>JACEEZ010006444.1:505000-587500 GCA_016584305.1 Chionoecetes opilio | reverse complement strand
CACACCCACTCCTTATCCATCCACACCCACTCCCATCCATCCACACCCCTCCCACCCATCCACACCCACTCCCATCCATCCACACACACTCCCATCCATCCACACCCACTCCCATCCATCCACACCCACTCCCATCCATCCACACCCACTCCCACCCATCCACACCCACTCCCATCCATCCCACCCACTCCCACCCATCCACACCCATCCTTATCCATCCACACCCACTCCCATCCATCCACACCCACTCCCACCCATCCACACCCACTCCTTATCCATCCACACCCACTCCCACCCATCCACACCCACTCCCACCCATCCACACCCACTCCATCCATCCACACCCACTCCCACCCATCCACACCCACTCCTTATCCATCCACACCCACTCCCATCCCATCCACACCCACTCCCATCCATCCACACCCACTCCCACCCATCCACACCCACTCCCATCCATCCACACCCACTCCCACCCATCCACACCCACTCCTATCCATCCACACTCACTCCCATCCATCCACACCCACTCCCACCCATCCACACCCACTCCCATCCATCCACACACCCACTCCAACCATCCATCCACACCCACTCCCATCCATCCACACCCACTCCTTATCCATCCACACCCACTCCCATCCATCCACACCCACTCCCACCCATCCACACCCACTCCCATCCATCCACACCCACTCCCATCCATCCACACCCACTCCCATCCATCCACACCCACTCCTTATCCATCCACACCCACTCCCATCCATCCACACCCACTCCTTATCCATCCACACCCACTCCCACCCATCCACACCCACTCCCACCCATCCACACCCACTCCCATCCATCCACACCCACTCCCATCCATCCACACCCACTCCCATCCATCCACACCCACTCCTTATCCATCCACACCCACTCCCATCCATCCACACCCACTCCCATCCATCCACATCCACTCCCATCCATCCACACCCACTCCCACCCATCCACACCCACTCCCATCCATCCACACCACTCCCATCCATCCACACCCACTCTCATCCATCCACACCCACTCCCCATCCATCCACACCCACTCCCATCCATCCACACCCACTCCCATCCATCCACACCCACTCCCATCCATCCACACCCACCCCATCCATCCACACCCACTCCCATCCATCCACACCCACTCCATCCATCCACACCCACTCCCATCCATCCAAACCCACTCCCATCCATCCACACCCACTCCCATCCATCCACACCCACTCCCACCCATCCACACCCACTCCCATCCATCCACACCCACTCCCATCCATCCACACCCACTCCCATCCATCCACACCCACTCCCATCCATCCACACCCACTCCCATCCATCCACACCCACTCCCATCCATCCACACCCACTCCCATCCATCCACACCACTCCCACCCATCCACACCACTCCCACCCATCCACACCCACTCCTTATCCATCCACACCCACTCCCATCCATCCACACCCACTCTCATCCATCCACAACCACTCCCACCCATCCACACCCACTCCCATCCATCCACACCCACTCCCATCCATCCACAACCCAACTCCCATCCATCCACACCCACTCCCATCCATCCACACCCACTCCCATCCTCCACACCCACTCCCATCCATCCACACCCACTCCCATCCATCCACACCACTCCATCCATCCACACCCACTCCCATCCATCCACACCCACTCCCACCCATCCACACCCACTCCATCCATCCACACCCACTCCTTATCCATCCACACCCACTCCCATCCATCCACACCCACTCCCACCCATCCACACCCACTTCCATCCATCCACACCCACTCCCATCCATCCACACCCACTCCCATCCATCCACACCCACTCCCATCCATCACACCCACTCCCATCCATCCACACCCACTCCCATCCATCCACACCCACTCCCACCATCCACACCCACTCCCATCCATCCACACCCACTCCTTATCCATCCACACCCACTCCCATCCATCCACACCCACTCCCACCCATCCACACCCACTCCCATCCATCCACACCCACTCCCATCCATCCACACCCACTCCCATCCATCCACACCCACTCCCATCCATCCATACCCACTCCCATCCATCCACACCCACTCCCATCCATCCACACCCACTCCCATCCATCCACACCCACTCCCATCCATCCACACCCACTCCTTATCCATCCACACCCACTCCCACCCACCATCCACACCCACTCCCACCCACCATCCACACCCACTCCCATCCATCCACACCCACTCCCCTCCATTTAGCCTAATCCATCTCTGCTTCCACTTGACTTTTACAACCTTTATCTTTTTATGATCTTTTTACTCATGTGGACCGTGATGGACTTTTAAGCTGTTCCCGACCCTCCACTGACTCCCATGTTGTTTCATTATTCTCTATTAGAACATCTACAAACTTTATATTCTCAAATAAAGCAAAATGTTCGTAATATAGATTATATTTTGTATGAAGTATAATCTTTTCCAATAATTTCATCTGGAATGCATGTCTGTATTCAGCATTCTTGAATATAGCAACATTTTCGTAATACAGTTTATACTTTTCCCGCAATTGAACACAGGGTAATAACTAAAGACGATTAAAACTCAACCCTATAAGAAACAATATCATGAAATGCAAGACAATCTACAAAATTATTCGAAGAGGACATTTTGGATGCCTAAATCTGATGCTTCTCTCCTGACCAAAATAGTTCTGATATTCGTTTTCGGAAACAACACCGATTTTCAGGCAGGATACTGTGTGAGAGAGGAGCCGGGGTTGGTGGTTGGGGGGAGGGGATGGTGAGAGGCGAACACCACTGGGGAGGAGGGACTGAGAAGGAAGGAGAGGTGAGGGGTGGGGGGGTTTAGGGGGTGGAGAAGGAACGGGGAAGGGGGTAGAATGAGGGGGTAAGTATCCTTTTTCATAAGTATCGGACCGTAAACCGTGGAACCAGAGTGTCAATAAACCTGGCAAGTGGTGAAAATACGGGTTTACGGTGTGAATGGGGGGCGTGGCGGGGGGGGGGTGGGGGGGGGGCATGGCGGGGTGGGGGGGGGGGGGGGGGAGGGGGGCGGGGAGGCTCTGGAAAGGGATGAGTTAAGGAAGACTAAAGGGAGGGAGGGAGGGGTGGGTGGTGAAGGTGTTTTATTTACTACAGCGTTATGGTCTGCAGCCCTTTGGTAATGGTGGGTGTGTAAGCCTCTTTTGTCTGTCCTGGCTGTAGGTGGGAAGTGCGTGAGGGTAGCAACTTCATCTAGGAGGAGGAGGAGGAGGAGGAGGAGGAGGAGGAGGAGGAGGAGGAGGAGGAGGAGAAGGAGGAGGAGGAGGAGAAAGAGGAGGAGGAGGAGGAGGAGGAGGAGGAGTAGGAGTACATAGGAAGAACAGATACCAGGAGACTTATTCAAGGTTAAGAGGGATGCCAACTGCCTGTCAGGAGAAGAAGAGTAGAAGAAGAGAAGAAGTAGGGAGGAGCAGTAGAAGATGGAGGGTGTAGAGGGGGAAGTAACAAGGCACGTCTTCATCAATTTTGCTGGAGTGTGACGGGAAGCAAGTGTAACAAGGCATCGTGCGTCTGGGCAACTATTGGACGTTCCTCACATGCCAAAGAAGGATCGTTTTTCCAAGCAGAGACGGAAGGACGGTTTATGGTACTCTCTTTATGGTTTATGGTAGTGATATTGGTTTATGGTACTCTCATCAACCGGATCTCTCATCCCTGTCGGCGAGAGTTCCAACTTTTCACTTCGTCGACTGTTTCTATTTTTTACGACTCACTATATATCTCTAATAAGCTTTTACCTGTGTTTCTATATACCTAACCTAACCTAACCTTTACCTAACCTAACCTTTACCTAACCTAACCTTTACCTAACTGAACGGTAACCTAACCTAACCTAACCTAACCTAACCTAACCTAACCTTTACCTAACCTAACCTTTACCTAACCTAACCTTTACCTAACCTAACCTTTACTAACCTAACCTGTACCTAACCTAACCTTTACCTAACTGAACGGTAACCTAACGTAACCTAACCTAACCTAACCTAACCTAACCTAACCTAACCTTTACCTAACTAAACGGTAACCTAACCTAACCTAACCTAACCTAACCTAACCTAACGTAACCTAACCTGACTTTTACCTTACCTAACTGTAACCTATTTCCTATTTTTTACGACTCAATATATATCTCTAATAAGCTTTTACCTGTGTTTCTGTATATCTAACCTAACCTAACCTAACCTAACGGGACGAGAATTTCGGCAGACGAGAGAACGACATCGTGGGAAAGGGGGGAAGGGGGGAGGTTATTTCCGTCTCCCTTGGCAATGCAATACAACGGAGCAATATATGAGGAAGAGAGAACAATGAGAGTGTAAACGCATGGAATTTTTTTTTTAGAAATGTTCGAAGTTTTTGTTTGTTTTTATAGTTTTAATGATGTACACTTTTTATGGTACAGTTCGTAGGTTGTGTTCGTGGAAAGGAATGATGGATGAACAACAAACATATCGAAGTACCACCCACATGTTACATACCAACCGAAAAAGAGAGAGAGAGAGAGAGAGAGAGAGAGAGAGAGAGAGAGAGAGAGAGAGAGAGAGAGAGAGAGAGAGAGAGAGAGAGAGAGAGAGAGAGAGAGAGAGAGAGAGAGAGAGAGAAATATAAAAGATAAGAGAAAAAAGGAGAAAACCAGTCCACTGAGTTCTGGCAGGATATTTGTAAAGGAAGTAAATTAAATTGGCTGCACTGCTATAAATATCGGAGGAGCTTGAACCCATCCCTTCAGTGCAGAGAAAGAACCAGCAGCTTAGCGCAAAGAAAGACTGTCTCAGCTTGGTCTTGGTCTGGTGTGGGAGTCTTTCTTGGTCTTGGTCTTGGTCTTTTTCTTGGTCTAGGAGTCTGTTTAGCCTTGGTCCTGGTCTTTTTCTTGGTCTAGGAGTCTGTTTCCCTTGGTCTGGTCTTTTTCTTGGTCTAGGAGTCTGTTTTCCCTTGGTCTTGGTCTTTTTCTTGGTTTAGGAGTCTTTTTTCCCTTGGTTTTGGTCTTTTTCTTGGTTTAGGAGTCTGTTTTCCCTTGGTCTTGGTCTTTTTCTTGGTCTAGGAGTCTTTTTTCCCCTTGGTCCTGGTCTTGGTCTTGGTCTTGGTCTTGGTTTTTGGGTCTGTTTTTTCCCTTGGTTTGTCTTTTTCTTGGTTTAGGAGTCTTTTTTTGTTTTGGTCTTTTTCTTGGTTTGGTTTTTTCCTTGGTCTTGGTCTTGGTTCTTTTTGGGGTTTTTCCCCGGTCTTGGTCGGTTCGGCCCTTTTTTCGGGACGCTTACCGTTCGGCCAGTTTTTGGAAAAGTTTCAAACAATTACTTTGGGGAAGCTGGAACCCCCAGGGGCCCGGGGTACCCGGATCGCTGGGCTATAATCTGTAGGTTTCATTTAAGATTTGACATATTAAATATCTTGATTTAACCTAACCTAACCTAAACTAACTTAACCTAACCCAATCTAACCTAGCCAAGACTTTATGAATGATGTTAAATAAAACACAGGTTATAACCCAGCGATCACTTTAAGCTCCACCCCCATGTGACGTCACGAGCTTGGACAACGATGATTGGCTAAAGGCAGCCCCCATACCACAAACTATTCCAGAGAACGGCAATATGCTTCCCGGCACTCCCTCATACAGTTTCCTTATCCGCAGAGGCAGGGAGAGGCTGGCAGGGTACAGGGGTGAGGAAGTCCAGTCCCTGTCCCACCAGAAGCCGTTCAGTCCCTCTTCCAGCAACCGCCCTGCCCCCAGATAAAAGGCTAATAATTGCGCGGCACTAAACTCAATGGACCAAAGACTATTGCAGTGCCCGGCGGTGGCTACTGGACTTACGACGGGCTTACTGACTGGACTTACGACTGGCTTACTGACTGGACCTACGACTGGCTTACTGACTGGACTTACGACTGGCTTACTGACTGGACTTACGACGGGCTTACTGACTGGACTTACGACGGGCTTACTGACTGGACTTACGACTGGCTTACTGACTGGACTTACGACGGGCTTACTGACTGGACTTACGACTGGCTTACTGACTGGACTTACGACTGGCTTACTGACTGGACTTACGACTGGCTTACTGACTGGACTTACGACTGGCTTACATACTGGACTTACGACTGGCTTACTTACTGGACTTACGACTGGCTTACTTACTGGACTTACGACTGGCTTACTGACTGGAATTACGACTGGCTTACTGACTGGACTTACGACTGGCTTACTGATTGGACTTACGACTGGCTTACTGACTGGACTTACGACTGGCTTACTGACTGGACTTACGACTGGCTTACTGACTGGACTTACGACTGGCTTACTTACTGGACTTACGACTGGCTTACTTACTGGACTTACGACTGGCTTACTGACTGGACTTACGACTGGCTTACTGACTGGACTTACGACTGGCTTATTGACTGGACTTACGACTGGCTTACTGACTGGACTTACAACGGGCTTACTGACTGGATTTACGACTGGCTTACTGACAACCTACGACTGGCTTACGATGGACCTACGACTGGCTTACTGACTGGACTTACGACTGGCTTACTGATGGACTTACGACTGGCTTATGACTGGACTTACGACTGGGTTACTGACTGGACTTACTGACTGGGTTTGACGGGACTTTCGACTGGCTTTCTGACTGGACTTAAAGACTGGCTTACTGACGGACCTTTCGACTGGCTTACTGACTGGACTTACGACTGGCTTACGACTGGACTTACGACGGGCTTACTTGACTGGACTTACACGACGCGGCTTACTGACTGGACTTACGGGACTGGCTTACTGATGGACTTTTACGATACGGGCTTACTGCACTGGACTTACGACTGGCCTTAAGTGACTGGAATTACGACTGGCTTACTGACTGGACTTACGACTGGCTACTGACTGGACTTACGACTGGCCTTACTATACTGGACTTACGACTGGCTTACTTACTGGACTTACGACTGGTCTTACTTTACTGGACTTACGTATGGTCTTCACTGGACTGGAATTACGTATGGTTACTGACTGGACTTACGACTGGCTTACTGATTGACTGACGACTCGAGCTTACTGACTCGACTTACGATTGGTCTTTACTGACTGGATTACGACTGGCTTACTGACGGACTTACGACTGGCTGTACTTACCGGACTTAGACTGGCTTCTTACTGGACTTACGACTGGCTTATGACTGGACTTACGACTGGTCTTACTGACTGTGACTACGACTGGCTTATTGACTGGTGGACTTACGACTGGCTTACTGACTGGACTTACACGGCTCTACTGACTGGATTTACGATTGTCTTGTATTGACAACCTACTACGACTGCTTACTGAAAACTTTGGTGGGGGGGGGGTAACTTACGACTGGCATTACTGACTGGACTTACGACTGGCTTACTGGACTGGATCTACGAATGGCTATCGGAGCTGGACTTACGACTGGCTTACTGACTGTACGTACGACTGGCTTAATGACTGACTTACGACTGGCTTTACTGACTGGACTTACGACTGCTTACTTATCGGGACTTACGACGGCTTATCTGACTGGCTTACGACTGGCTTACTTGACTGGACTTACGACTGGTTACTGACTGACTTTACGACTGGCTTACTGACTGGACTTACGACGGCTACTTACTGACGTACGACGTCTTACATGATCTGGACTTACGACTGGCTTACTGACTGAACTTACGACTGGCTTACTGACTGGATCGTACGACGGCTGACTAACTGAACTTACAACTGGCTTACTGACTGTGGACTTACGACTGGTCTCTACTTACTGGACTTACGAATGGCTTTCACTGAATGAATTAACAAAACGAGGGCTTAGATGGACTTACGACTGGCTTCCTGACTGGATTTTACTGACTGGAACTTAATGACGGGCTTACTGGACTGGACTAGACTGCTTACTGAGACTGGACTTACGACTGATTATGGACTGGACCTACGACGGCTTACTGTGACTGAATACGACTGGGCTACGGACTGACTTACTGATGCTTACTGACTGGAACTTACGACTGGCTTACTGAGACTGGACTTACGACTGGCTTACTGACTGGACTACGACGGCATGATCTGAACTCCGGCCGGAATGAAGTCTTGTTTATTACATGCCTTTTTGTGATTTTTAATTGTCTGTTATATTATTCCGTTAATTAAGCGTCGAGATTGTAGCGTTACAGAAACATTATGAACACACATGAAAAAGGAAAAAGGCGATGAGAGAGAGAGAGAGACGAGAGAGATGATGAGAGGAGCGAGCTTAGAGCAGAAGAGAGGCGAGAGCAGAGATGGATGAGAGAGATGCGAGAGACGAGAGCAAAAAAAAACACGTAATCATCTCTTGGAAAACATAAAAGGAAAGATAAAGGATTTATGGACAATGAGAGAGAGAGAGATGAGAAGAGAGGAGACGAGAGGATGAGAGAGCGAGACGAGATGATGAGAGAGAGAGAGAGAGAGAAGATAGAAAAACACGTAATATATCCATGGAAAAAAAAAAAGGTAGGAAAAGGAAAAAAGGACGCGAGAGAGAGAGAGGAGAGGATGAGACCTATGAGAGAGAGAGATGAGAGATGTAGAGTAGAGAGAGATGATTTCGAGAGGAGAGAGAGCAGAGAGAGAGAGATGAGAGAGTGCCTCTCCAGCACTCCTGTAAGCATCTCAGCATTGTGGTGTGATCTCAACCAGAGTACCTTGTTCCAGGGGCAAGTTTTGACGAGATGTTGACGGCGTTGTTGTTTGGACTCACCAATCAACGTCGACTTCCCCAACCCACATCTCAGGGTCTTCACTGACCCCCCCACCTGTAATCACGATTTGCCCCTGCAGCTATAGTGACTGCCGTCCGTAGCAACAGTGGGTTCTCCGACCATCCTGGCTGTTCCTCACCAAGATCAAGCTGGCCATCGACAGCAGATGAGGCAGTGACTCGCACCAACTGCGCTATGGGACAAGGGGGAATGGGATGCAATGAATGGCAACACGTAACAATTGTGTGGTCTGCACGTGCTTAACAGGTGACGTTGACACACAAGTGAAGAATGTTTCACAGAATCTGCTTGTCCCCACCCCCCTCCCCCCACCCCCTAAAGAAGATTTGTGCCCTGCCAGACATACAAGTCTAAACCCGGGAGACCACCGGGTTTGGCTTTCAATGCGGAAAGCGCAGACAATAAGAGAAGGGCCCTGGTTGCGATATAAAGTCCCACCCCACAAGAAACAAAACCCAAACAAAATGGCCTGTGAAAAATGAAAGAGCCCAAAAAGGGGCGATAAACAATGGGGGATCCCCTCAAGCGAAAGCTAACGGCCAGTCAGGGGGGCAAAAGGGGTTTGGGTGGAGCAGATAAAACAACAACGGGGTTCTCTCGTACGACAGCATCCCACCGTTGACAGCCCCTGATGGCTCTTTGTCAAAGTCACCGGGGAAAAACCAGGTTTTGGCGCCCACTTTCCCCAAAGATGACAGTTCTGCCCCAGAAGGGAAACCTTCGTTCCGTTTAAACCCAAAGGGGCCGCCCTGGGGAACATCACCTTTACCACGGAGGGGGTGTTTGCAATAACTACAACAATTGATCCAAAAAAAGCGCGGGGCCCAAATAGTTAGCCCCACCTGTTTAAAAAGAGTGCCTCACAATTTGCTGTCCTCTTGCTACCACTTCCGGGGGGCCCTTTCATCCAGCAGTGGCCATCTTATGGAAAGTGGCGAGAGTCTTGCTATCCACAAAAAAAAGAGCAAGGCGATCCCAGAACACCGCCCTTTTCCCCCCTTTCCGTTTTTGGGAAATTCTTGAGTCCATCATTGCCCCAAAATCACTACATTTTTGACGCTCACCGTTTGCAAAATTTCCGGGCAATCGGTTTCCCGGAAGGGGAAATTTCCAGCAGCCCTCTCTCCCCCACTCAGCAGTGAACCCTCCCTAGACGGGGCGAAGACCCCGTCGCCCCCCCTTTGGACATCGCGGTCCCTTTGATAGGGGTGCATCGGGGCATCTTTCCCAAAGCTGAGAAGCCGGGGGATCGCGGGGACCTTTTACACCTCCTGAAAATTTACCCCATGAAAAAAATTGCGCGTGGTGGGAAGGGTCACACCCCCTAAAAAATGCTTAAAAGGGCCATGTCCCTCAAGGAAGGGTACTCGGGCCTTTACTTTGGAAGTTTACTTCAACGCATCCCCAGCTGTTCCGAGGCAAAAGCGTACGCAGACGATGTACTCTCACATTACCTTTTAGAGGAGGACCGCCACAACACTCATTCGCATCAACCAGACACTGCAGGGGGCATCGCCTCCTTGGGGGGAAGAGATGCAAGGCCTTTGCCCCAAAAAGATCAACCCCCTCCCTTCCCGCAGGCAAAACAGTCAATGGGGCCCAAAAAAGCCATTTTCCGGGGAAGGGGAAAAAAAACACCTCCCGGAGTCAGTCAAAATTCAGGGGTGGAGTTTTGACTCTGGCCCCACATAAACCAGCCACGCAAGAAGGGCGCCAAGGATGCGCCCGGAAACGAGCTGCACCGACGGTCGCGCACCTCCTGGGCGCTCAGGGATCGGACACTTACACCCACACACACGTTTTAATCCGCCCCTATGGAAACCCCCCTGCAGGGCCCCTGCCCCCCCTATACTTCCGCCTCCTTTACCGGGGTTTAAGCCAAGCCAGCGGGTGGCCCGGGTGAAGCCCCTGAGGCTGCTGCCAAAACATTCAACCTCTCCAGCAGCGGCGTGACGTGGCAGGCAATGGCGTCATGTACAGGGG
The DNA here is from genome assembly GCA_016584305.1 of Chionoecetes opilio. Taxonomy (NCBI): domain Eukaryota; kingdom Metazoa; phylum Arthropoda; class Malacostraca; order Decapoda; family Majidae; genus Chionoecetes; species Chionoecetes opilio. The sequence goes on along the minus strand of JACEEZ010006444.1, from coordinate 576,640 downwards.
CCCCAGGAGCAGCTCCCACAATAGCAGAATGCGCCTCAACCCCGGGCAGGCCCTCCCATTTACCGTGCGGCCCCCAACATCGCCATCAAGTGACTTGCCCTTCGCGAGGAGGACATTACCTCCGTCCTTCCTACCCCGCTATGGTCGACAGGAACACCTTTGGGGCGCCAGACCGAACCGCATCTCACCCCTTCATGCACGCCTTCAAATCGGGCGTAAAGGCTGGCTGCAAGCGGAACTAACGCAATAAAAAAGCAATAAAAAACATTTCTAAAAATTTTTATAAAAGATTATGTTTTTATTAGTATAACCTTTTTTTATGTTATCAAGTATTGTATTTCTTTTTTTATATATTTTATTTGCGTATAGTTTTTATCAGTATTAATTTTAGCAGAGAAAATTTCGTACTTTTTCCATATTATTTGTATAATATTGATATTAATAAATATAATACTGCTGAGATAGCCTTGGCGTCCCAGTCCGGATTTTAGCACTAACCCCCCTTTCTGTTTAAATGTATTAATTTTTAAAAAAAAAAAAAAAAAAAAAAAAAAGAGAGGGGAAAAAGAAAAAGGGGGGGGAAAGGAAAAGAGAGAAGAGAGAGAGAGAGAAAAAAAACACACGAAAATTTTCCCCCGAAAAAAGGAATACTAGATCGGGGTTTTTTTGGCATGCCAGGGGAAAAAAGAACCGATGCTCAGCCTGGGTTTTTTGCGGGGATACTGGCGATATTTGATGAAATTATGCCCGTAAACACCGAAAAAACGACCATTCCCTTTGTAATAGTAGTACCCCCCCTTCACCCCCCTTCATCCTCCCCTCCCCCCTTTTGTTCCCCCTCCTCCATCCCCCCTCTCCCTTCCCCTACATCCTCCCCTTCCCCCCTCCTGCCCCCCTCCTCCCCCCCCCACCCTCTTTCCCTCCCTTCCTCCTCCTCCCCTCCTCCTCCTGCCCCTTTCCTCCCTTCCCTTCCCCCCCCCCCCTTCCCCCTCCTCCCCTCCCCCCTCCCTCTTCCCCCCCCCCCACTCTGACCCCCTGGTGTAAAAGGGAAAATAATCATATGTGTATTTTTTCAAGGGGGTTTTAAAATTTGACACGAAGAATGTTGTTTAAAGGCCGGGCGGGGCGAATGAAAACTCGTCACGGTGGGAAAAATTAGAAAAAGGTAGAGGGTTTTGAGTGTGTGGTGTGTGTGTGTGGTTGTAATTAAAATGTAAAGAAATATAAATTTATTGCCATAATTGTTCATCTAAAATTATATAAAAAAACTTAATATACCATGTCTTTTAAAGGGCATGTCTGTCGACAAGACTTTTTAAAGAGGGAAATTTTTAAATTAAATTTGCAGTACCAGGCAACATTATTTTTCTAAGAAATTATTTTGAAAAGATTATGAATCAAACTTTCAAAAACAGTAAAAAAGATTCCAAAGATATAAAAAAAAACACCAAAACTCCAACCATGCATTTTTACAAGCGTTAACAATATTGAACATCCACCTGACTTGCGTATTTACACACACTTTCATCGTTCCCTAACACCCTGTATTCTGACAAGTAAAAAAAAAACTCCTTCTTTTTTTTTAAATGAAAAAATTTTGGGTGTGTGGGTGTTGTGTGTGTGTGTGTGGTGGGGTGTGTGTGGGTGGGTGTGTGGGTGCGTGGGTGTGGGTGGGTGGGGTTTTGGGGTGTGGGGGTGTGTGTGGGGGGGTGGGTGTGGGGTGTGGGGTGGTTTGTGTTGTGTGGGGTGTGGGTGGGGTGTGGGGGTGTGGGGGGGTTGTGTGTTGGGGGTGTGGGTGCGTATGGGTGTTGTGGGGTGGTGTGTGTGGTGTGGGGTGTGTGTGTGTGTGTGTGTGTGTGTGTGGTTCTATTTTTTTTTACTTTTCGTTTTTTCAAAATTCCCCTGTTCGTGGGTTTACAAAAACAAACACACACACACACACTTTTTGTGTGTGTGGGTGTGTGTGTGTGTGTGTGTGTGTTTTGGTGTGTGTTATTTTATTTTTTTTTTTTCTCTTTCAAATTCCACTTTTTGTGTGGTTCACAAAAAAAAAACCCAAAAAGTGTGTGTGGTGGGTGTGTGGTGTTGTTTGTGTGTGTGTGGTTGTGTGGTGTGTGTGTGTGTGGGGTGTGGGTTTCCCCGCGGGCTGTTTTTGGGATATTTCAAAAAAGTCCGTTTGCCCTTTTTTTGTACATATTTTACCGAATTTTTTTGTGGGTCATTCACCCCCGGTCTTTTCCACGCGATTTCCGCGATCGCCCGTTTTACCCCTCCCTTGTGGTGTGGTGTGGTGTGTGTGTGGTGGTGTGTGTGTGTGTGTGGTGTGTGGGTGGGGTGGGGTGTTATGTGTGTGTGTGGTGTGTGTGTGTGTGTTGATGGTGGTGTGGATGTTGGGTGACTGTGATGTGTGGGGGCTTTAGAGAGAGAGGAGAGAGAGAGAGAAGAGAGAGAAAAAAAGGGGGAGAGAGAGAGAGAGAGAGGGGAGAGAGAGAGAGGGGAAGAGAGAGAGAGAGAGAGAGAGATTGTCTGGGACTAAGATTGTTGGACAGGGTAATAAAGTCGACGAGTAGTCAGGAAGAAGAAGAAGAAGAAGAAGAAGAAAGAAGAAGAAGAAGAAGAAAGAAAAGAAGAAGAAGAAGAAGAAGAAGAAGGGGGAGGAGGAGGAGGAGAAGGAGGAGGAGGAGGAGGAGGAGGAGGAGGAGGAGGAGAGTTTTATGTGGGAGTAGATTACGTTTTTCTTTTTTTACTACCAGGATGTTATTGCAATATTACTCACAAACATAGAGACAATAATTACAAGAAAAATTATTACAAGCAGGAAACATGTCAGCAATATGAATCCTTCAGGCGGATGAAAGATGGCATTAAGTCTTACTCCTACTAATGAAAAAATGGTCGGGTATGAATTCTCTGTATGTGGTGATAGTTTCTTATCCCTGAAATCATGTTTGTTGTTATACGTAGAGTGTTGCTGTGTGTGGTCGAAGAGACGTGGGATCGGGTTCACATAGACACAGGGGTTTTATAGTATTTTGATATCCGTTCTTATGTAACTTACTACCAAAATCTATAGAGTATTCCACATTAAGCATGGAAGGTGTATATTTACCTCCGCCAACCAAGTTGGCAGAGGTTATGTTTTCACCCCGATCTGTCTGTCTGTCTGTCTGTCTGTCTGTCTGTCTGTCTGTCTGTTAGTGTACAGGATTTCTCGAAAAGTTACGAATAGATTTGGACCCAAAATCGGGATACCAAGCTATGTTTTGGATAAAAGGGCTGATTTTTAATTTTGGGTGAAACTATTGACAAAGGGTTTCCATGGAACCAATTTTATAAATATTCGGCCGGAGCTTTCGCTCATACGAGTGCATTATATATATATATATATATTATATATATATTTTTTTTTTTTTTTTTTATAATATTATATATATTATTTTTTAAATAATATATATATATTTTTTTTTTTTTACTTTTTTTTTTTACTTGTTTTTTTTTCGGACGGGGGTATGCGTTACTGAGTGCCCCCCCCCCCACCTCCCTAGTTTTTAAACTGAAATTGCCTTTACGCAATCAGTACCCAAAAATATTTTAGGGTATTTTTGGGTCAGAATGACGTAATTTTTTTTTTTTTTTTTTTTTTTTTTTTTTATTTTTATAGTTTTACTCAGGAGCTTTAGCAAATACTGGGGAAATATCTTGGGCTTAAGAAGTGTAAATTATTCTATAACATACATCATGGGTTACTATTCTAAATTTTCTATTTTTCCCAATTCCTATTTCACTACTAAATGAATTTACATGACAGTTTTACTATTTAATTTTCATTTTATTTTTCAGTACTACTAAAATTATAAGACATAGTGAAATTAAGCAGGTTACAGGTTTATAGGTAGGTCTTAACTATGGTGCTTTATCCAACGTTACAGCACCTGAAGTTCTGGAGTGACGAGGTAGAGTGAAACGTGTCTGCTGTACCATCGGTTTCCACATTTTGGTAGCGCGGAAGGGGGGGAAAAAAGGGAAAGCAGAGAGGTCTCCGTCCCGGCAAAAAGGGGCGATCAGTTGATGGTCCCTGGGAGCAAGTTTGTGGGTTGGCCCCTTGGTCTTGCCCCCGGGGGTCGGAGAGCAGCCAGGGCGGGCATGCTGCTTGTGTGTCTTGTAAACGACGCACAGACCTGCTACGTCCGACGCCCGCAAAGGGTTGCAGAGGAGGGAGAATGGTCCTGGAGCCTTCAGACTATTAACCGTTGGGCCGGGCCGTACCTTTTAAGAAGGTCAGGTACGAAGGGGGGCAGGAAGACCACGTGAGAGGGGGGCGACTCCATAAGGGGGCGGACTTTATGCAAAAAGGTGGTGACCCTTGGGATTCAAAAAAAGGGTGTGAAACCGCCGGACACGCAATCCCGGCGGGTTTCCTTTCAATGGTTTTGGATTGGTCGGGGAAGGGCAGGACCATTCACTTCACCCAAGTAGGAGAGGGCGTCTGAGGGGCACCCGGCCCCCCCAACCCCTAAGATGGTAGGGAGGAGTATCAGGAGGACGTTGTCGTCGGGAGATGGCATCGCCCGGGTTTTTTCTGGAACGAGATTTTTTGCCTCGACGACCCAGAGAACGGTTTGGAGGACCTGATTTAGTGGCGACAAATCTGCGGGATCAACCCCAAAGTCGCCGGGGGAAAGTAAAGGGGGCAGTATCGGCCTAGCATTTTGCTCTGGGATGGCTGGAGCAAGTCATTGAAAATACATTCCAGAGGAGGGCCAAGCACACTGCCCCTGGGACGTGGCAAAGATCGGGGTTCCTCTGAGGTTTGACCGCCCCCACCACTCTAAGAAATCGTCCCGCAGGAGTTTTGTGTAGGAGAGCAGATGACCGGGGAACCCCCAAAAACTGTTCATTTGGGTGATGAGGCCGTGAGCCACACTCGTCAAATGCTCCTGCAATGAAAGGGAATGACGTAGTGTCCTTTCTTTGGTAAAGACGTTTTAGCCATGTGGGGGAAGATGGGCAATGGTCGGCCGTGACCTGTTTGCTGGAAGCCAAATGCTTGATGTTAAAAAGGTGGGTGAGTAAAGAAAGACGATATCTTGTCGGAAATTTTAATTTTCCCAGGTTTTCCCAAGAACTGAAAAAGGGAGAGGGCCCTATATTTTTGGGGTCAGTTCTTTTTTTCCTTTTCTTAGTATTCCCACCACTCGGCAGCCTTCCAAGGGGGGGTCACCTCATGTAAGGGGTTGCGCGTGGTCGACCTCATTCCCTTTTTCCCTTTGGGGAAGAAATTTTGTGGAACAGGGACAAAAAAAGAAAAAGAATATCAGATCTAACTTTTTTGGTTTTTGGACGTATTCACCCATGGCGGTCGCGATCGCTAGTTTTTATCTTCCCGGTGCGAGCTTTGGAATCATTATTTCCCATCTTGGGGGAATGCGGGACCTCACACACCACACACCCCTATTCTTTGCCCGGGAACACAAACGCCCAAATTTTTCAGGGGAAAAATTCCCCAGGGGAAGAGCGGGGCTGGGGATCGAACGCCGGACCCCATAAGATGCCGGACGCCCTAACCCCCGAGCCGTTCAGGGGGGTTTTTAGTGTTTTCTTTGGGTGTGGGGAGCGGAGAGGGGGAAAGAAAGTTAGTCAGTCCCTGCAAATATGTTTTGGTGAGTTCGGTGGTGCTGATATTTTCCCAAAAATCCTGAAAATGGTGCTAAGAATGGATGAGAAGGGGAGACACGCGAAGTGGAGGGAAGGGAGTGAAGGGGAGTGGAGAGGGAAGGGAGGAAAGGGGAGGGAGAGGGAAAGGGGGAGGGAAAGGGGGGGAAAAAGGGAAGGGGGGGAAAGGGAAGAAAGGGGGAAAGGGGAAAAGGGAAAAAGGAAGGGGGAAAAGAAAGGGAGGAAGGGAGGGAAGGGAAGGAAGGGAGGGGAGGGGCGAGGGAAGGGGAGAAGGAAGGGAAGGAAGGGGAGAGGGAAGCGAGGGGAGGGAAGGAGAGAGGGGGAAAAAGGGAGAGGGGGAAAGGGAGAGGGAGGGGGGGGAAGGGACAAGGACAGCGGCTGGTGTGTGTGCTTGTAAGGGACGGGCGGGAAAACACGGGAGAACCCGTGGCTGAAAAACCCGGGCCAACACGGCCGGGAAAGGCTGAAAAAAAATTTTTATTACCCTCAATGTACAGAGAAAGAAGAATAAATCTCAGCTTATGGCGGGGAAACGTGACATCTTTTCTGACTGTTTTTTTTTTCTACGTTGGAACCTATAGCGCCTGTAGGCTATTATCTTCCCTTCTATAAGTAATATATGTATAGTATTTGATAGACCTAGACTTTCTATCCCCTGTAATAAAAAAACCCATACTATAATCTATAAAAAAAAAATGGTTATACTACACCAAACACATCCCAAAAGAAAAACAAGAAAAAAAAATTATTCTTTTTAAACCGAATTAATTAAAAACCCACACAACCAGAAGCACTAAATACAACACAGTCAAGGTATTACGTAATCCAGGATGACGTAAAATACCGTATAGGAATCCACGTGGTGTAAAATCTATAACATATTTCATCTTTATGGAGGGTTGCCGGGGGGGGGGGGGGGACTCGGGGGGGGGGTTTGGGGGGGAAGGACGGGGGGAGGTAAGGGGGGATTTGTGTGGTGGGGGGGGGGGGGGGGGGGTTCGGGAAAAGGCTTAAAAAGGTCGGTGTTAAATTCAGTGGGGCTTCAGGCTGTGTACTGCGCCTTGTGTATTTTATCGCTTTTTAAAAAGATCTGGAGTTTTTTAATACCTCTATTGTCAAAACTTTCAAACGGGAAAATTTGAAAGGTTTTTGACGGGTATGGGGGTGGAGGGGCTGTGTGTGTGTGTTGTGTGTGTGTGTGGTGTGTGTGGTGTGGTTGCGGGGTGTGTGTGTGGGTGTGGTGTTTTGTGTGTGTGTGTGTGTGTGTGTGTGTGCGTGTGTGTGGGGGGGGGGTGAAGAAAGGGTTTTGTTGTTTTTGGGGGGGTTTGGTGTTGGTTGGGGGGTGAAAATTTTGGGGGGTATTGGTGAGGGGGTTTGGAGTGGTGTTGATGGTGTTACTAAAGGGGTGGATGGAATGGATGGGGAGGGGGGGAGGTTGAAGTGCACGGGAGAGGTGAGCAGGAGGCCAAAAAGTGACCTTTTCAGGCCGGGAAAAAAGACAAGAGACACACCGTATTCTTTTGGCGGAACGAGGGGCCCCCATTTTAAACCTATCACGTGGTGGCCCCAATGCGGACTCTCGCCCCGCCCGACCCCCCAAGCGCTCCTATTTTTTTGATGTCTACCCATCTGTCCACCTACCTGGCTTTCTATGTATTATCTATCTATCTATCTCTGTTTATCTTTGACAGATTTAAAAGTTGATACATTAACTTTATTCATTGCAGACAGGAGTCGAACCCGCGTGTTTGGCCTGTGCCCACCTCGCTAATTGAAAGTACTTCAACTTCTAGTGGCGCAGAAGCCTGCACGCGGGTTCGATTTCTGTCTTTGGCAATGAATATTTGTCTTATTTGACTTTAGTCGCTCCATTTCACACTTTTAGAAAAAAATAGGAAGTCTTTTTTTTACATTCATACCATTTGAGACAGAGAGAGAGAGAGAGAGAGAGAGAGAGAGAGAGAGGAAGAAGAGAGAGAGGAGAGAGAGGAGAGAAGAGAGAGAGAGAGAGAGAGAGAGAGAGAGAGAGAGAGAGGATAAAAAAAAAACCATTTGAGATAGAGAAACAGAGAGAGAGAGAGAGAGAGAGAGAGAGAGAGAGAGGAGAGAGAGAGAGAGAGAGAGAGAGAGAGAGAGAGAGAGAGAGGAGAGAGAGAGAGAGAGAGAGGGGAGAGAGAGAGAGGATAAAAAAAACACCATTGAGATAGGAGAAAAGAGAGAGAGGAGAGAGAGAGAGAGAGAGAGAGAGGAGAGAGAGAGAGGAGAGAGAGAGAGAGAGAGAGAGAGAGAGAGAGAGATAACGTATACTGTTGCATACCTTTGCCGCGTTGATCTATCTAGCAGCGGCGTGGATGACCTACTCAAAAAAAAGATAGGTGTGATGTGCCGAACAGACCAATGCCTTTTTCACGCTCTGTCATTTCGAATAAAGAAAAAAGAAAATATAAAACAAGAAATATGCCGCGCGTTGTGTTGGGAAGCGTGCAGTTAGCTTTGTTTTGACTTTTGCACACTGTTAATATGTTGGAGTGTGCGATTGTTTTTGGATCCATGACTCCCCTCCCTCGTGACAGAGTGACCGGGGAATTCTTGGTACATTCTGTTTACCTCTGTTTGCATCTGAATAAAAAAAGATTCGTCCGTGAAGAGATTTATACAGTGTTCAAACAATCCTGACAAAAAGAGATTTAAATTTTTTCAGGTTAAAATACTCTTGGGGGAGGCGGTATAAATAGTTGGATTAATAGAGGCGGTAGCAGAGTGGTTAGCGTCTCCCAGTGGCGTGCTCGGTGACCCGAGTTCGATCCCCGATGAGAACCGAAATCTACTTTAAATATTTCTGCACCGTCGAGTGGCCTAAGAACACCCACTTGCTTCCCATTAACTCTACCTTGGATTGCGAGTGCATCGGAGGACACAGGGGGGCGGCATGAGCCTCTAATCACAGGCGTCACTATAACAATCCTGCCTGCGCCACCACGGGCGAGGGCCAACCATCACAGCCCTCAAGTGAACCTCCAGGGCCTGCCATCCCACCCCTGGAGCTCACTGCCTACACGCGCTATAGGCACAGATGTAAAAAAAGAAGAAAAGAAGACCTCTAGAATTACTGTTTTCTTAGAGCTTGGTGTCTCCCATTCTTATGAGGCGGTTAATATCATGGGTCAAAATAGTGATCTACCATTACGTTTATCCGTCCGTCTGTCTGTCTGTCTGTCTGTTGCTGAGGCAGGTTGTTGTGCCGATGAAACTGTTCCTCAATAGGTTCATCACTACACACATCACACAGGTCAGTAAATATATGACCTATTATTCCCCCTAGAAAGAGACAGACTTTATGTAACTGTCTGTCGTTCGCCTCTAGATAACGGTGATGCGATGCTGAGTCGATCTGATGTAGAGTCGTTTCCTTGATGGTTAATGGCATGATGTCGTCTCTCTTATTGCCATCAGGTCAGTTCCCTCTAAATTTACCTTTTTAGGCCCAGAACGTATTTAACCATTGTAATTTGGGTGCCATTAGTCGATTGTAATGAACATAAGCAATATTTTATAGATATGACCTGTTTAGTACCCTTGTCCACTAACTAATTTGGTATATTCAGTTACTTTTCGTAATTCTATGGCTAACAGACGATTATGCAAAGGAAAGTTCTGCAGCGTATAGGGGTCGATGTATCAACAGCAGATGATGGTGAAGCGTTTCTGCCTTATTAGAGAGTCGTTCCCTCAGAGTTAATGGCATGATGTCTTCGCTGTTATGGCCCTGTTATTGCTATTATTATTATTGTTGCTGGTAAAAGTTCTTCCTTCATTCTCTCCATCCCATTTATTTCCTTTCTTTTCCCCACTCTACTCCATCACCTCCTCTTGCCCTGTACTTGTTCCCCTTTTATTTCTTGTTCCTTTACCATTTTGTTTATAAGTTCCCTCTTAAATTACTAATAAAGACTACCTGTTGACTGGAAAATGACGAGAGAGAGAGAGAGAGAGAGAGAGAGAGAGAGAGAGAGAGAGAGAGAGAGAGAGAGAGAGAGAGAGAGAGAGAGAGAGAGAGAGAGAGAAGAGAGAAGAGAGGGAGGGGGAGACTTGCCTTTATATTTACGGCATCTTTTTTGACAGAAATTTTTTTGGGTGTAAACAGGTTGTGCATTTTCTAGGGAGCCTTATTTTTTCTCCCAGGTGTTTATTTCTCTCCCTGGTGCCCTTATTTCTTTTTTCCCCCGGGTGACTTATTTCTTTTCCCTTTGGTGACTTATTTTCTAACGGGTGACTTTTTTATTTTTTGGGTGATTTAAATTTTCCTATCGGGGTTTTTTTTTATTTCCCTTTTATCTGGTGACTTATTTATCTACCAGGTGACTTATTTCTCTATCTGGTGACTTATTTCTCTAACTGGTGACTTTTTTTCTCAAAAGGGTACTTATTTTTTTTTTGGGTGACTTATATCTCTCCCTGGTCCCTTTTTTCCCTCTGCCTTTGACTTATTTCTCAAACCCCGGGGACTTTTTTCCCTTCTACCGGGTGTTTATTTTTTTTAAACCTGGTAAAACCTTTTTCCCTCTATCTGGTTACTTATTTCTCTATCTGGTGACTTATTTCTCTACCATTCCCTTTTTTTCTCAAAATTTGGTTTGACTTATTTCCCCGGCTTGGTGCTTATATCCCTGCCCTGGTGACTTATTTTTTTTTTTTTTTTGGGTGCTTATATCTCTGTTTGGGTGACAAAAACCCTGCCGGGTGACTTTTTTCCCCCTGCCTGGTGATTATTTTCCCTCCCTGGTGCTTATTGTTGCAGGGGGTGTTTCCCGAAAAGTATGTCTAATAAATTTGAAAGGGGGCGGGGTGCAGATTTTTGAGGGGGGTTTCATAGAAAAGCGAGGGGGATTACTGTGTTTCTGAGGTACTTAAAACAAAATCTCAGTAAAATTTGGGATAAAATCGGGGGAAAAGGGGGACCCGAGAAGCAGTGCCACGGTGCCATTACTTGATCAGACCCGCGTGCAAGGTGCCAAAAACCCTAGGTGGGGGTGTTAAAAATTTGGCTTAAGTTGTTAAAAAAATGAAAATAAAAAAATTAAAAATTAAGAAAAAATTTTAAAAAAATAAAAATATATAATATAAAATATTCCCAAAAACCCAAATTTGTGATTTTTCATTTTTAAAGTGATTCCCCCCCCTTTTCTTTTCCCCTTTTTTCCCTCTCCTCCCCCTTTTTTTTTTTTTTTTTTGGTCTCTCTCTCTTTTCCCCCCCCTTTTTTTTCCCCCAATCTTTCCCCCTCTTTCTCTCCCCTCTTTTTTTTTCCTTTTCGATTTTTCCGGGAAGTTCCTTTTTTTCTTTCCCTTCAAAACCTCCTTTCTCTCTTTTTCCTTCTCTCTCTCTCTCCGTCTCTCCATCTCCACCACCCTCTCCCCTTCTCGTCTCCTCCTCTCTCTCCCCGCTCCCTCTCCCCCTTCCATCTCCCTTCCCCTTCCCCATCTCTCTCCTCCCCCCTCTTTTTTTTTAATTTTTTTCCCTCCTTGGTTTTTCCGGGTTTTCCGGAAATTATTCATTCCTTTTTTCCCAACCTAAATCCAAAAAATCCCCTCTCTCTCGCTCCTCTCTCTCGGTTTTCCCCCCCCTCGTCCCCCCTCCCCCCGTTCCCCCCCGGGTTTCTCCCCCCCTCTTTCCTTCCCCCTCCTCTCTCCTTCTCTCGGTCCCCTCCCCTCCTCTCCCCTCTCCTCTACCCTCATAGGGGACGGGGGAAGATAAGTTTAAAAACATATAGTCCCTTAAAGCCGGGACCAAAAGTAATTGTTTCCCGGCGGGGGGAAATTCTCTTTTTATTTTCCTTTAAAACCCAAATGCCCTTAAGGGGGTCAAAAAGGGTTTTTGATGGACATCTGAAAACGGTAGCTTAGTGCCCGGGAATGGCCGAATCTTTAAAACCCCCACCCCAGCGCAAAAAATGCCCATTTGGTGGGGTAAAATTTTTTGGCACGTGATCTGGGACTTCATAATAGCATCGTGTGGGGTTTTAAACACAAATTTAACGCCCAAAATTTTTAAACCGCCCTAAATAAAAAAAAAATAAAAAAGGCTTTTTGTTATAATTAATTATTAAAAAAAATCAATTATCGAAAAAAAATCTTTTTTTTTCAATATTTTTTTAAATTAATTGTTAACTTTTTTTAGTGAAACAACCCTTTGGTTTGGATTTTCCCAAAATTAAATGCTTTTTGCAAACCAACAACCCGTTTTTTTTCTGTCTATAAAAAAAACCTCAAAAAGTACAAAAAAAAATTCATCCACCCCAGTTTAAAAAAAAATAGGGAAGGGAGGCATAAAATGACTTAGGCCGCCCGCTGGCTTATCAAATTCTAAAGAAAACCGAAAGTTAGGAATGTCGTACGGAGAGGATTTTACAAAAACATACGATATCTAAACGGGGGGGAATTTTTTAATTTGGGGAAAAATCTGCATTTTGGGGGTGGCCATCTTGGATTTCAAAATGGCCCCCAAATTATATTTATTTTCATTACTGGGTTTTGGGGGAAAGACGTAGGGAAACTGATTTTAACACCAAACGATGTTATTCCAATAAGGGAAAAGGGGGAGGAAACCCATTTAAAACATTCATGTTTTGGGGTTAAAAAATAACCCCCCTAGGGATTTTCAAAATTTTTTCATTTTGCTAAACCCGTTTTTTCTTTCTAAAAGATTTTCAGGGCAATTTGGCCTGTTTAATAATTTAAGAACAACATATCTATACAATATACAGTGCACAAAAAAGTTAACATCGATTTCCCCCATCAGAGTAAATTGGCATCCTGACCACGATAGCACCCACCCCGCCCATGTTGGAGCATCCCGTAGCTTCCCAAAAACAACAGTGCACTAAACCCTTTTCAGTATGCGGGACCCAATCTGACGGTCGAAAAACCCCCTTTTCTGCTTTGTGCTTTGAGATGAGATTAAACGCCCATCTGGAGCTGGTAGCCCCCGCCATCCATGGGAATTTTGAGCAAAACCCCCAAATCATCGATTTCCCCCAACCATGCCCCTGCGGGATGGTGCTGGGGCCGTCTGGCAGGTTTTAAAAGGTTTGCGCCCCGCCAGATAGCCGCCTGATAGTTGGCCCTAAGCGTATGCTGCTAAAGGATCTTCACAAGGGGAAATTTGGGCCCAATTTTCGTTTCGGGCCCCCTTTTTTTCCAAAACTTGATAAGGGAAAGGGGAATTAGCCCCCCGACAATCTTCGTTTTTCCCTGGCGTACCCCTGACCCCTAAAGGGGCCCTGAAATGCTTTAAAGGGGTCTGTTGGTCCCTTCCACAAATCCCAGACCCCTGTGAATGTTTTGAAATACAGATTTTTTTCGCCCCCCAAAGCTTCAAACCCTTTTATATTTCCCTTTGGGCTAGCCAGAGCACAACAGTGCCCAAAACCCCGCTCCATGCTTTGAAGCCCTGGAAATGCACGGAAAACCCTCCAGACCCCAAATACCCGCAGCCAACTTTCCAACGTAAAATCTTCTGCCCTTCCGGAACCTTTTTTTCCCCTCGTCTGATGAAGAGCTGCTACCCTGGTTCTGTTTAATAAAGACTGATGATCAGAAACGTCGGTTTAAATCTGCCACTAAGATGATCGTCTTTTAGGGGGTTAGCGGCGTGCTTTGCGTGAGAAACAAACGGGGTGTCTGTTTCCCTTTTCCCCGTGGCTACTTCGAGTGCTTGCACCAATTTTCCACCTATCGGGGGTCATACCAGATTTTTTTTCCCAGGGGTGACATACATTTTTTCTTTTGGGCCTAGTTTTTGCGCGAATTTGTTTCATGTTTCCCCCGCCCTCCGCCAGAAACAAAACCAGTTTTTTCCTTTGGGGGGCTGAAAACAAGGGACGCCGCCAGTTCAAAATTTTGGTGTGGGGGTCTGATCTCCCCTAAAAACTAATCCCTTCTTTAAAACCGGGGGTTTCCCCCACGCTCGGGCGGGCTTTTTGATGGATTTTTCGGTTTTATGGGTCAAAAAAACCCTGAGGGCGCTCACTCCCTTTGACCAGCGTGAACCGTTTAGCAAGGATGCGGTCAGATTTTCTTCGAACGTGTCTTTGCCCCCCGGCCATCCCTCTTTTGTATGAGAGCCATCGATCAAATTATTGTTGCATTTCGCTTGTCAAGGGTTATGGTTTGGTTCCCAAAAGGGCCCTTTCCCCTTGTTTCCCCAAGTGAAAACTTTTTTTCTTTTTTTTTTTCATTGCCCAAATAAACGTTTCCCAAAAAACCAAATGGTGGGGGCCCTAGGGGGGTGAAAGGGACTTTTTTGGCATGCCCAAAGGGTTCCTTGTTTTGGCGATGAGTATCATGGTGGCAAACAGTTGTCCCCTTTTAGCTCTCAGGGAAAGAAACCCTTTTTTTTGGCCTTCACAACTTTTTTTCTTATCTTACCAAGGTCTTCAAGGGTTTGCCTTTTTTTTCCTGTGTCATAAAAACCTGGGCCCCCTTTAAGCTTTTTTTGGAACTTTGATACGCCGCTTCCCCCCTTTTGCAGGGGGTTGAGGGAGGTCATTAAAACGTCCCTTTCCCCCCAGGGCCGCTTTCCCCTTTGATATACTGAGAAGAAAATGACGGATCATCGGCGAAATGGAAATTTTCCCCTTCCCTTTTTCCCGTAGATCCAGATAGCGGGGGCGCCAGACTCATCCGTTTGATGCGAGGGAAATAGACAAGTCGGGGGGCCCTTTGGGGTGAGGGTGTGTGGGTTTTCATTCACAAGGGTAGTTTCTCGTAGTTGCCTCAGTGCAGCAGCCCGATTTTTCTGCAGGGTTGTAGTTCGTGACCCCAAAACCCCCTTTTCGAAGAAAATAAAACCTCGTGTTCCTCCAAACTGTTTTTTCGTATCTTTTTTGACTGTTTTTCCCTTTTGTTGTCTGATCAACAGCGATTCTGGCAAAAGGATTTTTCCCCGGTCTAACTGTACGGGAGTAAAACCTTTATTTAATGCCTGTACAACTCGGGGGATGTTTCGTGGAGTTGGGGTCATCTGTGCATAGTAAAACTGGGGAGTATTTTTAAAAAAAAGTTCACCTTGTTTTATTGGGGAAAAACCAAGGGATCACTCTTCTGACCAAAAGCCCAAATGAAGGGATCCATTTGCCCCTTTTCTAAACCGCCAAAGAAAACAACCCCCGCAGGGGTTTTTCTACCATACATAACCTCATCCAGAAGCCCCCCAGGTCTCCTTTTTGGTTTGCAGAAAATGTAGGTATTTCGCGAACAAGTCAAAAACTCGTACACTGAAACATCCTCGAAAGGGAAACAGCGGAGTCCCTGGCAAAAAACCTCCTTGATGCTGGGGAATTTTGGGGGGGTCATTGGGGGGGGCAAAACTTTGGGGGCCCTTTTCAAAATGATTTCTTTCTATCCCCACCCCGGAAGCCCTTCCAAAAGAAAGCCATTAGGGCCCCTTTGTTTCATCCCCTTTTTGGATCGGGACAGAACGGTTGTAAATTTCTTGCCTTCCGAACCCCCGTTGATGGGAACCCCCTTTAGCGATTTCTCCCCGACTCAACACTCATCCCGAAGGCCTGCATCTCCCAAAAATTTTTTCCCCAAAGCTCGACATGAAGTTACAGATTGGGGATGGAATTCCCCATTTAAAGGCCCCGATTCTTTCCCTATTTGATGACATCTTTCCATTCTATTTTCCGGGGCGCCTTAAACAAAAAGTGCCCCGGTTCCCAGCACCACCGGGATTAACGCCTTTAAGCTGAAGTTATTACATGAGGTTTTAAAGCTTCTCTAGGATTTTTTTCCCTGTTTCCATTTCTGTGGCAGGGGGCCTTTTTTTAGTCCGGGGGGTACCCAAATACATCTTCCCTCACCCCGAACCCATCTCTAGTCATGATGTTAAAAACCCGGGCCCAAAGAACGTTGTCTGGTCGCCCTGGTTCCACATGCGATCCAAAAATCCATACGTTATTTCGGGGGGCTGCCAGGGATTTTGCCCCCTGGGAAGAGTGTCAAAAGAAACTGCAGGCTTGAATTTTTCAGGTGGGCCCTCCTTTGTTTCCCAAAATTTTATATTGGATTTAATCGCTGGGTGACGGGGTGATCGCTTCTTATCTGCTTTGGATACTGCCGTGGAGGTTTTGGGGGGGCAAACAAAGAAAGGGGGGGGGGGAATTTGGTTTTGGGCGAAAGATTCCCCTTGGAAAGCATGCGATGTTCCCCCACCACTCAGCGATTCCCCCTAGCCTGTCGATTTTATCGAAAAACTAATAACAGTCGGGGCCGGAAAGGTTTCCCCCAAAGTGGCGGAAGTGGTACTGTATCTTTCTCCACACTTGCTAATTTTTTTCCCATGCAAGCGCTGTCCCCGATTTTTTCCAGGGAAATTTTTGTACGAACATCCGTTTCCCGAGGCGATTCAAAAAATTCCTTTATTTACCCCCTGTTTATTAAACCCCGGGGAGCGTTTTATGACCCAGGAAATAGGACTGCTTCGAATTGGGGGTTTTGATGGTAACCCCCCGGTTTTACGCATTTATGATATCTTGAGCCATCGACCATACCAAAATTGTCGGTGGGACGCGCAGACTAAACCCCCCCCTCCCGCAAAAACAAAGTATGCAGAAATACACGAAGAGATTCTGGTTCTTAAATTTCCCTAATCTGAAGTGAGTTTTTGCTTGGGTGAGGCGGCCCAAAGTTTATTTAATGAGCACTTTGACTTGGGGTCGCAGTGAAGTGCTGCACGCCCCAATTTACCCTTTTAAAACGTCCCGTTCGTTCAAATGCTTTTATTCTGCTTTCAGGTTTTACCCCACTCCCGCAGGGAATCTTTTCGCTTTGGGCAGATTATCGGGGGTCAAATATACACGGTGTTTTTCCTTTAAGAAGATGAGGGGATTCTCCAAACTCCTTTGGGAATGTGCGTGGGGCCCGATTCTTTTTGTTGGGGTCACAACATCAACTGAAAATGTATCAAGACAGGAATTCGTTTGGGAACATCAACTATTTGGGAAAAATCCTTTTTTGGGTTTAAAACAAGTCATTGCGAATGAAATTGAATTTACATCGTATCATTTCATTTTTTTTCCCCGATATTTTCTTCAATGTCAGTTTCTACTTGGGTTTTTTTGGGGCCGTGTGTTTTTTTCCCATAAAACCGGAGAAGGGTAGTGAGCCCCCCAGTGCAACCCTATCTCGTGTAGGTGATGCCAAAACTCTCCCCATCATTTTCGGAAACTTTCGGCCCGCATCTCTTATTGTCCCTTTTTGCCCAAGTTCAAAGGGGCCAAAACAACTGTTTCACGGGTACGGGGCTGCCTTTTTTTTGGGTTTTGAAGCACCTTTGGGAAAAAATGGGATTTATCATCGTAGACCGTTTTAAGTTGACCTGTCTCTTCCCGTGATGATCCCGTCCGCCCCCCCCCGCATCGCCCCGTATCCAAATGAAGAACCCTTTTAGCGCATTTGGTCCCAAATAGCTAGGTGTTTTTTTTGGAGTGGGAAATCGGAAACTACAAGCCCTTTTGGGATAATTTGGAATAAAAGGGAAATTCAACTGCGCCTTCTTGGACTATCCTTTTTGAATTGGAAAAAAAGTTTCTAACTGGGGCTGCTCCAAAACCCAAAGGGGCCTTTCCAAAAACTTTTGCCCGGGGCCCTTTTTTTTGTTCAGAGAGTGGGGGACTTTTTTGCTTTCACCAGGATTCCCCTTCCGGAACTTCAGGTTCAATCTTCCGCCCCCCTTTCGCCTCGAAAAAAACGGCCCCGGGCCCTCTCCCTGAAAGAAAAAAAAACCCGACGTTAGATTACCCCCGATATCCGAAAACTCGCCACTTACTGGGCTACCCCATCCAAGTCTTTAAAATTTTTAGATGCGCCACAATACCTTTTATAATAAGTTTTATGTGGCGCCAACTAACAGGGTTTACTTTTAGTTTTAAGCCACCCCCCCCCCCCCCCCCCCCCCCCCCCCCCCCCCCCCCCCCCCCGAAATTAATCAGGGCACCGCAAAAAATCTCAGACTGAGATAATTTTGAATATAGAAAATAGTTTTAAAATAGACTGGGGTCATTTTCGGGACTGGGTTTTTTGTGGGTTGATTATCGGGGGGAAAATTTCCCCAAATTACAAAAGTTTTTTTGGGTTTTTGGGAAAATGCAAAGCCTTTTTTATATATTTTTTTTTGTACCCCCCGTGGTGGATGATATTTTTTAATTTTTTATTATTTTATAGACAGATAACGGTGTAGCCAAAGCTAATTTGGAAAATCATACCAATTTTTGTTTCCTAAAAAAAAGTCAAATCTAATAATAAAATATTTAAAAATATATGATTTTTTTTTTTGATAATTGGGTTTTTTTTAATAAATTAAACTATAAAAATGCTTCATATTATTTTTTTTTTTAGGGCCGGGGACACATTGGGCGTTTTAAATTTAGGTCGTTCAAAACCCCACATGAAGCCAAGTAAGAAGTCCGATCAAATTTCAACAATGTACCCCACCAAATGGGCATTTTCGCGCTGGTGGTTTTTAAAGATTTTGGGGGGGCCATTCCGGGCCTAAGCAAACCTTTTTCCGGGTTTCCATCCCTGCATTTTCCCAACCTGAGATATTTCCCCCAAAGGAAAACATAAGGGGAAAAACTTCCCCCCCGCCCGGGGCATTTACTTCAAAAAATGGCCGGGTTTTGGGTCAAGGACCTTTTTGTACATAAAATACATAACAACGAATTTCTAACCCTACGTAAACATGGGTGACCAAAAAAAACTGGACCAATCGCCCTATTTGTATTTCATACTGGACGTGTAGGAGATAAATAAATAAAGAGATAGAAGATACATAGAAGACGAAAAGATAGATAAAATATAAGTAAAAGTAAAAGATAGATAAAGAGATGAAGAAAAATAAAGAGACAGAAGACGAAAAGATAGAAAAGGGTTGGGAAAAAATAAATAAAAAATTTTAAAAGGTAAATAAAAAGATGAATATAAAAAAAAACCGTCGTGTAGGACAGGTAATGTGCATAGATGTATTTTTTTCAATCAAGTTTAAAGAGTGTTTTGTTGTTATGATATAAGTTACATGACCCTTCCAGTAATTACACCCACTCAGATATCCACTTATGACACTCAGACACTCAGAGAGGACCTTAGCCCCTTCACGCCCAGATCTTTCCTTTGCTATATAAAATCGTTTGTTATTAGCCATGAAACTACGAAAAGTAACTAAATATACCAAATTAGCTAATGGACAAGGATACTAAACAGGTCATATCTATATAATATTGCTTATGTTCATTAAAATTCTCGAATGGCGGTTATATTACAATACAAATTACATTCTGGACATCAAGGGGTTAGAAATAATTAACCTGCATCAAATCAGAAATGAACAACGTGTAACAAATGAATTAGTAACTCCAGCAATCACACCAACTCAAACAGCTACTCCCACCTTGTTATTGTTGGGTCACTGCGTAGTCTTTCCTTTTATTTATCTTTTAAGTTATTTTAGTATTTGTATCTGACATCTTCAGTCTTGTTTTTGAAGTTTTTTTTTTATATTCAGTTTCGATGACACTCAGACACTCAGACAGGACCTCAAAAATAAGTATCCTCCATGAAGTCACATATAAACAACGTGTATAACAAATGAATAACGGACAAACTGACTCCTAATGTTTTGTGAAGCGTTGAAAAAATGAAAAAGAAAAACCTCTGAGTCCCCTCCTCCATGCCAGGGCTCTTTAATCGTTTTTGATGTCGTCCCCCTCTAGTGGTTTATTTGGAAAAAGCTGTCCACCTCAATTTTTTAAATCTCTAAAATCTCAGGCTCTTGACTTGTGAATTCTATATCATTATGACTATTCATTCTAAAAATAGATGGGTGGGAAAAAAAGCAGTTTCACAATTTTCATTTCAGTTACATGTTTTTCTGTATAATAACACATCGTTTAAGGGACATAAATTAACAAAAACAAAAAAACATAGTTAGGATTCCAGAGAAAATGCATTTTTCTTCATGAAACAATGTAAAGTGCCAAATATCGTTATTTTTGGTAACCCAGAAAACAACCCTTTTTTCCTTAAAGAAAAAAAAATCAATGTTTGCTGTTGTGCAATTGTCTGCTACACTAAACGAGGCTCAAGAATTCAAGTGAAACCCCGTTGTAGGATCAAAATTCGGAAAAACATTTTTTTTTCTTTGCCTTGTTTAAAAAATAAACTTGAGAAAGGGGGTTTACCACACATATATAATGTGGCATCTAAAAAAAACATGGTGTTTTTTGCCAAAGCTAGTCCTTGTTTTTCCTGAGTATCAAGCAGGGCAACCCATCTGCAGGGGAGGGCCAAATGTTTTTTGAAACCCTGTTTTTTTGAGAATATTACACGGGAAAAGCCCCAAATAGGGCATCTAATGATCAGTTTCCATCATCTAAAAAAGGGATAAGATCCACAGGTTGGAGGTCGGTCTCTGGAAAATATAACCCAAAGGTTTTTCCTACATCAAAGTAAAGTGTTTGTAATCAAGTGGGACATTCGTACCTGCAGGTCTGTTCTGCCCGCCATACCACTCAGTTCTCAGCCCCAATCCTCATTAGGTATCAAAAATTCAAAATCAGAAAAAAAAACGAATTTATACTGACACGTGGGCATATCTCGTCCCCCCACCTGTCCCCCCCAAGACAGCCGTCCACCCTTCACCTAGTCTCGTCCACCCAGTTGAATAGCATGCTCTATACGCCCTTCTCCATTCCCTTTACGAGGAATGATGAAATAGTCCACATTTTTTTTTTCGCTTTTTTTTTCACGATTTTTTCACATTTAAAAGCGACGCAACAGGTCCCCCTCGGACGGTCATTATTGTGTTTCTATCTCAATGCTCTCTCTCTCTCTCTCTCCTCTCCTCTCTCTCTCCTCTCTCTCTTTTCTCTCTCTCTCTCTCTCTCTCTCTCTCCTCTTCTCTCTCCCCTTCCCCCCCGTCTCTCTCTCTCTCTGTCATGCGACTGATGTCTGGTACATTTCCCCTTTCTTTGGCATTACAATCAATCAATCTGTATCTCTCTCTTTCTCTCTCTGTCTGTCTCTCTTTGTCTGTCTCTGCTGTCTCGGGTCTGTCTCTGTCTGTCTCCTTCCCCCTTTTCTCCCCTCGCTCTTCTTTTCTCCTCTCTCTTCTCTTTTCTCTCTTCTCCCCTCTCCTCTTTTCTCTCTCTCTCTCTCTCTCTCTCTCTTTTCTCTCTCTCTCTTCCTTTTTTGTGTGTGTGTCTCTCTCTTTCTGTCTGTCTCTGTCTCTCTCTTTCTGTCATTAACCTCTGGCACTCAGACCTCTGTGATGCCGGGTTTACATTTCCCCCTTTTTGGCATTATAATCTCTCTCCCCTCTCTCTCTCTCTCTCTCTCTCTCTCTCTCTCTCTCTCTCTCCCCTCTCTCTCTCTCTCTCTCTCTCTCTCTCTCTCTCTCTCTCTCCCCTCTCTCTCCTCTCTCTCTTCTCTCTCTCCACACATGCACACACACACACAAGTATCTTACAAAGTATTCGAGAGATAATTCCCTTTTTTTCTATTTGCTACGTATCCCTAGGGTAACCTATCTCTAATACGTCAAAATTATCTGCATTATCTGACCTTACCAACCCCAAAATAATAAGCAGTCCCTTTAAAGATGACCTCTGTGACCCTAGTTCTGCGTAAACCTCTAAAAGGGGCTTTGTCCCCCCACCACCAGGTCATCCGAAGGTCACCAACGCCTACACTTAAACATTTTTGCCCTATGTGTAGCCTTACTGACCTCTCTCTCTCTCTCTCTTCTCCTCTCTCTTCTCTCTCTCTCTCTCCCCCCTCCTCTCTTCTCCTCTTCTCTCTTTTCTTCTCTCTCTCTTTTCTCTTCCTGCTCTCTTCTCTCTCTCTCTCTCTCTCTCCTCTCTCTCTCTCTCTCTCTTTCCCCCCCCCCATTTTACACACACACGGGAGTACAGTCAGCCGTAGTAATCTGTCCTATCTGGGTCCCGAGGCGGTCGTTTATTAGCGATAATTATCCCCAGGTGGCGCCTTGCAGTACTAAGGGGCTCGGGGCAGGTACAGAGTCAGCCGGTGCAGTAGTTTAGTATAGTATAGTATAGTAGTTGTTTAGTAGTAGTATTGTAGTATATAGTAAAGTATGGTAGTATAGTATATAGCGTTGTTATTCATACATACATACGTTCATACCTAAACAAAAAGATAATTAGACAGAAATGGAGGTTGATAGATAGTAGAATATTGAAACAAAGATTCCTTTAATGTTCTATACGCGAGGAAGGAATATCAAACTTCATTATATGCAAATTAGTGAAGAAAAAGTGAAACTATCATGATTTTTATTCATTTTATTACAATATCATCATTAATTGCTATCGTTAAATTTCATCGTTACCCTTTTTTCAATTGAGACAAATTGTATAAAAAGTACCTTGTCGGATTCGAACCCTTGGACAGGGCGTCGTAGCGTGGCCACCGAGATGACATGACATGAGATGATGAGATTATAGAACAAACATTTCCAAAGATAACAGTATATATTTTATACTGATAAACATTATATTAGGTCGGTAAACTTGTACGGGGAGCGGAGTGGGTGGGGTGTACATGGTGTGACGTCACGGGCGATGCATCAGGCCTTGTCATCTCGGTGGCCACGGTCGTAGCCACCTCACCACACGGAGGTTAAGAGGTAATGACAGGCACCCTTACCTGCTATTACCCCAACCTCAACTCGGTGGGAGCAGCAAGGGACTTTAACCCTTTGAGACCCAGAACGTAATTTCCATTGTAATTTGGCAACCATTAGACCATTTTTAGTGAATGTATGCAATATTTTATAGATATGAACTATTTAGTATCCTTATCCACTAACTAATTTGGTATATTCAGTTACTTTTTGTTATTTTATGCCTAACAACAGACGATTTTATATAGCAAAGGACAGATCTGGGCGTGAAGGGGTTAATCTATTGCGGCCAGGACAGTCACTATTGTCAGTCAGTTTTACTCCTAACATATATAATAACTTCCATAACTATTACTAGTGAATTACAACTAATATCACACAAGTGTCACACTTATTATAGCTTCCATATAGGATAGGTGCATGTACTTAACATCAAAAGAAACAGTATATTTTTAGAAACATTATAAACATATAATTATATATCTATGTAATATATATATAGTTTATACATTTATCTTTCCTCCTCTGTTTCACCGTGAGACCATGAACACCTTGCATTCTCAAAGTATGTCACAGGGCAAATGCCTATTTTGTCAGCATAAAGTATAGGATCAACAAGAAGTGATAACAAGCCAGAATCACGAGGAGAAGGGGGAGAAGACCTCGGACATCGACGCTACAAACACGCTCTGCTCACTCGCCCCATCCGACACTCCCTGGCTGTGCTCAAGACATTCATTGTACTTGGTTGTAATCTCTACGCTCCTTACTGGACTCTAAATAAATGTGTACAAAGCTGGAAGTACCAATTTAACTCATACCAGATAAGTCTCTACAATTATATACCGACTTATATAATTGGTGTACAGCGGTGGTGACTGATTTTATCAGTCTTATAACACCATAACGCGGTGTTAACGACACCCAACGCATTCTACAAGCAAGTTCTACAAAAAGCCTCTACAAGAGTTTAACTAACTCTGGCCATTCTACAGCTTCTCTACGTTCTACCAAGATTATCAAGATTATACGCCGATCTTCTTCAAACAACCACAGCCAGCCAGTACAACCACAACCACGACCATCAACATGGCAACCTCCGTAACCAACGCAACACAAGCCAGCCAGCGACTACAAGTATTACTTCTACTATCAATAACTACAAGCAACTACAGAGGGGAGAGAGAGGCAGACAACCTTCATGCAACTCAGCAAATTCGTTCGTCACAAGGTCGACCCCACATCAACACTGCCATCCAACACGGCCCTGCCAGACACCGCAACGTCTCATCCGCCCCGGATACGCAACACAGATCATCTCGTCATGGCAGAACGTAACACCTCCGCTAGCAACACAGATCATCTCGTCATGGGCCAGCGCAACACCGATACCCCTCCCGCTACATAGCAACACAACAGCAGCCCACATCACCGCCTGCCGAACATTCCGCTGACACAGCCCATCACCCTACCGCCCTCACAAAAATGCTGACTTGACACTACCACACAGTGTCACTACCTACCGCCACTACCAGCCGTTCCTCAGCTACGGACTTAAGCGCGTGCACCACAACACAACTGTCTGAGTATCTATTTCAGATTTCTTATTTGTGTATGTATATGTTATTATTATTTTTCTTATATGTGTTCTTTGACAGAATGTTGCTCTCCGGTGACTGTACTACATCAGTCATCCATGGCACTCATCCACGCTGTGTTCACCTTCACTCACCGGGAAACCTCACCTATCATACACCAATACGAGTAGCTACCAGCTAAGTAATTGTTTTGCAGTTTTAGGTGAGCAGATACATTTTGAGTTAACACAGTGATTTCACATACACGGACAATTTAAAACGTTAGAAATACTATAGTGCTATTTTTAACATACATTTACGTTTACATTACGATGGCTACGGTAACTGCATCTGTTCAGACACCGTCAGGACACTTATATCATAATTTTTAGATCACGGTATTCCCACACTAATTTTTTTTTCAATAGTAATGCATATATTACAATTCCTGGAGACATAACTCCTACGAGTGCACATTTACTACTGAATTACCACTTTATGAGTGCACCTTTACTACTGTTTACTACTTTATGAGTTCACATTTACTACTGCACCTGTGCAAACTCCTGAGATTGACATAAATGCATTAACTAGCGTGCCCGAGCGAGCAATACCAGTCACGGTCACAGTTCAGTGTTACCGATTCCTGAACCTGATTCCTGTAATGTTCTTTGTTTTTCGTGATTGTTTAGTTTGAGACGTCTTACTACATACACGGTCGCGAATAAATGTTTCGAGTAACTAGAGGATTAGATACAGATGATGCTTTACCAAACACTAATTTTGATACACAGGACACACCTGTAGTTAATGATGACACACACACTGCTACAACTGATTACCGTCACAAATTGCGATCACACACGGAAAAACAGTAGTGTCATACCATTCCATACCATTCCATATCATTACATTTTATATCAGTTTACCTGATTATTTTACAATTACCATGTATTCTGAATTTTATTGTGTGTTGTTATCTTTATAGAAAATGTCTACACAACACACCAAGCCAATGTTATATACACTCTTGAAAATACTTTACATTGATGTTTTACGAATTTTTTGGTTTAGCTACATATAATTCTGACTAACTATAGAAAAAAATATAATTGCATTTTACCTTGTAACTCTAGCACGATAGAAACACTAATGTATGACAGATAACTCTTCACATTAGAATACTATTATATTAGAGTTAAAGTTGCACCACAGTGCATAGCATTATATAATTATTTACTTACATTCCACAATTCAAGGAATTATTTCGCACGTATTGTTGCATGATCACATTATTTACTTACTTTCCACATTTAAAGGAATGATTACGCATTTATAATTGCATGACATTATTTTCTTACATTCCTCATTTAAAGGAATTCTTACGCACTTAATGTTGAAATACATTAATTACTTGCATGACATTGTTATGTATTAACATACATACTAACTTACTTATTGTTACCATACCATATTTAATTGCATGAAATACTAACACACTTATTTGTTACACAAGTTACACATTTTTACTTGACTGCATTCCTTACGTATTAAATGCATACATAAATTACATTAACTACGGGAATGATTTACTTACGTTCTTCCTGTTGTACCACGATCACTACTTGAATGATAGGATTGTGTACTTACTAACATATTAAACTAGGTACTATATGCATGACAAGCAGTTACTCTATAACTCTTTACACATCTGCATGATGTACGTGACGTACGATCACACATATCTTTGAACTACATTCTGCTCACATGTATTGCCTATGTACAACTAACTAACCATGTATCATTACTTACTAACAAATTCAAACTCGCAGAGAAGTTACGAATGACTACTTGTCTTAATACAGACCTCAGAAAATATTGATTGACACAGATAACCTTATCTCTCATAACATTGTTCGCCAATGTCGAATAATAATTCAGTCAGTTTCTCTGCCAGTCAGTTTTTACACTCGCTGATGTCAATTTATTTTCCACAATAACTTTGCATTATTTTAATTTATGAATGATGTTTGGCAAACTTAGCTTTGCCCACACACAATACAACCACATTAATGTGTATCCAGCGATGTTTCTACCTATGTTAATTATCCATTTTGACTATTACTTATTAATATATTTACATATTACTAGGTTACTTACACCACAGTTACCCACACTGGTACACTGATACACCCACACAGATTGTATCAGGCGAGGTCTCGTCAATTTTTCCTTATATGTTTTACAGTCCATTACATTCTTTTACTGACACAGTACTATTACTAGTAGGTACATAAATTGTTATACTATGCACACAGCAGCAGCTCTATAGTCAGTCGAGCCTTCGTCATTACTTGACTCAATCAGGTTTCTAACGATTACTTGACAATTTATAATTACAATTTCATTACTTGAAATTTTAATTTCTCAATTTTTCCCTGTAATTTTTTACAGCTACTTTAGCTGACAGTTGAGTTTGCTAGCTACCGTCTACGGTACACGAAAACTTGCTACACCTTACACTTGACATTTTTTAACAGTGATATTTGCACATTATGGATCTACCCACACTAGTACTGACACATATATGTATATCATTTTACTCGGCCATGTCATTTTCTTTGATCTTGAACATTATGTAATCCATTGTTTTCCATATTTTTCTGTGTATTTAGCTCAGAGTTTACTCACTTTTAGCGATAGGAATTATGCTTTGGGAAGTTTATAGTTTATTTTTATATATGTATTTAGCCTTTAGTTAGGTTTTACCATTTGTTATTCCCTAGCTAATTCTTATGTGCCTAATTTGAGGACAAATTATATAGCGGTAGATATCCCACCGCTGCCACCAATTATATAAGTCGGTATATAATTGTAGAGACTTATCTGGTATGAGTTAAATTGGTACTTCCAGCTTTGTACACATTTATTTAGAGTCCAGTAAGGAGCGTAGAGATTACAACCAAGTACAATGAATGTCTTGAGCACAGCCAGGGAGTGTCGGATGGGGCGAGTGAGCAGAGCGTGTTTGTAGCGTCGATGTCCGAGGTCTTCTCCCCCTTCTCCTCGTGATTCTGGCTTGTTATCACTTCTTGTTGATCCTATACTTTATGCTGACAACTAGGCATTTGCCCTGTGACATACTTTGAGAATGCAAGGTGTTCATGGGTCTCACGGTGAAACAGAGGAGGAAAGATAAATGTATAATTATATATATATTACATAGATATATAATTATATGTTTATAATGTTTCTAAAAATATACTGTTTCTTTTGATGTTAAGTACATGCACCTATCCTATATGGAAGCTATAATAAGTGTGACACTTGTGTGATATTAGTTGTAATTCACTAGTAATAGTTATGCAAGTTATTATATATGTTAGGAGTAAAAACTGACTGACACTATCCTGTTGTAATTCTTCCACTTTCCCCAAGGCAACGTGAGACCTGTATAACTCCTGTATAATCATTCGCCTCCACTTTCCATATATCTTTCTTCCCTCCTCTTCCTCTTCCTCTTCTCTCTTCTTCCTCTTCCCTCCTTCCTCTTCCTCCTCTTCCTCCTCTTCTGTCTTTTACAGGTGACCTACACTACATACATCTATCTTTCATCTCCCATCCTTCCCTATCTACACTCTTCTTTGTTCTCTTCCTCTTATCCTTTCCCCTCTCGCTACGGCTCTCACCTTCCCCTCTTCTCCCCTTTTTTCTCTTCCCCTATACATTTCCATCTGTCCTTTCCCACAAACTCAAATGCTGGAGTCTATACAAAAAGAATAGGCAAAGGGGAAGGAGGAAGAGACAAAAAGAAAAGAATCTCGATGGACCCTATTTCAATTTTCGTCACAAAGTTCTCATGGGTCAGTCACGCCGGGGAAGGTGCGACATTTTTCCTGTGCCGCAGAAGGAAAAAAAAAAAAGAGGAAAAAGTCATTCTATATGTCTCTTATTCTATTGGAGAGTTCGTGAAATGCGTGTTTGACTTTAACTAGATATGAGTGGTGAGGATTTTTTGTATTATTTTTTTTTCTTCTTATTTTTTTTCTTCTTATATATTTTTCTTCTTATTTTGAAGGGGTAAAAGGGAGGAAAAGTAATTTGATGTCTCTTATTCCTTGGCGAGTTGGTGAAGTGCGTGTTTGACTTTGACCAGGGGCGAAATTTTAGTTTTTCTTCTTATTTTTGTCATCTTATTTAGTTTTTTGTCTCCATATTTATTTTTCTTCTTATTTTGAAGGGGAAAAAGAGAGGAAAAGGTCATTCTATATGTCTCTTATTCTTTGGCGAGTTGGTGAAATGCGAATATGATTTAACTAGGTGTGAGTGGTGAGGTATTTTTTTCTTGTTTTGTCGTTTTCGGCTTAACATTTCCTGGAAACTAGATAGAGAGGATGATATTTTACTGCCGGTTTTTTTCTGGACTATGAAAAAATGTAATGTTTTGTTTCGTTATGTGTGATTAATTAAAAGTGTAATATCCCTTAATGCCTGTTTAGCTGCTGCATGCCTAGTGTGTGTGTGTGTGTGTGTGTGTGTGTGTGTGTGTGTGTGTGTGTGTGTGTGTGTGTTACTCGCCCACTCGCCCATGGTCATGATCATGCGCATTGGACTCGCGATCGCCATCTTTTACCCTCCCGGAGAGAGCTTAGAGTTCATGGAAACCGATCTTTGGGTAGGGCTGAAACCTCACTCCACACACACACACACACACTCACACTCACACACACACACACACACACACACACACACACTCACAACACACACACACACACACACACACACACACACACACACACACACACACACACACACACACATCCTATCATCCTATTCCCTTGCTCATGTGGGTCAGTAACAACCTACTTATATCGGTGAAAAATCTTTAGCCATGTGTGTGTGTGTGTGTGTGTGTGTGTGTGTGTGTGCGTGTGCGTGTGCGTGTGCGTGCGTGTGTGTGTGTGTACTCTCTCTTTGCGGCTCTTGTTTCCCTTGCACCCTTAAAAGGCAGCCGTAAAACGAGCCTGAGTAAATATCACGTGGAAACCTGAAAACAACAATGCTTCTCCTTTGTCCTCGCTCCGCCTTTTGTGATCGGAGGTGAAATTGTTCCTCGTTTAATTAGTGGGCTAAACTTGGGGTCGGATCTGAGAAGCAGGCGTCGCGTGGCGTGGGGCCTGAGGTCTCGCCGCAACTCTGGAACTCTGGACTCAAGTGCCGGGGGTGTATGTACAGTGAAAATATGTGTTCTTTTGTGTGTGTGAACCTAAGCAAGTGTTTCCAGGGTGGCGAGTGTTCCTGGGTTGCGAGTGAAGGGCGAGTGTTTCCAGGGTGGCGAGTGTTCCAGGGTGGCGAGTGTTCCAGGGTGGCGAGTGTTTCCATGGTGGCGAGTGTTCCTGTGTTGCGAGTGAAGGGCGAGTGTTTCCAGGGTGACGAGTGTTCCAGGGTGGCGAGTGAAGGGCGAGTGTTTCCAGGGTGGCGAGTGTTCCTGGGTGGCGAGTGTTCCTGGGTTGCGAGTGAAGGGCGAGTGTTTCCAGGGTGACGAGTGTTCCAGGGTGGCGAGTGAGGGGCGAGTGTTTCCAGCAGGGCGACGAGTGGGCGCGACGAGTGTTTCCAGCAGGGTGGCGAGTGTTCCAGGCCGGAGTGAGGGGCGAGTGTTGGGAAAATAGTAACTCTTTGGCGGTAACTGCAACTGACAGCTCCACCGGTGAAAATATTTGCTGGACAACGTTTTCGTAACATACACATTACTTTTACATGTAGTTTAGAGTGCTTACAGGGCTCGCAGAGGGGAGACATCAAAGAGAGGAAGAAGAATAGCAACAATAACAGAACGGTGAAGTATTTGTTGTGACAGTCACGTAGGATCACATTCCAATATCAATTTTTTTTTTTTTTTTTTTTTTAACATCACAGGGAACTAACTGGCCAAGGGCACAACAAAAATGGGTAACACAAAGCCCGCTTAGTTGCCAGTCCCTATAAAGAAGACAGTAAGAGAATAAAATAAAAACAAAGGGGTAGGCCAATTTAGTTCGGCCAATTTGTCGACATATATCATCAAAGGCAGCCATAACTATACGTACAAGGTGTATTTACCTAATGTTAATGTACAGGGTCATAGGTATACATTCAAGTGGTTTTGTACTTACTCGTGTAGCTTCCTTATTTTCTTATGTTCTTATCTTCTTATGGTCCTGTCATTGCATCTGTATTTTATTTATATTTTCTGTATATTGAACTGACTGATACGGACTGACGGATACTGTGGACTGTGTTTATGTGGTGTCTCTTAGCGGGAGGGGAAGTGTTAGCCTGATCTGTGCAAGTAGTTAGTTGATGGTGAGATGGCCGCGGCGTGACATCGCACCCTCCTTCCCTTCTCCCTCTAATCGTGGTGAGTTTCTTTTGCTACGCTAAACCGGGAAAAAGAGGATGAAGGGATAAGAAATTGTGGGGGGGGGGAGAGAGAGAGAGAGAGAGGAGAGAGAGAGGAGAGAGAGAGGAGAGAGAAGAGAGAAGAGAGAGAGGGGAGGAGGGAGGAGAGAGGGAGGAGGGAGGGAGGGAGGGAGGAGGGAGGGAGGAGGGAGGGAGGAGAGGGAGGAAGAGGAGGAGAGATCAGATGAAAAGAGGATGAAGAATAGAAAAATGTTCTGTTCCATCTAGTTATCCCTTCTTCAGTATTAAGTGTGTTCGTCTGTTTCCTCCTTAAAAAATAAAAGAGAGGAGAAGCAATAGTACCAGGGAGGTAGGTGATAATTTCTCTGACGGTTATTTACACCGTTGCCACTCTAGTTTGTCGCCCATTATTAACATGATTTGAGCCTGTATATTTATTGTATAAGAGGGCGAGTGAGCGTTATATCCGTGTCTAGATGACTGCCGGTGCCGATGCCCTGGCAAGAGTGTACAGAGGGTGCAGGAAAAGGCGCCTTTTATCTCTTTTATTTCATCGTTGCCGTTTGCTTTAAGTTTTCAATGAATTTCCCAGTGTTTTCCATCTGGCCTTTGTTAGCTTTGCTTTCTTCATCCTCCATTGTCTTCTTTTCCCTTACGTTACAATATCGGAGACCCATAAGACAAGTAAGGAAAACAAACCTATAGGGGAGCGCGTTGGTCAGACGTTGCCAGCTCCGGTTCTCGCCCATTATACTTGTGCGTTCGATCTTAGTCATAAGTCGCGATAAATTTTTTCCGGTGCCTAAACACACTGCCCCGCCTCCTGCCCTGCAGAGTGTACAGTGTGCAGGACAAAGGCGCCTTTTATCTCCTTTTTTTTTTTTTTCCATCGATTGTCCGTCGCTTTTGTCCAGTTTTCCTCGACTGATTTCCACACATGTGTTTTCCATCTGGCCTTTGTTAGCTTATGGCTTAGTCTTTCATCCTCCATTGCCATTCTTTCCACTCAACTGTTCACTGTTCATGTAGACTCCATCAAGAGAAGTAAGGAAAACAAACACAGGAGGGGAGGCGATGGCAGAGTGGACTCAGAGACTCGGGTCTCCGAGTGGCGTCCTCGGTGACCCGAGTTCGATCCCCGATGAAAACCAAAATCCACTTAAAATATTTCTGCACCGTCGAGTGGCCTAAGAACACCCACATGCTGTCCATTAACTCTACCTTCGATTGCGAGTGCATCGGAGGACACAGGGGGGCGGCATGAGCTTCTAATCACAGGCGTCACTATAAAAATCATGCCTGCACCACCACGGCCGAGGGCCAACCATCACAGCCCTCAAGTGAACCTCCAGGGCCTACCATCTCACCCCTGGAGGTCACTGCCTACACGCGCTATAGGCATAAATGTAAAAAAAAAAAAAAAAAAAAAACTTTGATCACCAATATTTTTAGCGTCAGGGCTTCATCTGTTTCTGATAAGTTTATGCAAGCGTTCAGCACGTGTATAGGGGTGCGGGGATGTGTCCTGGCGGGGTGGCGGTGATCGTGGGGTAAACAATGGACATTTGGTAGTATTGTAGATTAATTTTGGAAGTGCTAACTCCATGGAGGTAGCAGATCCTTAGTAGGAGGTAGTAGTGTATCATGCATCTCGAGGTGGTTTGGTTACCTGCATGCAGACTGAGAGAGACTGAGAAGACTACATTATGAGGGTGTTTAATTGCATATGAATAAGGCACATGGTGTGGGTGTTAGACTCAGTTTGAGGAAGGTCCCCTATACAACGTGGGCGTGGATATTGCTATAGAGTATTTCAGGGAGAGAGAGAAGTGGATTGAGGAGGGAAGGGTGAGGGAAGTGAAGGGGCTCCATTTTCGCCAACTTAACGTGCGGCGAGTATAGTGTAGGTGTAAGAGGAAGGTCCCCCTAGAACGTGGGCGTGGAGATTGCTAGAATACTTCAGAGAGAGAGAGAGAGAGAGAGAGAGAGAGAGAGAGAGAGAGAGAGAGAGAGAGAGAGAGAGAGAGAGAGAGAGAGAGAGAGAGAGAGAGAGAGAGAGAGAGAGAGAGAGAGAGAGAGAGAGAGAGTCATGTTGAAGTGAATAGACTGCAAGAAGTGTGACTCTTCTACCGTTGCAATATAGTTTACTTTGCATTCGAAGAGCTGAGATTTTGTGATATTTCCTGAGTTTCCTGCGTGGGTAAATACTTCTCTCTGCTTTACTGCTGGCTACCCTACACCGGCCTGATCTTTTTAAGCCTTGTTACATACCTTTTTAATTCGCTGACTGCCTTCTCGATGGTGAACAAACATATCTAGCTGAATAAAATAATGGTTGACTCATTCTTTGGTTTCTAGTGGCTTGGTTTAAGAATTCGGTGGATGTTGATGAAATACACATAAAAATAAAAGGCCTATAAGAGAGAAATAAAGAGAAAGACACAAGAAAAGCGATAATCGATGCCCGAGTCAAGATTTATGACCTCGCAGCGGTTTTTGAGGATGGGTATGAAGGGTAGGAAGTGTGACCTCTGTAGTCCGTTCTTGTAGAGGTCATCGGGGGGTCGGTTGGAGGTCGCGACGATGATTGCGCCAGCGTGGAATAACTCTGAGAATAGTCGCTTTAGTATCATGGCGTCGCCGATGTCTGTGACCTGAAATAATGGGGGGAAATGTTAAAATTGGATGGGTTGTTGATTCACCTCTGCCATGACATGAGAGAGTCGAGAAAGTCCTAAAAACAGGATATATAAAACAGATAATTATATACTGTGCGACTTTCCTTTAAGAATTGACCCAAACATTAGATAGAATAATGATAAGTGAATAATAATAAGTGAATAATGATAAGTGAATAATAATAAGTGAATAATGATAAGTGAATAATAATAAGTGAATAATAATAAGTGAATAATGATAAGTGAATAATAATAAGTGAATAATAATAAGTGAATAATAATAAGTGAATAATGATAAGTGAATAATAATAAGTGAATAATAATAAGTGAATAATAATAAGTGAATAATGATAAGTGAATAATAATAAGTTAATAATAATAAGTGAAAAATAATAAGTGAATAATACTAAGTGAATAATAAGTGAATAAGAATAAGTGAATAATAATAAGTGAATAATGATAAGTGAATAATAATAAGTGAATAATGATAAGTGAATAATAATAAGTGAATAATAATAAGTGAATAATAATAAGTGAATAAGAATAAGTGAATAATAATAAGTGAATAATGATAAGTGAATAATAATAAGTGAATAATAATAAGTGAATAATAATAAGTGAATAATAATAAGTGAATAATAATAAGTGAATAATAATAAGTGAATAATGATAAGTGAATAATAATAGGTGAATAAGAATAAGTGAATAATAATAAGTGAATAATGATAAGTGAATAATAATAAGTGAATAATAATAAGTGAATAATAATAAGTGAATAATAATAAGTGAATAATAATAAGTGAATAATAATAAGTGAATAATAACAAGTGAATAATAACAAGTGAATAATAACAAGTGAATAATAATAAGTGAATAATAGTAAGTGAATAATGATAAGTGAATAATAATAATAAATTTCTCACCCGAAGGCATACAGGAAAAACAACACCAACAACATAGTATATAGACACTTAATGAACTTAATGAATGAATGAATGAATGAATGAATGAATGAATGAATGAATTAATGAACTACTAGAACAAATAAAAAATAATATATACATGTGGGCAGGTTTATGATTTTCATGAATACGAGTTCAAACAATACCAAATATGAATGGCAAATGATCTAAAGAGAAGAAATAGATTAATGAAGAGGGACTGGAATGGTCAAATCAAATAGGTAGTTAAAGGTAGTTATAGGTAGTTATAGGTAAAGTTGTGAGAGAAGAGCCTGCTTGACGCATAGCTTTCCTGACCTTTCATATATATTTTCTCATGACGTTGTGGGGTATCGTAGAGAGTATTGCATTAATCTCTCTCTTTCTCCTTCTTTCTCTCTCTCTCTCTCTCTCTCTCTCTCTCTCTCTCTCTCTCTCTCTCTCTCTCTCTCTCTCTCTCTCTCTCTCTCTCTCTCTCTCTCTCTCTCTCTCTCTCTCTCTCTCTCTCTCTCTCTCTTTAATAGGGATGAGCGACGTACTTTTTACAAGACAAAAATAAAGATGTTAAAATTGGTACGTAATACTTGATTTTCTTAACTAATGAGAGATTCAATTGAATGTGAAAATCTTCTGCTCGATATAAGTGAATCCTAATGGGGTGTGATGAAGTGTTATGAGTGAGGGAAGGGCTGGCTAAGTGGTAGTTAAGAAGGGTAGTTCCTCGCACCCTGGTCTTAATGTGACGGTGCAGGGAGGAACTTTGGCGACGATTGATTCATGATCCTTAACCCCTTGAGACCCAGAACGTAATTTCCATCGTAATTTGGGTACCATTAGATGTTTTTTTGTGACTATAAGCAATGTTCTATAGCTATGACCTGTTTAGTATCCTTGTCCACTAGCTAATTTGGTATATAATAAGTTACTTTTCGTAGTTTCATGGCTAACAACAGACGATTTTATATAGCAAAGGAAAGATCTGGGCGTGAAGGGGTTAATGACATCAGTAAAGTATATATCTTATCATCATTATTATTCCTTATAGTGGTGTGAGGACTGGGAGAAAGGGTCAGTGTGTTGGTATGAAGAAGACGGAGGTCGTGGTTACTGGACAATACAACCTGGAGATTAGCTCTTCCAAAATTAATCTACAATTCTGGTAAATTTCCAGTTTTTGCCCATTTGTCCTTAAAAGTAAGAGTGTCCCAGATTGTACGTACAGTATAATCTACACTACAGTAATGGATAAGGCATTTAAAAAGATAAAGAGTTGACACGCCAGGTAGTTTGGGATGAGTTTTTGAGTGATATTTTTCGCGCAGAAGTGGTCGTGTCTGTACATGTCTTAGGAAAGCATCGACGTCCCTTTTGATAAGACGCGAGAGTCTTGGCGGCGTCCCTGCGGTGAACAGTGTGTCGGAAAACTGTCGACAAACGTAGATAAGAGATAGCCAAGCGATAATGTACTGAAATAGTGGGGAGTGATGATGTTTTTTTCTGTCTCTCTCTACTGTCTGTCTCTCTCTACGGTCTGTCTCTCTCTCTCTCTCTCTCTCTCTCTCTCTCTCTCTCTCTCTCTCTGCCCGTCAGGGTAGCAAGGTTGGTAGAGACGTGAGCTCGCAATGTGCAGCGTCCCTGTGCATTCGGTCAGCGGTTCGAGTCCGCCTAGTTCGTGCTGACGTGGCGGCGCTTTGTATAGTCAATAACCTTGTAGTTAGTACTTGCAAAGTGTCTCGATAGGATGAAAATCTTATCTTATCTTATCTCTCTCTCTCTCTCTCTACTCCCACTAAGAGATAAGGATGAAGAGATAACCAAACTTGGAAATATAAAGCAAACTCACCATGAGATATAATATTACGGAAGACTTGCTGCGAGTGAGGAAAAAACACAAGAGACGCTGCTCATACAGAAACCATTACAGGAACTACCTCGTGTAGGTCTCGCGGCCTCTTGTAGCTTCCTTATTTTCTTATGCTCTTATGTTCTCATTCAGTATTTTGGAACATGTGAACACTCATATTATAAAATCATAAGCAATAAAGCCTAAATATTCCGTAATGGGAGAATAGGCAAGATGTGAACGATGCTGATTAGCGGCGACAGATGGGTCGTTATGATGTCTGCCATGACGCAAAGACACACCAAGAGCCACAGGTAAAAACATGTTGTTTAGGAATTTTTCTGATGTAAGGTAGTACAGTATGATATAATGACACAATACAGTGCGATATAATGAAGTAAAATGCGCCTTGACAACGGATCGGTCCTTTGAATACAGTTAACGACACTAAATATCAGCTTGTCTTGGTTAATATTTCCAAAACATTTTCAGAGCCATTCTTTCATAGTTCAGTCCATTGTTGATATAATTAAGTATACTGTATATACGTGGGTTTCCTGAGGAAGAAAGCACAAAGGGAGAGGAGGGAGAGGAAGGATGGCATGTAATCAAAGGATAATGATATTGTTTGGAGAGAATGTTTCTAATTACCTTCCACGACGGAATGTCTTTCGATGAAGGAGGAACATGAGAGACATCCTGACATGCCTAGGTGCGCCCTGTGTCCTTCCCGGGGCTGACTGGGCATCGTTACGAAAAGACTAAATTGAGGATTGAATGAAGGGAACTTTTGGCTGGCCCGCTACCTAGACCTGTTACCTACCTTGCCCGAAAAAGGTTGTGTAATACATATAGTAGGAGTGTTCCGTATGCATATTCCCGTTTTCTGGAAGAGTATGTGGCGTTTACTCTTGTACACGTCAGGTTAGGTTACGCTAAGTTACGGTCAGGATAGCCTATTGTATCCCTGATCTACGAGTGCGTGGGGATCACAATGAGGGTATTTTCGAGACGATCCTATGGTTAGTTTTGGAGCTACAGCCAAGCGTCTTCACTCGGAAACCACATACTCGCATAGAGAACGGGAATATGTGTCCCGTATATATCTAATTGCTTTAACTCTCGCCGAAACTAGCGTGTGTATTCATATTGCGTGTGTGTATTCAGTAGAGTGGGACCAATAACACCTCTTTTCTACCTTTAGCTACGACCTCACCGCTACAGAATCACAGTTCATATCGACAAAATGGTTCCAAAGCCAGCCAGGCCGATAGAGAGGGCGGCGTTGCTAGAGTGATAACGCCGATCACATACAGATGACAGGACCAACAGTTACTTTCTATCTGATGTTTAGTTCTTCCGCCGTGAGTTGCCTGGCTTGCATCACCACTGCCACCCAGCCAACTGCGTCTACTGCATTGGTGTTGTTGATGTCATGCTGGTGGTTGTGTCTCTAAAGTGTTGTCATTTGTAAAGCTGACTGTTTGTGTGTCTAGTGTGTCTGTCTGCCTGTTTATATGTCTGTCTGTCTGCCTGTTTGTATGTGTGTCTGTCTGTCTGTCTCTTTGTTTGTTTGTTTGTCTGTCTGTCTGTTTGTTTGCCTCTCTGTTCGTCTGTCTTTCTGCCTGTCTGTCTGTATGTATGTTAGTCTGTTTAACTGCAGGAGAAGAAAGTTGTTTTTGTATAGATTCCATGATGGTGGTTGTGTCTCTAAAGTGTTGCCCTTTGTAAAGCTGCCTGTTTGTCTGTCTGTTTGTCTGTCTGGTTGTTTGTTTGTTTGTCTGTCTGTCTGTCTGCTCATCTGTCTGTCTAGCTGTCTATCTGTCTATCTGTCTGTCTGTCTGTCTGTCTGTCTGTCTGTCTGTCTGTCTGTCTGTCTGTTTGTCTGGAGAAGGGCTATGCGAAGGAGGGAGATATTGGAGGGAGGTGAAGGAACAGAGTATAAGCAAGAAGGCGTGAAGAGAAAGAGAAAGGTGAAGGGTGAAGGGGAAGATAAAGATAGGGGAAATAAAAAGTAGGAGTAGGAAGATGAAGGCAAAGAGATAGAGGAGGAGGAGGAGGAAGAAGAGGAGGAGGAGAAAGACGAAGGCGAGGAGGAGGAGGAGGAGGGCTAGGAAGAAGAGGAAAAGAAAATGAAGGAGGAGGAGTAGGAAGAGGAAGAGGAAAATACAAAGGAGGAATAAAAACACGTGCAGCAAGAGTGTAAGCCTTGACGAGAGAGAGAGAGAGAGAGAGAGAGAGAGAGAGAGAGGAGAGAGAGAGAGGAGAGAGGAGAAGAGAGAGAGAGAGAGAGAGAGAGAGAGAGAGAGAGAGAGAGAGAGAGAGATTATTTAATCAATTTATTACGCCCGAAGGCGACAGACCTAGTGACAGGCATGGCCGTGGATTATAGTTACAGAGGACTCGTGTCTCGCAGGGCACGCTGAACACACCCACACGCACGTACACATACACACACGCACACACACACACACACACACACACACACACACACACACACACACACACACACACCACACACACACACACACACACACCCGGTCACACACACACACACAGACACACACACACACAAAGGGACAAAGTATATGTACAATCAACAGCCACCAAAGTGTGGATGGCAAACAAGAAGGACCTCCAAGTTATCATTTGAGAGTAAATGTGTACAGATCTGAATTAAGTTCTGCCCCCGTGGTAATAAGTCTGTCACTGTGGGGCACTGAAGGCAGTAGTGGTCAAGGGTGTTGGCGTTGGGACAGTTACACAGTTTACAGGAGGAGTAGTGTGGTACGTCCTCTGCTTGGGAGACCTGCCACACTGGCCGGTACCCCGACCTGAGGCGAGCACTGACAACATTGTGCCGTCGTACCATGAGCCCATGTCGGCGATACTTGTGTTTGCACCGAAGAAAGTTGTCATGGTGCTGTATGGACACACTGGTGGCCCTGTCTGCGTCCCTGCGATGCACAGTCATGGCGTGAGCAGCTGAGTATATGCTGTTTCGAAGGTAGCGGAGGGAGGGCACAGCATTCGCATCATCCAAGCTCAGCGCACAGGCCGCCTTGGCAAGTCGATCCACCGTGTCATTACCAGCCAGCCCGATGTGAGAAGGCGTCCACACGAAGAACACGACAAGAGAGGCATCGTGGGCGATGGCGAGTTGACACAGTCTGTCTCGTACAACACGGCCACAGCTAGGTCTTGGCGAGGAGAGGGCGTAGAGAGCCGACTGGGAGTCACAAACTATTTCCCCGTTCACTCTTCGTTGAATAAGTAGTTACTGCATCCAGGATACCGTGAAGTTCCCAGAAGGTGGAGCTCGATGAGTTAGGTAGCCTACGGCCGAGCCATTCATCCTCCCCAGGCGGCTCCATGGTGGGGGAGAACATGGCACACGCTGCACTCCCATCTGCCTGCACGGAGCCGTCAACATAAAGGTGGGGTGCAGCGGGGACTGACGTAGACCCACCGGCGATGGTTTCCAGGACTGAGAGAGAGCGAGAGAGAGCGAGAGAGAGAGAGAGAGAGAGA
The DNA here is from genome assembly GCA_016584305.1 of Chionoecetes opilio. NCBI lineage: Eukaryota > Metazoa > Arthropoda > Malacostraca > Decapoda > Majidae > Chionoecetes > Chionoecetes opilio. The sequence goes on along the minus strand of JACEEZ010006444.1, from coordinate 537,302 downwards.
GAGAGAGAGAGAGAGAGAGAGAGAGAGAGAGAGAGAGAGAGAGAGAGAGAGAGAGAGAGAGAGAGAGAGACTATATAGAGAGAGACAGAGACAAGAGAGTAGAGACACAGAGAGAGAGAGAGAGAGAGAGAGAGAGAGAGAAGAGAGAGAGAGAGAGAGAGAGAGAGAGAGAGAGAGAGAGAGAGAGAGAGAGAGAAACAAAACAGAGACAGAGACAGAGACAGAGACAGAGAGACAGAGACAGAGACAGAGAGGAGAGAGAGAGAGAGAGAGAGAGAGACAGACAGACAGAAAGAAACCCATCACTCCCCACCCTTTCATCACTGCCTACAGTCTCTCAGTGAGGCGCAGTGACAGGCACTATATTGAGCACAGCTTGAATAAATTTTTCCCCCACCATAAAACATTCGCACGTGATAGAAAAAGGTGATTAAAATGTTGTAATGGCACGTGATTCCTCGTACGTTCTCATTGGTCTGTTCCAACTCTTCATCAGTTGAGTGGAGGGGGCGGGGGGGAGGGGGGAGAGGGGGAGGGGGGAGAGGGGGAGGGGAAGGGGGTAGGCAGGGAGGGGGGAGTAAAGGGGGAACAGAATCAGACTTTACTAGGAATTACAGGAGATGGGTCGCTGGAAAATTTTCATGCAAAGTTTTTAGACATGCATCGTTCTCTCTCTCTCTTCTCTCTCTCTCTCTCTCTCTCTCTCTCTCTCTCTCTCTCTCTCTCTCTCTCTCTCTCTCTCTCTCTCTCTCTCTCTCTCTCTCTCTCTCTCTCTCTCTCTCTCTCTCTCTCTCTCTCTCTCTCTCTCTCTCTCTCTCTCTGTCTGTCTGTCTGTCTGTCTGTGTCTGTCTGTCTGTGTCCCTCTCTCTGTCTGTCTGTCTGTCTGTGTCCCTCTCTCTGTCTGTCTCTCTCTGTCTGTTTCTCTCTATGTCTGTCTCTCTCTCTGTCTGTCTCTCTCTCTGACTGTCTCTCTCTTTGCCTGTCTTTCTCTCTGTCGCTCTCTCTGTCTGTCTGTCTGTCTGTCTGTCTGTCTGTCTGTCTGTCTGTCTGTCTGTCTGTCTGTCTGTCTGTCTGTCTGTCTCTCTCTCTCTCTCTCTCTCTCTCTCTCTCTCTCTCTCTCTCTCTCTCTCTCTCTCTCTCTCTCTCTCTCTCTCTCTCTCTCTCTCTCTCTCTCTCTCTCTCTCTCTTTTACTTTATTGATGAATTCTTATAGGTTTTACAGTCAGGAGCTTCAGCTGGACTACTGAAAACTATCTTTGACTTTATAGGAATGTGTAGATTATTCCTAGCTTAACGTACTTATATGTTTTACTATTCTAATTATATATTTCTCTATTCCACTATTAATCTCCTCTCTCTCCTCTCTCTCTCTCCTCCTTCTCTCTCTCTCTCTCTCTCTCTCTCTCTCCTCTCTCTTCTCTTCTCTCTCTCCTCTCTCTCTCTCTCTCTACTCCTCTTCACTCTCTCTCTTACTCCTCTCTCCCTCTCTCTCTTTTTTTTCTCTCTCTCTCTACTCCCTCTTTATACTCTCTCTCTCCTCTCTCTCTCTCTCTCTCTCTCTCTCTCTCTCTCTCTTCTCTCTCTCTCTCTCTCTCCCTCTCACTCCCTCTCTCCCTCTCTCTCTCTCTCTTTCACTCACTCTATCTTCTCTCTCGCCCAGTTTCTCTCTCTCTCTCTCTTTTCTCCTCTCTCTCTCTCTCTCTCTCTCTCTCTCTCTCTCTCTCTCTCTCTCTCTCTCTCTCTCTCTCTTACTCCCTCTTTATACTCCCTCTCTCTCCCCCTCTCTCTCTCTACTCCCTCTCTCTCTATACTCCCTCTCTACCCCCCCTCTCTCTCTATCTCTCTCTCTCTCTCTCTCTCTTTCTCTCATTAAGACACTGAAATATAAGTTAGCCATGCACTATGGACTACACTCAGAAACACTCCCAAATAAACACAATACACAAACATACGCATTGTACTAAGCGCAAAATACACACCTAAAAAAATATAAAACTCGTCAACTTAGTGTCGTCGTGTTCTATAGAGACGAATTTCGCTTGCTTTATGTGTGTCGTGTAATTACGCCGAGGCAATTATATTCACGTATATCATTTATAATTTAATTCTATCAGGCGCACTGCAGGCTGGAGTTTGGCGAGTTAAAGTTGTCCTTCGTTGTATTCATTGTTACAGGGAGGGTTATTATTATTATTATTATTTTTATTATTATTATTATTATTATTATTATTATTTTTGTAGATGAATATTACGTCATGCTGATCTAAGTGTGGTGGTGGTGGTGTGTGGGGGGGGGGGTGGTGTGGTGTGGTGTGTGTGTGTGTGTGTGGGTGTGTGTGGTGGGGTGGTGTTGTGTGGTGTGGGGGTGGGGGTGTGGGGTACTTCTCCTTTACTACTACTATACTACACTACTACACTAATACTACTACTAGTACAACTACACTACACTTGTACTACTACTACTACTACTACTACTAACTAGTACTACAAACCAACTACACTGTATACAAACTACTACTACTACTAACTACTAATACTACTACTATTATCACCACCAAATACCACTTTTAAATACTACTACTACTACTACTACTACTACCACCACAAATACTACTACTACTAATACTACTACTACTACTACTACTACTACTACTACTACTACTACTGCTACTACTACTACTACTATACCACCATACTACTACTACTACTACTACAAACTACTATACTACTACTACTAATACTACTACTACTACTACTACTACTAATACTACTACCACCACTAACTACCACTACACTACTACTACTACTACTACTACTACTACTACTACTACTACTACTACTACCACCACTACCACCACTACTACCACCACTACCACTTCTACTATTTCTGTACATCTACTACACCAGTTACAACTATTACCACCAATATTACACATGCGAGTATTTCCCCTGACTAGAAAACAACAAACTGCTGTCTTTTATATTTCAATTTTATCCTTTTTTTCACAGTAACAATCGGCGGTACTCCAATACACGGATCGGCCTCTACATCTCTCTACCAATATTTTCAATCAGCTATGCCATATGTACACTCTCTCGCTTCTCTTTTATTTGTATTTGCAGCAATGGAGAAAAGCCCACTCGTAAACCGTACGTAGAGTGCATCAAATAGAAAAAATATGTGTATGAAAATCTATCAAAAGCCCTTCACGAAAGATTTATGAAAGTTTATGAAGGGTGCTAAATTTCACTTTGGGTGTGTTATATTTTTGAAGCACCTCTCTTGAAAAATTTGTGTGCTCTATATGGTTGAGTGTGTGTGTGACTGTGTGTGTGTGTGTGTGTGTGTGTGTGTGTGTGTGTGTTGTGTGTGTGTGTGTGTGTGTGTGTGTATGTGTGTGTGGGGGGGCATGTGTGTGTAGGTATGGGAGATGTGTGTGTGGATGTGATTTTGTGTGTGGGGGGGGGGGGCATGTGTGTGTAGGTATGGGAGATGTGTGTGTTGGATGTGATATGTGTGTGTGTGGGGGGGGGGGTGTAGGGATGGGAGATGTGTGTGTTGGATGTGATATTTTGTGTGTTTTGTGTGTGTTGTGTGTGTGTGTGTGTGTGTGTGTGTGTGTGTGTGTGTGTTTGGGTTTTGTGTGTGTGTCCTTACTATGATAAAAAAAACACAGTTAGAATGACCCGCATAGCGACTCGCGGGTGCGACCTTAACACATTACGCTGTTTATTCCTTCCGACAAAATAAAAATGTGAAAAAAACCGTACTGTCACATTATTAATTAAGGAAGATATATTAGTATCATGTTTAATACGACGGAACAAAAGCATTGAAAAGAAGAAGACAAAATATACTGTCACATTTGTAATTAACGGAGAGGTGTGAGTAGAATGTTTACTACTACGATACAGAATCATTGGAACAAAAAGAAAAGAACTTACTGTCGCATTTTTAAGGGAGAGATATATGAGTAGAATGTATAATCCTACGAAACAAAAGTCTTAAAAAATAAGGAAGAAAAAAACGTTGTCGAATTATTAAGGGAGATATAGGAGTAGAATGTATACTATATAATAAATACTACGAAACAGAAGCATTGGGAAAAGAAAAAAAAACGTGTCACATTTTTAAAGGGGATATATGGAGAATGTATTGGAAAAAAAAAAAAAAACGTATACCGTCACATTATTAAAGGAGAAATATGAATAGAATGTATAATACTACGAAACATTGGCATTGGAAAACGTTTGAATCGCATGTTGAATCTTGAACAAACGTGTTAATGAAGTCACTGCGGTAATGTCTAAACTGTGGCGATGAGAGAAAAAAATACTATAAGAAGAAAATTAATAGTATAGTAAGTATATACAGTATAGAAATTTCCTATCTACCCATCTATATTTCTATCGATCTATTTCTTTGGCCTTGGATATAGTATGGGAATATTTATAGTAAAAAAAAAACAGTGGCTGGCGAGTGTGTGTGACTCCTGATTTATTCCCGAGCCCATTGCACAGTAAAGGAGAGAATGGAGAGCGGGAACACACGAGGAGCTACAACCAGGCTGCCTCAATACTGTAATAGTGGGTGTTGTTTTGTGTGGCGAGGTGTAGTGGACGCCGAGGCAAATATTAATGATATGTGCCGCCAGGTGTGATAATGTTGTTGTTATATAAAATCATCTGTTGTTAGCCATAAAATTACGAAAAATAACTTAATATATCAAATTAGCTAGTGGACAAGGATACTAAACGGTTCATACCTATAAAATATTGCTTATATTCATTAAAATTGTCTAATGGTAGTCAAATTACCATGCAAATTATGTTCTGGGCCTCAAGAGGTTAAAATGAATGGCAAAAATAGTAGGGCATACACAACTCTTCTACTACTACTTATACTACTACTACTACTACTACTACTACTACTACTACTACTACTACTACTATACTACTACTACTACTACTACTACTACTACACAATTAGTACTACTACTACTGCTACACAATTACTACTACTACTACTACTACTACTACTACTACTACTACTACTACTACTACTACTACTACTACTACTACTACTACTACTACTATACTACTACCACTACTGCTACCACCACTACTATACTACTATACTACTACTACTACTACTACTACTACTACTACTACTACTACTACTACTACTACTACTACTACTACTACTACTACTACATCAATAAATTTACGACTGCGACTACCGTTATTGATACGTATTAGTACTTCAATTATAAATGTCATCGTCAGTACTAGATATCGCTACGACTACTATTATGAGCTACTATACACGGTACCTGGAACTGTCACCGATAAGAATTCTCGCCGTCGTCGGCGGGTGTTCCAATTTTGCACGTCGGCGAGTGTTCCTGTTTCTGGCGACAGTTCTAGTTCTTGATCTTGAGTTAGGTTATGTGGTTAGGTTAGGTTGGCCAGGTGACCAATGTCCAGGTTAGGTTAGTGAACGAGCAACTAGAGCAAGGGTCTTTACCAGAGGAACTGTCGCCGAAAATGTCCACGTCGGCGAGTGTTTCACTGTCGGCGAAAGTTCTCGGTTGGCGTTTCGGCGAGAGTTCCTATCGGCGACAGTTCCATAAACCCTATATGTTACTTATACTACTTAACTAATGTAAGCTACCTCCATGTCGTTGAATATGGCTTTATGCTTTAGGGGAGGATACATCTTTAATCCATCAATACATCATACATCCAATGCAGAACCCTTGTTTATCAGATTGTAATGCGGAGAAAACATCGATATCTTAAGGAAATTAATTAGTGTTGATGCGCACTACTGTAGTAAAGTTAGCATCTAGGGATTGAAGTTAACAAGCAGTGTATGTACTACGTAAGGTTGTCCTCAGTCTGGCATCAACTGAGAACACAATGTCATCACGTAGCGTTCTTAATTTTGTTCATCTTTTCGTGAAATTGGATCACAGGCAAGGCTGCATTTTTGTTCACGAGGGACTAGCGCCGAGGGAAGCCGTGCGAAGTGTTCAGTGCAAAGCAAACACACGCGGTGAAGTGGTCGGTGTGGGAGGAAAAATTCTTCTGTTTTTCTAATGGAGCTCAAAGTGAAGGGAATTTTTATGGGCGTGTGGTGCGAGGGTGTGTGTTGCGAGGGCGTGTGTTGCGAGGGTGTGTGTTGCGAGGCTGTGTGTTGCGAGGGTGTGTGTTGCGAGGCTGTGTGTTGCGAGGGTGTGTGTTGCGAGGGCTTGTGTTGCGAGGGCGTGTGTTGCAAGGGCGTGTGTTGCGAGGGCTTGTGTTGCGAAGGCGTGTGTTGCGAGGGCGTGTGTTGCGAGGGCGTGTGTTGCGAGGGTGTGTGTTGCGAGGCTGTGTGTTGCGAGGGTGTGTGTTGCGAGGGCGTGTGTTGCGAGGGTGTGTGTTGCGAGGCTGTGTGTTGCGAGGGTGTGTGTTGCGAGGGTGTGTGTTGCGAGGGTGTGTGTTGCGAGGGCTTGTGTTGCGAGGGCGTGTGTTGCGAGGGCGTGTGTTGCGAGGGTGTGTGTTGCGAGGGTGTGTGTTGCGAGGGTGTGTGTTGCGAGGGGGTGTGTTGCAAGGGCGTGTGTTGTGAGGGTGTGTGTTGCGAGGGTGTGTGTTGCGAGGGTGTGTGTTGCGAGGGTGTGTGTTGCGAGGGCGTGTGTTGTGAGGGTGTGTGTTGCGAGGGTGTGTGTTGCGAGGGTGTGTTGCGAGGGCGTGTGTTGTGAGGGTGTGTGTTGCGAGGGTGTGTGTTGCGAGGGTGTGTGTTGCGAGGGCGTGTGTTGTGAGGGTGTGTGTTGCGAGGGTGTGTGTTGCGAGGGTGTGTGTTGCGAGGGCGTGTGTTGCGAGGGTGTGGCTCCAACACCCCCAACACGCGGAAAAAACAGTGAATATATCTGAACACATTTCCTTCCTCCTGAAACATTCTGCCGCGTTAAAATTTATCTCGCAATATTTTGTGAAAACTAAAACAGTAGCAGTATGATTGTTTCCAAAGGCACGGTTTATTCTCTCTCTCTCTCTCCTCTCTCTCTCTCTCTCTCTCTCTCTCTCTCTCTCTCCTCTCTCTCTCTCTCCTCTTCTCTCTCTCTCTCTCTCTCTCTCTCTCTCTCTCTCTCTCTCTCTCTCTCTCAATAGTTCATATCTTCGTTACAAGTTGTCACGTGTAGAATGGAAGTTTTCAATGTGAGGGAGTGGTGGTGGTGGTGGTGGTGGTGGTGGCGTTAGGTTGAGGGGTGGCGGTGGTGGCGTGAGGTGGAGGGGTGGGGGGATCAGGCGAGGGGGATTTCAGGGGGGGAATGCGTTGGGGAAGGGAAAGGAAGGAGGTGCAAGGGTTGGGGGATGCGGGAGAGCATGAGGGAGACACAGGATTGGGGAGGGAGGTATGAGATGGATCATGGGGTAGGCACTAGATGGGGAAGGGTGGAGAGGGAGGTAGGGGATGGGGGGTGGACGGGGAGGCTAAAGATGGGGAGGAGCGGGATGAGGGAAGGGATGAGGAGGGTGGGGAGGGAAGCAGAGCGGACGATACTGCTTCGAGCGCCGCAACTCACCCAGAAGTTTCCAGTACCAAGTGAATGTTCAAAACCCAGTTTGCTATGTCTTTACCGCATTTCATCTCTTATTAAGGACTCGTATATGATTCTGTGTTATTCCTGCAGCTTCAGACCATTTTGAGCATTGTTTCGATAGTGGTTCGAGACATTTTCGAAGCAGAATAGTTGGCAGAGATCATGAGACGTGAATTTCGTACACAATATAAAGTGACACGTAGTAAACGATCACTGCTCTTTCTTTTTTATCAGAGCACTCATATGATTCGTATACGTGAATGATACTGAAGCGAATGCAATGTACTGTATATCATAAGAAAATTGCAATAACCGGGTCAGTGGGGCAGTGTGGCATCACGTAGCTACCTCTGGCGTACCCTGGCGGCGATGTCCTCACATAGCCACCGCCGCAGCCATGTGACAGCCGCGGGGGTGATCAGTGTACGCGTGGTAATAGTTTGTTATTACTTAGTGTTGCGAGCAGTGCATAAGTTCTCCAAGAAACAAGGAGCGGGGCGGTGCGTGGTGTGGTGGCGGCGGCGGCGCGGTGGGAGCAGCGCGCGGTGTGCAGGTAAGGAGCCTTGAAGTTTCTGAAGACAGGGTGGTGTGTGTGCCTGGCTGGCTGGCCGCTTCTGCTCTCTCCTCCTTTACCCCCCCCCCCCTCTCTCTCTCTCTCTCTCCCCTCTCTCTCTCTCTCTCTCTCTCTCTCTCTCTCTCTCTCTCTCTCTCTCTCTCTCTCTCTCTCTCTCTCTCTCTCTAAGTCAAAGTCAAAGTCAAAGTCAAAAATGTTTATTTGCCCATCTTTAACCCGAAGAAAATTAACATATTACAAATATCAAGGCAGAGCTCTTTTAATGTAAACATTTTTAAAGAGCTCCCAAAAATAATCTACGTAAATTTCAATAATTACCTAGGGCACATAAGCTAATATAATACATACGTACCTATTCATACTGTAAACTCATATCTGGTTTTTCATAAAGAGTTAGAAGTATCGTATACGCATATTCACATAATCAAAAACCCAAACCATACACACAAACACATATACAAATATATACATACAAACACATATACACGTACGCGCACGTACACATACACATACACATACATATGCACGTATACATACATACACATACACACATACGCATACAAATACACACATATACATACATATACATACATTCACATACACATACATACACACACATATATACATATACATCACGCACAAATACATATACACCACATACTTAATATACATTATCACTGTTGTTGTTGTTTTTGTTTGTTTGTTTTTATATATTTTTTTTTATATACACATACATAAACATGTATATACATATTACTAAGGCTGCAGCAAAACATACTTCCCAATTAAACTCATATTACTCATTACAAAGATATTACTCATGATATCAAACAGTAACTGAATTGTTACATCCGTTTAGAAGATATTTTTTTGCTTTTATCTTAAAAGAAACACAGTTGTTTGTATTCATGAGATACTCCGGCAGTTTATTCCATTCGAGACAGCCTGCGTATGTTACGAATCTCCTTCTGGCTTCTGATCGTGGTCGTGGAGGTCTTAACATGTTATTGTTCCTTAATTAAAATTGTGAACATTAGATACTCTAACAAAATCAATGACTTGAATCAGAGTTCTTAGCTGAAGATATACAAACTTTAACAATTCTAGCTTATGAATATCCTGAACTTTTAATACACCATGTTCAACGAATAAGTTGTCTGTGTGATGCCAACGTCCTACCCTGAAATCATCCTAATGACCCTTTTTTGTAGCAGTAATAGCGGTTGTAATATAGTTTTTAAACCTGAGCCCCAAATAAGATTACAATATTGTAAGTATGGCTATATCAAACTGTAATACAATATGATTAATGTTTCTTTTAACAGATTATTTTTAATTTTATATATAATTCCTAACGACCTCGTAATTTTACTATAAATATAGTTCACATGCTCTTTCCATAATAACTTTTCATCAATCATAATTCCTAAAAATTTTGTTGAATTACATTTTTGAATATCACAGTTTCCAATTTTTACTGAGGTGTGTTGGCTAATACTTTTATTCCCTGCAAATATAATGAAGTGGGTTTTGTTAATATTAATTGAAAGTCTGTTAGCTAATAACCAATTAGCTACATTATTTAGTTCTTGATTAACCAGATTCTCAAGGGTGTGTAGATCAGGCTTAGAATGGTAAAGAGGTGTGTCATCAGCGAACAGTATAAAATTCAATAGTGACGAAGAACTGGTGATGTCATTGATAAATAACAGAAACAAAAGAGGTCTGAGCGTGGAGCCCTGAGGTCTCTCTCTCTCTCTCTCTCTCTCTCTCTCTCTCTCTCTCTCTCTCTCTCTCTCTCTCTCTCTCTCTCTCTCTCTCTCTCTCTCTCTCTCTCTCTCTCTCTCTCTCTCTCTCTCACACACACACACATTTACTCATACTACATCAAAATGAACCTTCCTGACAAGGCAAGCGGTGGTTCCTCACAGACCAGACCAGACCAGACCAGATCAAGGGTGATCACGTGATTCACGGGTTCCTGAGAGTTAAGATCATCGATACTAATAAGTGATGAATCCTAAGGTGGCAATCAATCTAGATGATTTTGAGATATGTAACATTTACTGTCCTAACATGATAAGAGTCCTTGGCTATCTTGTTCAGCACAATGACCGTGTAAGTAAGTATTCATCTCTATATCGGGGGTCGTGCACTATGCTTAGGAATATGCTGCATGCTGTGCTGTACTGTGCTGTACACTATACTGTAGAGTTTCTTTTGATTGGTAGAACTGCAGTTTAATACAATACATGGACATTGGTTACATTACCTAATCCACCTGTGGGGCTGCTCAGATCCCCTTGTGTTATCATTTATTCCCGACGGCTGATGTAGGGTTACAATCACGGCAAGGGGTCACATCTACAAATTGAGGACGATATAACAACGTGCCTTGTGTATTGTATTACACTGCACCAGAACCTTTTAATTTATTTAGAAAGTATATATATATATATATATATATATATATATATTATATATATATATATATATATATATATATATATATATATATAATATATATATATATATATATATATATATATATATATATATATATATATATATATATATATATATATATATATATATATATATATATATATATATATATATATAATATATATATATATATATATATTATATATATATATATATATATATATATATATATATATATATATATATATATATATATATATATATATATATATATATATATAATATATATATATAGATAGATATAGAAGAGAGAGGAGAAGAGAGAGAGAGATAGAGATGAGAAGAAGAGAGAGAAGAGATGAGAGATGAAGAGAAGTAAGAAGAGAGAGAAGAGAGATGAGAGAGAGAGAGAATTCCCAAAAAATAAATATTATATATATATATATATATATATATATATATATATATTATATTCTGTATTCTTCCCTTGGTAGGGGGTCTTTCGTTGCCTTATATGCCTTTGTGATCACCTTGACATCAAACCCGCGTCCTGTATGCATTTCTAGTGAGTCATTCATGCACATTCACGTCAGTAAGTCGTCATGAAGGTTAACATGGAGAGGTAATCCCCTTGTTACATGTTACCGTCATGTTGAAGGCGAGTGCATCCCTTGACTAGCTTTGTTGATAGTGTTGGCCTCGCTCTCCCTTTATTTACGGCGTGTGTTTTCGGTCCTCCAGCTGGAAAGGCGGATTTGTGTTGCCTCGGCGTCAGAGAAGTGTGTTTGTGTTTCTATAATAGGAGAGGTGCAGAGAGAGATAGGGAGAGGGGTTTTGTTGCCGCCCCGTGTGAAGTGACGACAACCCAGTTAGTTCTCTCTTCATACGTTCTCTCTACTTGTTTTTTCTTCTAAATGAAAAAAAAAGCTCTCATTCACAACCCAGCTCGTTCTTGCTACATACGTTCTATGTACGCTCCTTTTTTCTTCTTCTGAATGATAAAAAAAAGCTCTCATTCACAACCCAGCTCGTTCTTGCTACATACGTTCTCTGTACGCTCGTTTTTTTCTTCTAAATGACAAAAAAAAAGGTCCTTCATTCACAACCCAGCTCGTTCTTGCTACATACGTTCTATGTACGCTCCTTTTTTCTTCTTCTGAATGATAAAAAAAAGCTCTCTCATTCACAACCCAGCTCGTTCTTGCTACATACGTTCTCTGTACGCTCGTTTTTTTTCTTCTGAATGACAAAAAAAAGCTTTCATTCACAACCCAGCTCGTTCTTGCTACATACGTTCTCTGTACGCTCGTTTTTTTTCTTCTGAATGACAAAAAAAAGCTTTCATTCACAACCCAGCTCGTTCTTGCTACATACGTTCTCTGTATGCTCGTTTTCTTCTAAATGACAAAAAAAAGCTTTCATTCACAACCCAGCTCGTTCTTGCTACATACGTTCTCTCTACTCTCGTTTTTTCTTCTAAATGTTTCTAAATGACAAAAAAAAGCTCCTTCATTCCCTCAGGAAGCGTGTGGTGCATGTAGTGAAGGAGAGATTGTACTTTTCTTGTTAATTAATCTTCTGCGTCTCCTCCTTCTTCTTCCTCTTCTTCCTCTTCCTCCTCTCCTTCATCATCATCATCATCATCATCATCATCATCTTCTAAATGACCCTACACACATTTTATAAGTATTTCTTCTGTTCTGGTTTTTTCTATCTTCGTTTGTTTTGATAGAACACCTACGAAAGTGTGTTGTCAGAATCGGGTTTTTCTATTTGATACGTCGGGAAACTTAGATCACGGAATATTTGCTGATGTTGTTGTTGTTGTTGTTGTTGTGTTGTTGTGTTGTTGTTGTTGTTGTTGTTGTTGTTGTTGTGTTGTTGTTGTTGTTGTTGTTGAAATTGTAAGGAATACTTCAAAAATATGTCGTTTTTCAAGTTGATGATTTTTTCACTCCTGACATTATTGCTGACAGATTTTGGTTTTTGTTTATTATCATTTTAAGTTTTTTGTTTTTCTTTCTTTAGTAGGACTGGGAAATTAATTGATAGTTTTTGTTTTTATTTTATTGTTCTGCAGTACTGGCGAATGAATTAATATTTCATCTGCATTCTTACGATGAAAACAAAACTGGTTTAAAGTGACCTCTGTTGTCACATCCACAAACAGGTGCTCCCTCCGCTTAAACTCAGTTAAGGTTTCAATTTTTCCCCTCCTTTCCCTCTCCCCTACTATGTACATATTGTATAATTCTTGAATGAGTGTGGGACTAGTTCATGCCATCGTGCTATGTATTAATTGAGCCTGGTTATACAAAGACATTATACAGTGTGTGTATGTGTGTGTGTGTGTGTGTGTGTGTGTGTGTGTGTGTGTGTGTGTGTGTGTGTGTGTGTGTGTGTGTATGTATGTGTATATTTCAATATGTACAAGTCTATTACAATAATACATATCTTTATTTTTGTTTTAGATATTTTTACAAGCTCGTGTGGAATGAGTGGAACAGGAACTACCACGTGTAGGTTTCATGGCCTCTTGTAGCTTCCTTATTTTTTTATGTTCTTATGTTCTTAATTTATGACGAAAAAATAGAGGGGAGAAAAATAAGGAAAAAATAAACATGACACAGCTCAACGTGCAGGCAGGGCATGTAGTACGGTGCGGTACGATAATATTTTTCGTAATTCGTACCTCAGATAAATACAGTACCGTAATTCCGTTCCGTACCTGAATATTTGTATCGTACCGTACTAGTACGATTAATTTCCGTACCGTAATTTCTAACTATTTTTCGTACCCAAAAACATTTGACTTTCGTAAAGAAAATCAATAATTGACAAAATTACTAATCATTTTCCATTGTGATTAATATACACATACTTTTACAGGTACATATAACATATACCGTAGATAACAGTTAAGTCGCCAGGACAACTTTTTTTTCTGTTTACAGACGTGTGGTGGCGTTAATACTTACATTTCTACATCCATGATTTCAGGAAAGTCAGAAGGGGCTATCTGGAGAGTCTGTGTCATTTTGTGTCTTCATCTGTGTAATAGTATGGCTATAAATGAACAAATTACAGAAATATCTACAAAGTGGCTACCAACAGTAGAGTCGCCATCTAGTGTTTATTTACTGAGTGTCGTACCGCTGTCGTCGTCGCCCGAAAAAAAAACGCGTAGCGAAATTTGAAACCGTCAATACTTGCAGATACAAAGCATAAAACGACGCTGAAACAGGGTAGATTATACAGTCATGATATAAACTACTGTGTATCATCTTCAGTGGCACATAAAAATCAGCAGTGATGCTATAATTCGTAATATTTGGCGGCTGGCGACATCACTGCAGGTGGCGACTTTACTGTTACCTACGGTAGTAACTTCTACCCATTTATCTCTATATACTACATACATTTCATAGTTACCTCCTATACCCGAGACTTACAAAGCATTAACTATATATATATATATATATATATATATATATATATATATATATATATATATATATATATATATATATATATATATATAAATTAGGGTGCATTTATTTTATGTATTGCATGGTAAAAGCATGATGGCATCAACAATATCTTCCTTTAATCCCACGCCACCTTACTTATCTCCTTGACCTGAGGAGGTTGAGGGATAATTCCCATGCCACATCCACACCCAGGCAGCTGGGCAGAAATTCTACCTAGCTAATGAAGTCACACGGTGGTGTTAATTAATGGGGTCAAATCTCGCTCACTCTCATTCCCCTACCCGCCCATCCACCCACGCCACGCCCTCACTCAATCATTCACCTACCCGCCCATTCACAAACTCCCTCTCTTACTCACTAACCCATCCACGCCCCCACTCATTTCTTCAACACCCCTCCAACCCACTCACTCCCTCACTCACTCCTTCACCCACCCACACCCCTCACTCACTCACTTATTCACGAATCCACCCACGCCTTCACTCACACACCCACCCACGCCCTCACCTACTCACGCCCTCACTCACTCACTCTTCCATCACCAGTGACCATGAACGAGGTTGAAGTGAGGTGATTATATATATATATATATATATATATATATATATATACGTATATATATATATATATATATATTATATATATATTTATATATATATATACATATATATATATATATATATATATATATATATATAATATATTATATTAAGGTAGATAGGAACTAGACACATGACCTGTTGAACTATTAATCATTATCCCCAAGAGTCCCAGGACCCCAGGTCAACACCCAGGCGTCGGATGGAAAATTCCTCCCTGGTAATGAGGTCACACGTTGGTGTTAATGGGGGGGTCAACTCCCGCTCCTTGAGTCCCTGACTCCCTGGTCCCTGAGCTGGGGTGAAGTCAAGTGATTTTTACAGATAGACATACATGAAAATAGATAGACAGTATGGATGGTAGCCTACCATCCATGCTGCTGGGTACGAAAATGGTTCGATATAAGAACGAAAATAAAAATCGAACTTTCGTACCGTACCGAACTTGAAGAAATATATCGAACCGTAATATCGAACCGTACTTTTAGCCCTAAAATTACCGTACCGTACCGTAATTTCGTATCGTACCGTAACGAACCACATGCCCTGCTTGCAGTAATTATAAGATGCTGATAGAAGGAAAAGTGAAAAAATAGAGAAAAAAAAAGGCCAGTATCTTTACAATTTGTTTCTATAAATAAAGGAATTTTCAGAAGCATTACTTTAACTTATGTTTGACTTCTCCATCACTACGGTGAAACAAGTCTTCATCCGTTGTGCATATATATATATATATATAAAACATTTGTATTTTTAAACGAAATAGAATAATCTCTATATACTGTGAAATTACTTACCAACCTTTGAACCTAAAAAGAAAGAAGCTGATAGCCGCTGGTCAAGGTTTCAAAGGCCGAGCTGGTGTTAAAGAAAGATACACTGAATGAACAGCTTTGTGAATAAAAACAAATCCTTATCTAAAAAACCTTTTCTCTGCGTGTATTTTATAACAAGTGGAATATTTTCTCAGCCTTAGCGGAGGTGTGTGTCTGGGACTGTTCTTGTTACTCCTAAAATTCCCCTTCGTCTTGATCTAGCTGTTCATATGCGTGTTCTTCATCATCTTCCTCCATGTACTGCACAACTGGTTCACAAATAGGGTTGTAAATAATTGGAATGGACTCAGTCGTCAGGTGGTCAGTGCGAAGTCATTAGGGAGCTTTAAAGGGAGGCTAGATAAATTCATGGATGGGGATGAAAGGTGGATGTAGGTAGTATTAACTAACAGAAACTACCTCGTGTAGGTCTCACGACCTCTTGTAGCTTCCTTATTTTCTTATGTTCTTACACCGTTTCTCTGCTGTAAGGTGAGGAGGAGTCGTGCATTCTTTGACGTGTTGCTTCCCGTAATCTATATATTTTACACATAGCCTTCTCTTCGGTGTGTCGCTGTCCTTCTGCCCCTCCACGTGCGGCATAATCTGATGCCTCTGTACGCGTCGGGTTGCATGGCACGTGGTGTATCTTTTTTTTTTTTTTTTTTTTTTTTTTTTTTTTTTACATCACAAAGGACTGGCCAAGGGCACAACAAAAATGGGTAACACAAAGCCCGCTTAGTTGCCAGTCCCTATAAAGAAGACAGTAAGAGAATAAAATAAAAAAGAGGGGTGAGCCAATTTAGTTCGGGAGGTGTCTTGTTATTCCTCTTTTGAAAAGATTTAAGTCATAGGAAAGTGGAAAAATAGAAACAGGAAGAGAGTTCCAGAGTTTACCAGTGAAAGGGATGAAAGAGTAAAGATACTGATTAACTCTTGCATTAGGAAGATGGACAGAATAGGGATGGGAATGAGTAGAAAGTCTTGTGCAGCGAGGCCGCGGGAGGGGGGGAGGCATGCAGTTAGCAAGTTCAGAAGAGCAGTGAGCATGAACATAACGGTAGAAGAGAGCAAGAGAAGCAACATCGCGGCGGTGATTTAAAGATTGAAGACAGTCAGTCAGAGGAGAGGAGTTGATGAGACGAAAAGCTTTTGACTCAACCCTGTTTAGGAGAGCTGTATGAGTGGATCCTCCCCAAACATGTGAGACATACTCCATACATGGGCGGATAAGCCCCTGTAGAGAGCAAGCAATTGGGAGGGAGAAAAAAAAGGATGCAGACGCCACAGGACACTTAACTGCCACTGTTCAGGCGGAAATGTCCTCGTGAACTCTGCATTTGATATTGTAACTTGAACCTTCCTTATTGTACTGTTTTTCTTATTACAGCTTATTGTACTGTTCCTCTTATTACAACTTATTGTACTGTTCCTCTTCTTCCTCATTGTACTATTCTCCGTATTTGCTTAAAAACATGACATCGATTTGTTTTCAATTATATTTTTTAAAGTTCTTTCCATTCATGTTTTTAATTATTATTTTCCCCACACGCGGTAACACTATTCATAATGGATTTGCATCGTTGATTATTTCCATGCTCTGTGTTTTGTTCTTCTTTTTTAGAGTGAGTGTCATCATCTTGTGAGTGGTTCATAGCGTTGTCATCACTCGCAGTGTTGTATTTATCATCACCCCATTTCACTGACCCTTTCAAGACATTTCTAACCCCTTCACGCCCAGATCTTTCCTTGGCTATAACAAATCGTCTGTTGTCGAGCCATAAAATTACGAGAAATAACTGAATATGCCTAATTAGTTAGTGGACAAGGATACTAAACAGGTCATATCTATAAAATATTGCTTATATTAATTAAAAATCGTCTAATGGTAGCCAAATTACAATGGAAATTACGTTCTGGGCCTCAAGGGTTTAACACTGTACATTTCTTTACTCAGCAGTGAATTCTACTTTTCACTCCTCAGTCACTAACATTTCAGTGCGTTGTCGTGATTATACCTTCACTTGTGACGTGTATAGTCTATTTTTTTTAACAAGGCCAAAATTCATATCTATCCTAAGGTCTCATGCTTAAAATTAGGCCTATGTTTACCTGATAATGTGGTTAACTATGATAAAATACAGCTGAAATTTAGAAGAACCGTAGTATTCCCTTCTCCTGGCATCAAATATCAGTCAGTAAGCAACAAGGGGTCAAGATTTTTCACCTTGTTAAAAAAAATAGACTATAGTTATAAGTTTTCCTATTCATATAATTGCTGTGAAATATAATGTTCTCGGTATTCTTTGCACGTTCTCAATAGATAGATAGATAGATATTTTATTGTCCACAAAAATGCATAAAAAGAAATTACATAATATAGCAAATCACTGATGGACCAGAAATTTGCCCTAATCAGTCATTAACAAAAGTATCAAGTGTCCATATATTTTTTCTTTATATGGGAAACGTTGTGGCACCTTAGTGTTATTTTCACATTAAAATTAGTCACATTCATAGTTAACCCCTTGAGGCCCAGAACGTAATTTTCATTGTAATTTAGCTACCATTAGACGATTTTCATGAATATATCCAATATTTTATAGACATGACCTGTTTAGTATCCTTCTCCACTACCTAAACTGGTATATTAAGTTACTTTTTTGTAATTTTATGGCTAACAACAGACGATTTCATGTAGCCAAGGAAAGATCTGGGCGTGAAGGGGTTAACACAAACATCTTTTAGCCCTAAAATGAAGGAATTTTGAAATTTCAACACGATGTTTTTTTTTTTTTTTTTGTGTGGCGATGTTTTTTTATATTTTTTTGTGTGTGGTGATATTTTTTTTATATTTTTTTGTGTGTGGTGATATTTATTTTTTATTTTTTTGTGTGTGGCGATGTTTTTTTATATTTTTTTGTGTGTGGCGATGTTTTTTTATATTTTTTTGTGTTTTGATTCCAAATATTGTATTTTAGGGGTTAACACAAAGCATGAGCGGAACTAGTCTTTTCATCTCAAGGTCCCCGTTTGCCTCTGGTTTCCTTGCTGCTTCTTATTTCTTTCTTATTTCATTGGAGGATCAAAGGATGAACATAGAGCGTCTGAGTGTCCTTCACTGTTAAGACATCTGCATGTGATCTCTCAAGCACGATGTAGCACAGAAAGAACTCCACTTTGCCTTTGACTTTGCTTCCCTGTCTCGAGGCTAGAGCAGGCTGTCATGTCTCAGCTTTTGTAGTATGGAGGAAAAGAAACGAATGAACTTAATACCAGAAAGACGGTGTGTGTGTATTTACCTAGTGGTATTTACCTAGTTGTGTTTACCTAGTTATGTTTTACAGGGCCTGAGCTACACTCTTGTGGTCCCGTCTCCGTATCTACATTTATCCAGTCTTTCTTTCAACTGGTACACATTATTTGCCGATATCACCTCCTCATTTAGTCCATTCCAAACTTCTACATTTCTATGAGAGAAGCTATACTTCTTTATGTTGTTCAGGCATCTCCCTTTTCCTAGTCGTTTTGTATGTCCTCTTGTGTAGCGACCTTCTCTTTGCTTCCGAGTCAGTAGTCTCTCATTGTCTGTTTCTTCCATTTTAGTTATCAGCTTAAAAATTGTTATTAAGTCTCCTCTTTCTCTTCTCTGCTCAAGTGTTGGTAACTTTATTTCCCTCAACCTTTCCTTATAATAAAGTTCTTCTAGCTCTGGTACCATCTTTGTTGCCATTCTCTGTATCCTCTCCAACTTTTTCACATGCTTCTTTTTATATGGGGACCATACAATGGCAGCATATTTCATTTTTGGTCGGATCATTGTAGTAATTATCTTTCTCATCATATATTTGTCCATGTAATGAAATGCCACTCTAATGCCAATGTGTGTGTGTGTGTGTGTGTGTGAGTGTGAGTGTGAGTGTGAGTGTGAGTGTGTGTGTGTGTGTGTGTGTGTGTGTGTGTGTGTGTGTGTTGTGTGTGTGTTTATGTTAGTCTTTCGTCCTTTATGCCTCCCCCCCCCTCTCTCTCTCTCTCTCTCTCTCTCTCTCTCTCTCTCTCTCTCTCTCTCCTCCCGCTCTCGCTCTCGCTCTCGCTCTCGCTCTCTCTCGCTCTCTCTCTCTATCTATCTCTCTATCAGTGAATCTCTATCTCTTTATCAATATGTCTGCGTCTTCGTGTCATCCTCGGTATAACATAAAACAGTACATTTTCTACCTTGGACTGGTTACGCCCGGAAGCCACGAATACCAGAATATCCTTGGGTGGAAAAAAGGGAAATATCTTTTTTATGTATCCCGGGTAGAACATGGCCACAGCATTTTACTTTCTTACCAACGACAGGTTACGAATTTCAAATATATATATATATATATATCCTATTTTTTTTTTCTTTTTTTTTTTACCTCTCATATTTGATCTTTTTTTTTATTAGGATGCGTTCTTTGTATTGAGGTTTTTTTTTGTGTGTGTGTGGTGATGTTTTCTGATGGTTTTTGTGAGGGAGGTTTTTTCTCAATCGTTTGACTTCCGTTTTTTAATTAGGATGCGTTCTTTGTATTATTTTTTTTGTTTGGCGATGTTTTTTTTATATTTTTGTGTGGCGATGTTTTTTTATATTTTTTGTGTGTGGTGATGTTTTTGTATACTTTTTTGTGTGTGGTGATGTTTTTGTATACTTTTTTGTGTGTGGCGATGTTTTTTTATATTTTTTTGTGTGGCGATGTTTTTTTTTTTTTTTTTGTGTGGCGATGTTTTTTTATATTTTTTTTGTGTGGTGATATTTTTTTTATATTTTTTTGTGTGTGGCGATGTTTTTTTATATTTTTTTGTGTGTGGCGATGTTTTTTTATATTTTTTTGTGTTTTGATGTTTTTTAATTTTTTTTTGTGTGTGGCGATGTTCTTTTATATTTTTTTGTGTGTTTTGATGTTTTTTAATTTTTTTTGTGTGGTGATATTTTTTTTATTTTTTTGTGTGGCGATGTTTTTTTATATTTTTTTGTGTGGCGATGTTTTTTTATATTTTTTTGTTGTTGTGTTTTTATTTTTTGTGTGTGCGATGTTTTTTTTATTTTTTTGTGTGGATGTTTTTATTTTTTTTGTGTGGCGATGTTTTTTTTATTTTTTTGTGTGTGCGATGTTTTTTTTATTTTGTGTGTGGTTTTTTTTATATTTTTTTGTGTGGCGATGTTTTTTTTATATTTTTTTGTGTGGCGATGTTTTTTTATATTTTTTTGTGTGTTGCGATGTTTTTTTATATTTTTTTGTGTGTGGCGATGTTTTTTTTACTTTTTTTGTGTGTGGTGATGTTTTTTCATATTTTTTTGTGTGTGGCGATGTTTTTTTTATTTTTTTGTGTGTGGCGATGTTTTTTTAATATTTTTTTGTGTGGCGATGTTTTTTTTTATTATTTTTTGTGTGGTGATGTTTTTTTATATTTTTTGTGTGTGGCGATGTTTTTTATATTTGTTTTGTGGCGATGTTTTTTATATTTTTGTGTGGTGAAGTTTTTTTTTGTGTGTGGCGATGTTTTTTTTATATATTTTTGTGTGGTGATGTTTTTGTAAGGTTTTTTGTGTGGCAGTTTTTTAAATTTTTTTTGTGTGGGATGTTTTTTAAATTTTTTTGATTGTGGTTTTTTTTTTTATTTTTGTTTGTGGCGATGTTTTTTTATTTTTGTGCGTGTTTTTTTTTGTGTTGTGGCGATGTTTTTTTTATAGTTTTTTGTGCGTGGCGATGTTTTTTAAAGTTTTTTTGTGTGTGTGAGTTAATTTTTTTTGTCTTTTTTTGTTGTATGGCTGATGTTTTATTAGTTTTTTGTTTGTGGGATGTTTTTTCAAGGTCTTTTGTGTGTGGCGATGTTTTATTTTTATTTTTGTGTGTGTGGCGATGTTTTATGAAGTCTTTTTTGTGTGTGGCGAAGTTTAAAAAAAAAATTGTGTGGCGATATATATATATATTTTTTTGTGACTATGTTTTTTTAAGTTTTTGTGTGTGTGATGTTGTGGTGTTTTTGTGTTGGAATGTTCTCATTCCGCTATTGTCCTCAGGGCACTTCTAAATAGAATCGTTCGTGCGTCCAGATATATTGATGTGTGAGGTGTATGGTGTGGGCTATTTTGCAATTCTCGCCGACGTTAATTTGTCAAAATGGGTCCTTCATCCACCCTTCCGCGGCACGGATTGCTGAGATGGTTGGGTGTTCGGGTAAGTCAAATGCCTTACCTCCACACGTTCCGACCACTCAAAGCCCCAAACACCCAACACCTCAGCCAATCCCGTGCGTTCAGAAAGAGGGAGTGAAGGGGCCCCATTTTCGCCAATTTAACGTGCGGCGAGAATAATATTGTTCTGCGGTATAGCTTTGTGATGTGTGTGAGGCTTTGTGGTGGTGGTGTTCCGTGTGAATGATCAACACACACGCACACACACACACACACACACACACACACACACACACACACACACACACACACACACACACACACACACACACACACACACACACACACACACACACACACACACACACACACACACACACACCGTTGTTATGCCCGTCACGTCGCTGCTCGTACCGGGACTAATGGTGTTATATATTTCTGTAACCTTTTGTCTGTTTGCGTCGTAGTACATGTTGTTTCCTATTTCTATGTCACTTTACCGCTGTTTATTTATTTTTCTCTCTCTCTCTCTCTCTTGATCCTCACACACACTCCACATCATCCTCTTTTTATTTCACCATCAACTCTCCTACATCCCTTTTCTCATCCTCTCTCATCCCTACTCTACCCTCATCTCCACACGAACTTTTTAAATGTCCACAATTATACTTCACTCGTTTTTTATTTTTCAAGTTTTTGTAAGCGTCCCTTCATGAAGTTTGTCAAGTGTCTTTTAGGAGATGTTAAAAAGACCAATACGTATTTCACTCATCACGAAGCATTTCACCGTCCGAGTGTTTGGAGTTTTTACATTTTTTTAATATTTATTTTTATTTTTATTGATTTATTATTATTATTATTATTTTTTTTTTATTTGATTTTATTATAATTTTTTTATTTTTCTTATTTTTTTATTTATTTTTATTTATTTATTTATTTATTTATTTATCATTATTATTATTATTATTTTTTTTTTTTCCGTGTGTTTTGTGTTAGGTGTTTTGGTCCGACTGTTTGGTTTGAAGGGACGCCGAGATGAATTTAGGAAAGATCCACCGTGTTCTTGACGTCTCGCGGCTTGGTCCGAGGGCGCAAGATTCCCCTAGGTAAAAAATATGTTATCTGACTTGCTAATGTGCGATAGAAAAATCTGGGTAAATGGCGCGTGAAACATGCCTAGCGGAACTTAAAACTTAGAACTGCCTGCTACTTAGATCATGCATATAGCGGGCGAGAGATCGATGCCTTGGACTGACCATAACATCAACATTTCACGTCCCCAGATTTCCTCGGTTATCCATTTATTGACAATCCATCAAGGAATGATAAAAGCCGTGCCGTTTACCCACGTCCGAACTCTGTACTAAGACCAGAATACACGGATGATACGCGTATAAGACCAGAATATTGGAATAATACGCGAATAAGACCGGAATACTGGACTTAGCGGTGCTCATCTATGTTTTCCTTGATCCCACGGGCCAGAAGCTGTACTGGGCTAGTGTGAGTCGCGCCCTGCCCTCCAAAGCCATGGGTCATGCGAGGGTGCGAGTGTGATGAAGGGTAAGCTTACGTTATCACTGTGTCATGAAAAAAATGGTTTGATATTCATTTTTACATCCTAAGAGTCTTATGATGTAGTGATAAGGGTCTTATGATGTTTCCTTTTACCATGGACAAAAGGAAACACTGAGTAACAAAAAGTTGGCGGTGATGTAGAGGGAATGCTTTCATGATCTTTAATGATTTTATTGAGTAACAAAGATAAACGTTATGCTGCGCGTGGCCTCGATGCTCATCTCCGTCGCATTAGCCTTGAGCCTGCTGTGGTGGGTGAGAACCAATGATATTGTATTATCCTTGGTGAGAACCGTTACCCCGGGACGGCGGGACACTGCATGAGCTAGTGTGACACCCGGGTTACCACAGTTACCTTCCCCAGGTTTCCCCGGGTACCCATTTATCGACCAACCCCGAAAGGAAGAATGAACAGCTAAGGATTGAGTAACAAAGACGTATAGACATTCAAACAGTAATATATATTGTTCGAGTGGCTTTTTTTCATTCATCTAGGCCTTGTGTTCCGATTATATATAAGGCGCCTAGAATTGAAACGGCACAAGCGCCACTTTTAAAACACTGAGAAAAACGCGCTTAAAGTTTAATCTAAGAAAATCAAGATATGAAACGGCACAAGCGCCACTTTTTATCAATGAAAAAAATGCACCTAAAGTGTTTTCAAAGTAAATCAGCAACAAATGAAGATATTAGATTAATTTTTCAGAGCGTTTTTCTCAGTTTTTTTTAAAGTGGCGCTTGTGCCGTTTCAATTCTAGGCGCCTGATATATGCTTACCCAGGAACACTGTTTAGAACATCCAAAATCGCCTGCTTGTAGTGTCTCTTGTATGTTTATTGATCTACAGGCACAACATTGAAACTTATTTGGATAGTAATAATAATAATAGTAATAATAATAATAATTTTATTTGCACCCGAAGACATACAGGAAAAAAAGAAAATAACATAACATACATACATGAGGAAATGAACTTAAGTGTGGGAGACGGGTGTGGTGTGGCTATAGCGTGGGAGACGGGTGTGGTGTGGCTATAGTGTAGGAGACGGGTGTGGTGTGGCTGTAGTGCGGGAGACGGGTGTGGCGTGGCTGTAGTGTGGGAGACGGGTGTGGCGTGGCTGTAGTGCGGGAGACGGGTGTGGTGTGGCTATAGCGTGGGAGACGGGTGTGGTGTGGCTATAGTGTAGGAGACGGGTGTGGTGTGGCTGTAGTGCGGGAGACGGGTGTGGCGTGGCTGTAGTGTGGGAGACGGGTGTGGCGTGGCTGTAGTGCGGGAGACGGGTGTGGCGTGGCTGTAGTGTGGGAGACGGGTGTGGCGTGGCTGTAGTGCGGGAGACGGGTGTGGTGTGGCTGTAGTGCGGGAGACGGGTGTGGCGTGGCTGTAGTGCGGGAGACGGGTGTGGTGTGGCTGTAGTGCGGGAGACGGGTGTGGTGTGGCTGTAGTGTGGGAGACGGGTGTGGCGTGGCTGTAGTGCGGGAGACGGGTGTGGTGTGGCTGTAGTGTGGGAGACGGGTGTGGCGTGGCTGTAGTGCGGGAGACGGGTGTGGTGTGGCTGTAGTGTGGGAGACGGGTGTGGCGTGGCTGTAGTGCGGGAGACGGGTGTGGTGTGGCTGTAGTGTAGGAGACGGGTGTGGTGTGGCTGTAGTGTGGGAGACGGGTGTGGTGTGGCTGTAGTGTAGGAGACGGGTGTGGTGTGGCTCTAGTGTAGGAGACGGGTGTGGTGTGGCTGTAGTGTGGGAGACGGGTGTGGTGTGGCTGTAGTGTGGGAGACGGTGTGGCGTGGCTGTAGTGCGGGAGACGGGTGTGGTGTGGCTGTCGTGTGGGAGACGGGTGTGGTGCGGCTGTCGTGTGGGAGACGGGTGTGGTGTGGCTATAGTGTGGGAGACGGGGTGGTGTGGCTATAGTGTGGGAGACGGGTGTGGTGTGGCTATAGTGTGGGAGACGGGTGTGGTGCGGCTATAGTGTGGGAGACGTGTGTGGTGTGACTATAGTGTGGGAGATGGGTGTGGTGTGGCTGTAGTGTGGGAGACGGGTGTGGTGTGACTATAGTGTGGGATACGGGTGTGGTGCGGCTATAGTGTGGGAGACGGGTGTGGTGTGACTATAGTGTGGGAGATGGGTGTGGTGTGGCTGTAGTGTGGGAGACGGGTGTGGTGTGGCTGTAGTGTGGGAGACGGGTGTGGTGCGGCTGTAGTGTGGGAGATGGGTGTGGTGTGGCTATAGTGTGGGAGACGGGTATGGTGTGACTATAGTGTGGGAGACGGGTGTGGTGTGACTATAGTGTGGTAAATGCAGTGTATTGTGTGTCATTATATAGTGTTTTTTGATCTACAGGCACAGCATTTACATATTTGGATGAATTGAGAGATGAAGTGTATAGCATGGAGAGCATCCCTCGTACAGTACAACAACATCCATCGTTATTGACTTTGTTTTGATTTCATCGATAAACGCGAACACAGCGATGCCTCCGTGACCACTGGTTAAGGCTGGCCTGCCGACTGCCCATCTGTAACGCTCGCCGCTCGCATATTCCCGCTTTCTGGAACAGTATGTCGCGTTTACTCTTGAACACGTCAGGTTAGGTTAGGTTAGGTTACGTTTAGGTTAGGTTAGTTTTGAAGCTACAGCCAAGCGTCTTCACTCGGAAACCACATACTCGCATAGACTTAGGAAATATGCGAACCGCCCAGCCTAGCGAGCGATCCCAGGGGCTCGTGTGGCCGCCCCTTTAGGCGCTAAACACAACACTATAACCTATACCTCTGCGTAGCTCGCTTGTAGCCGTTTAAATTCATATTGTCGACGAGCGTCACAAAAATGATGACATAGGTATTAGGGGAAAAAAAAGAGCTTGACTAGACTATTCGAGTGAAAGACAAGAGCTTGACCAACACGTTAAAGGCATATTTTGTGTCCTTACAACTGAGTGGCTGATAACGGTTCACAAATTGTCCAATGAATGTATGTATTCTATGTATCTTACTATGTATGTTTTCTGACGATGTTTTACTTAAGGAAAATGAGTTAGGTATCAGTTAGGACTCAGTCGCTGGGGTAGTTAGTGCGGAGTCAATAGGTGGTTTTAAAAGGAGGCTAGACAGCTTTATGGATGGGGATGAAAGGTGGATATAGGTAGTGTTAAGTAACAGAAACTACCACGTATAGGTCTCGCGGCCTCTTGTAGCTTCCTTATGTTCTTATGTTCTTATTCCGTCTTACATGAAAATACCAGCAACAATCTCTGACTCTTGCGTCATAAATCATACACGAGAAAAATAATGTACTATTTTAACTGTAATACTAATAACTGATATAACTGTAATACTAATAACTGATATAACTAATAATAATAACTGATATAACTGTAATACTAATAACTGATATAACTGTGATACTAATAACTGATATAACTGTAATACTAATAACTGATATAACTAATACTAATATAACTAATAATAATAACGGATATAACTGTAATACTAATAACTGATATAACTGTAATAATAATAACTGATATAACTGTAATACTAATAACTGATATAACTGTAATAATAATAACGGATATAACTGTAATACTAATAACTGATATAACTGTAATAATAATAACGGATATAAAATACTAAATTTATTAAAAAAAAACAAAAAAAAAAAAACGTAATAACTAATAACTGATATAACTGTAATACTAATAACTGATATAACTGTAATAATAATAACTGATATAACTGTAATAATAATAACTGATATAACTGTAATAATAATAACTGATATAACTGTAATACTAATAACTGATATAACTGTAATACTAATAACTGATATAACTGTAATACTAATAACTGATAAAACTGTAATAATAATAACTGATATAACTGTAATAATAATAACGGATATAACTGTAATAATAATAACTGATATAACTGTAATACTTTCGCGCTTTCAAGTATCAAGTAAATAATCAGTGTAATTAGTTTTTTTCATCACGATTTCAAATAATCCGCTGCTTAACAATACACTTAAAAATACAGACATGCTTCATTAGTTAATAATTAAATAATCCACGTTGTAATGCTGCCTTGGCTGGTATTTTATTCTCTCTCTCTCTCTCTCTCTCTCTCTCTCTCTCTCTCTCTCTCTCTCTCTCTCTCTCTATCGCTCTCTCTTCTCTCTCTCTCTCTCTCTCTCTCTCTCTTCTCTCTCTCTCTCTCTCTCTCTCTCTCTCTCTCTCTCTCTCTCTCTCTCTCTCTCTCTCTCTCCTCTCTCCCCTTCCATCACCACCACGTAGTATCTACTCATATATCCGTAGTAGTATTCCCTACTCCCTTCTATTTCTTCTATTATAATCAAGCATAGCAGATAGGATAACCAACACCCTCCACTACCTTAACAACAGCATCTGCGTATAGGCCAGCAGCATCCTCCCCTCCATAGTAAATAACCTAACCTAACCTGACCTAACCTATAAAGTTCATCCTTACACCATAGTCACCCCAGAACTGTTAACTCCGCTAGAAATGCACCCCGTTAAACCTCAGCTAATAAAACTGTCGCTCTACAACAAGTGAACACCATCGCCCTGGAAACTGGCCCATACGGTGCATAAATACGATGGCAATTATTGAGAGACAACTGTTGGAAGGGAGTTTTCATGCGTTTGAACTTTCATTGTCTTTTTTTTTTCTCTTTTAATTTTTTTTCAAGGTTAGGGTAAGGTAAGGTTAGGGTAAGGTCAGTAGTGGTGGTGTGTGTGTGTGTGTGTGTGTGTGTGTGTGTGTGTGTGTGTGTGTGTGTGTGTGTGTTGTTTTATGAAGACGGTGACTTTTGAGGAGCGGAAATGAAATTTTTCCGAGTGAAGTAATCAAATGTCGGGATGAACTGCGAGGCGATATTTTAGTTTTTACGCTTTCACACAAGACTACGTTAAGTGACTTCCCAATGCGGCAGCGGTGGTTGTTGTTGTTGTGGTTGTTGTTGTTGTTGTGGTGGTGGTGTGGCGGTGGTGTGGTTGTTGTTGTTGTAATTGTTGTTGTTGTTGTGGTGGTGGTGGTGGTGGTTGTTGTGGTGGTTGTTGTTGTTGTTGTTGTTGTAGTGGTTGTTGTTGTTATTGTTGTTGTGGTGGTGGTGGTGGTTGTTGTTGTAATTGTTGTTGTTGTTGTTGTGGTGGTGGTGGTAGTGGTGGTTGTTGTTGTTGTAATTGTTGTTGTTGTGGTGGTGGTGGTGGTTGTTGTTGTTGTTGTAATTGTTGTTGTTGTTGTGGTGGTGGTGGTGGTGGTGGTTGTTGTTGTGGTGGTGGTGGTGGTGGTGGTGGTTGTTGTTGTAGTGGTTGTTGTGGTTGTTGTTATTGTTGTGGTGGTGGTGGTTGTTGTGATTATTGTTGTTGTTGCTGTGGTGGTGGTGGTGGTGTGGCGGTGGTGTAGTTGTTGTTGTTGTAATTGTTGTTGTTGTGGTGGTGGTGGTGGTGGTTGTGGTGGTGGTTGTTGTTGTTGTAGTGGTTGTTGTGGTTGTTGTTATTGTTGTGGTGGTGGTGGTTGTTGTGATTATTGTTGTTGTGGTTGTTGTGGTTGTTGTGATTGTTGTGGTGGTGGTGGTTGTTGTGAGTATTGTTGTAGTTGTTGTTATTGTTGTTGTGGTGGTGGTTGTTGTGAGTATTGTTGTAGTTGTTGTTATTGTTGTGGTTGTTGTGGTTGTTGTGATTGTTGTGGTGGTGGTGGTTGTTGTGAGTATTGTTGTGGTTGTTGTGATTGTTGTTGTTGTGGTGGTGGTGGTGGTGGTGGCGATGGTAGTTGTTATTGTGGTGGTGGTGGTGGTGGTGGTGGTGGTGGTGGTGGCGATGGTAGTTGTCTGGTAGTGGTAGTGGGAGTGAATTACTTTCTATCATTCATCATTATTTATAGTGGTGATTGTAGTGGTATCTGTGGTGTCGTTGGTGATATTGGTGATGATGATGATAACAGTGGTGGTGATACGCGTGATTGCTGCACGATAACAGACGTACGTGCACATACCACACACGTTCAGTTCAGTTCAGTTGTGGGTCGGGAGTCTGGCCTCTTTCATCTCTTCCTCTCTCTATTAACTTTACTTTCTCTTTAATCCAGTTCAGTTCAGTTTAGTCCAGTCCAGTTCAGTCCAGTTCAGTTCAGTTCAGTTCAGTCCAGTTCAGTTCAGTTCAGTCCAGTTCAGTTCAGTCAGTTCAGTCCAGTTCAGTCCAGTTCAGTCCAGTTCAGTTCAGTTCAGTTCAGTTCAGTTCAGTCCAGTTCAGTTCAGTCCAGTCCAGTCCAGTCCAGTCCAGTCCAGTCCAGTCCAGTCCAGTTCAGTCCAGTCCAGTCCAGTTCATTTCATTTCATTTCATTTCATTTCATTTCATTTCATTTCATTTCATTTCATTTCATTTCAGTTCAGTTCAGTTCAGTTCAGTTCAGTCGTGGGTCGGGAGTCTGGCCTTTAATCGGCACTCCCTGATGTGTCTCTTCTCGCTGTCTGGGTCTTTAGTTAGTTGGTCTTGTCTTCTTTGAGTCTTTAGTTAGTTGGTCTTGTCTTCTTTGAGTCTTTAGTTAGTTGGTCTTGTCTTCTTTGAGTCTTTAGTTAGTTGGTCTTGTCTTCTTTGAGTCTTTAGTTAGTTGGTCTTGTCTTCTTTGAGTCTTTAGTTAGTTGGTCTTGTCTTCTTTGAGTCTTTAGTTAGTTGGTCTTGTCTTCTTTGAGTCTTTAGTTAGTTGGTCTTGTCTTCTTTGAGTCTTTAGTTAGTTGGTCTTGTCTTCTTTGAGTCTTTAGTTAGTTGGTCTTGTCTTCTTTGGGTCTTTAGTTAGTTGGTCTTGTCTTCTTTGGGTCTTAGTTAGCTGGTCTTGTCTTCTTGTATCTCTCATTTTGTCCTTTAAATTCTTTCACTTTTTTCCCCTTCCTTTCCCTGATCATCCAAAAAACTATTGATCGTTCTTTTTGTTTCTTCTATATTCTTAATTTCAAACAAATATTCCCCACAATATCTTCTTGCTCTTCTATATAAGGTTGTTGGAGCCTCACATTTTTCTTTCTTTCATACCTACTTTCATGCCGACCATTCCTCTTTCTCCGCCTTCTACTACCACTGCTACTTTCTTACTACTTTGCTACTGTTACTACTACTACTACTACTACCACTCCTACAACACCTGATTCAAGAACTACTACCACTATTACTATTTCCATGTGATTCCTCTTTCTCCGCCTGCTACTACCACTGCTACTTTCTTAATACTACCACTACAACAACAACTACAAGCAGTACGTATTTACATAGCTCCCAACCTGCCTTGGAAACATGTCGCGCTCTTGTCTAGTTACTTGACAAACATTATTATTAGAAGCATGGTAAACACACACAATCAAATCGCCCATAGTTTATTTTTTATTTTTTCATCACAAAGGACTGGCTAAGGGCAAAACATAAGAGGTAACAAAAGTCAGCTTAGTTGCCAGTCCCTATACAGAGAAGACAGTAAGAGAATAAAGAAAGGGGGGGGGGCCAATTTAGTTCGGGAGGTGTAATGTCACTCCTGTCTTGAAAATATTTAAGTCGTAGGAAGGTGGACAAATAGGAACAGATATGCGTTGAGGGGATGAAAGGAACAAACATTTTGAGAAAGGATCCAACAAGGAACATGTCATATTTGTGCCGCGCTGGGATCTCATTCTTTTTCTTCTTTTATTATTTGTTTTCAAGCTTCGGGTAATATCAGTAGTGGTGGTCCTGTATGGAGTGTGTGTGTGTGTACGTGTATGTGTGTGTGTGTGTGTGTGTGTGTGTGTGTGTGTGTGTGTGTGTGTGTGTGTGTGTGTGTGTGTGTGTGTGTGTGTGTGTGTGTGTGTGTGTGTGTATGTGTGTGTGTGTGTGTGTACGTGTGTGTGTGTGTGTGTGTGTGTGTGTGTGTGTGTGTGTGTGTGTGTGTGTGTGTGTGTGTGTGTGTGTGTGTGTGATAACAGTGCCTTCAATAGGGGCTTTAATAGGTTAAGTCTTGTAGCTACTCATTGTGAAAGTAAAATTATGATGTAAATTAATATAAATTCATTCGCACTCAATCAAATGTTTCTAAATTTATTCTCATTAATGTTCTAACG
This sequence comes from Chionoecetes opilio, assembly GCA_016584305.1. Taxonomy (NCBI): domain Eukaryota; kingdom Metazoa; phylum Arthropoda; class Malacostraca; order Decapoda; family Majidae; genus Chionoecetes; species Chionoecetes opilio. Next base: position 505,956 of record JACEEZ010006444.1, on the reverse strand, counting down.
TCACTCTCTGTATAGGCGGTAGAGCTTACTTTTAAGTTTATAATATATTTAGTTAATTAGGGTTATTAATAGTGAGGATAAAACGTAATGTTGTGTAGACTTTTAAATGTTTGAGTGCATTTAAGCTCATTATAGATGACTGTTTTCATAATTATATAATTGCATGTATAACCTGAGTAAGCGTCAACCACCGCTAGCCTCCATGTCTCTCAACTATACCTTCAGAAATGCGCTTTATCATATACTCCGTCATATACTTTGTCATACGTTATATACCTAACTTGTGAACGTAGTAAAGTTTGTTCGAGTCAAGACCAGAAACAATGAAATCAAGTCAGTATGTCGGCGCCTCTCAGATGTTTCCTTTTCTTAACTGTGCAGTCAAGACACTTTTCCTGCCTCTTTTCTTTTTTTGCTTTCTTTATTTTCCTTCCTTTTTTTCTGTTTTACTTTTCTTTCCTCTCACCCATATATATCCACCTACTTATACTAACGGTTGAATCTCGTGGCCGAATTTTATCAAAGGTTTTCTCTCTTGTCTGGTGAACATTTTAGAACATTTTATAGAACAGTGCAGCCACATGGTTTCAAACGCTAATAACGATAATAGTAATAATCAAAATAATGATAATGATAGCAAAAATGATGATGATATTTATGATAATAACAATGATAATATTGATAATGATGACAATAACTATGATGATAATGATAATGTTAATAATAATAATATATTTTCAACAACAGCAAGAGGAATAACATTGAGTAATAGTAATGCGATGACAATGATAACAATAATGATGATAGTAATGATAATGACAATAATAATAATAATAATAATAATATTTCATCAACATTAGTAAGATGAAAAACACAGTAATATTAATGCGATCTCGTTCATCACACATTACGAAATTGATATTTAATATATATATATTTTTTTCTTGATAACGAAA
>JACEEZ010006444.1:490000-500000 GCA_016584305.1 Chionoecetes opilio | reverse complement strand
ATCTTTCGAACACTTTTATTGTGCACATGATTATAATTATTCATAAACACCTTGTATATGCCCTGCAGATTTACACACACACACACACACACACACACACACACACACACACACACACACACACACACACACACACACACACACACACACACACACACACACAAAGGGTACTCTGTGGTGTAGGGGAAGCACGCTCGGTCCACAATCGAGAAGTCCCGGGTTCGATCCCCGGGCGGAGCGGAAACAGATGGGCTGTTTCCTTAAAACCCGAGCCCCTGTCCACCCAGCAGTGAATGGGTACCGGGTGTTAGCCGGGGTTTGTGACCTGCTCTCCGGGGTGGTGGCTTCGGCCAACACAAAGCACTAAGGATGAATGATAAAAATGTTGATATGGAGACGGGGCCATACGAGCATTGCTCTGGCCCTGTAAAATACAACTAGATGAATACAACTAGATGAATACCCCCCCCCCCCACACACACACACATACACCCCCCCACACACAACCCACACCCACACCCACACACACTACAATAAACAATCCACTGCAGCCATGCGTGAAAAAGATCAAATAGATATAGACGTATAAGGACACGGGGCAACACACCAGCGCGCACTGTTATTAATTAGCCTCACCTTCACAATAAACAAAAACAATAAGCTTGGAGGGGGGCGGGAGGGGTGGGTGGGGGTAGGGGCAAGGCCGTCTGTATGTAAAGGCCTGCGCCTGGGAGCGCGGGATGGACGTGACGTCACGAGCTGAGGCTGCTCCGCGAGTCAGTAGGAGCCGAGCTTTCAGCATGTGAGGATGTACGGGCGGTATAAGATATACTGTTATCTTTGGAAATGTTTGTTCTATAATATTATCAAATAAAAAACCGTAAAACACACTAAAGAAATGCCATTATGAGACTCTCAAGAAATATGCATGAACTTAAACTCTTCGCCATTTAATATTTTACTCGCAAACATTTTACATGGTGAATACCAATAGAAGCGGAATTTAATTAGCTTTCCATTGTTATATTTTGTTTTCTGATAAATGAATTAGAACCATACATACATTAGCGTTAACTAAATAAATAACATCATCAAACGGGAAAAATTACCCGATTTCATGACCTTTTTTGTTAGTTAACGCTAATTTATGTATGGTTCTAATTCATTTATCAAAAAACGAAATATAGCAATGGAAAGCTAATTAAATTCCGCTTCTATTGATATTCTCCATGTAAAATGTTTTTGAGCAAAATATTAAATGGCGAAGAGTTAAAGTTCATACATATTTCTTGTGAGTCTCATAATGGCCTTTCTTTAGTCTGTTTTACGGTTTTTATTTGATAATATTATAGAACAAACATTTCCGAAGATAACAATATATCTTTTATACTGATAAACATATATTAGGTACGAAATTACCCGATTTCATGATGTTATGTATTTAGTTAACGCTAATTTATGCATGCTGCTAATTCATTTATCAGAAAACAAAATATAGCAATGGAAAGCGAATTAAATTCCGCTTCTATTGATATTCTCCATGTAAAATGTTTTCGAGAAAAATATTAAATGGCGAAGAGTTTAAGTTCATGCATATTTCTTGAGAGTCTCATAATGGCATTTCTTTAATGTGTTTTACGGGTTTTTATTTGATAATATTATAGAACAAACATTTCCGAAGATAACAATATATCTTTTATACTGATAAACATATAATTAGGTAGGTAAACTTGTCATCTCGGTGGCCTCGTACAGACGTCGTCCGTGACGTCATCAATCTCAGGCGCAGGCCTTTACATACAGACGGCCTTGGTAGGGGGCGGAAGGGAGGGGGGTCGCTATGGCACTACGTAGAAAGAACGCCTGGATTTCCTCGCACGGTATAATGATGCCTTTGATTACTGTACGGTATGAAAAACACTAAAAAAGTATCAGTATTCATAAACCTTTACAGTATGGACACGGCAAAACAGACTTTGCCTCAACCTTCATTTATGTTTTATTATTATTACTAGCCGCAAAGCCGCCCTCCGGGCGGACTTTTTGGCTAGCTCCTGCGGAGGGCTATTGGTGGGCCTTCGGCCCACCACCTGTGTTTGGTGGGCCTTCCAAACACAGACTCTCCAGATAGCCCCTTCTAACTTTCCTGAAATCACATCACCCCCAACCCATTCACTCACCCATTACCCATCACCCCCCACCCATTCACTCACCCATTACCCATCATCCCCCACCCATTCACTCACCCATTACCCATCACCCCCCACCCATTCACTCACCCATTACCCATCACCACACACCCATTCACTCACCCATTACCCATCACCCCCCACCCATTCACTCACCCATTACCCATCACCACACACCCATTCACTCACCCATTACCCATCACCCCCCACCTATTCCCTCACCCATCACCCCCAACCCATCACCCCCCACCCATTCACTCACCCATCACCCCACACCCATTACCCATTACCCCACCCATTCACTCACCCATTACCCATCACCCTACATCAAGGTTTCCTCAATTCTCGCAACCCACTTTTTTCACAATTTTCGCTAATAGGCTGCTAAAAAAAAAAAATTGATCGGATCATCTCATAAGTGGACTTAAAACCTTCCCCTGCTCGACCCGGTTCCAAAAATGTGCCATATGATGGGATTGCGCCACGGGGGGCGGAACCTATACCACACACACACACACACACACACACACACACACACACACACACACACACACACACACACACACACACACACACACACACACACACACACACACTTTTGCTTATATTATTATAGATTATTATTTTAACGTTTGAGCCTATAGCACCTGTAGGCTATTCCTTCCTTATTATCTTCCTTCTATGATCTTCCTTCCTTAGGTTTCTTATCTTCTTAAAGAGAGACGAGACGAGAGATCTGACGAGAGAGACTAAGAAGAATACAGTTAGAATAGATTATCCTCCCCTGTTCTAGTTTTGCACATATCAACACCTCACACTCACACACTTGTCTCATCCTCACACTCCCTGCCCTCTTCTTTTCTCATTCCTCATCATAGAGTAACAGGAACTACCTCGTGTAGGTCTCACGCGTCCTCTTGTAGCTTTCTTATTTTCTTATGTTCTCATCACACTCCTCCACCCACCCTCGAACTTTAACTCACTCCTCTTACTCCCACACTCCTAACACACTCATCTTACTCCCACACTCCTAACACACTCATCTTACTCCCACACTCCTAACACACTCATCTTACTCCCACACTCCTAACACACTCATCTTACTCCCACACTCCTAACACACTCATCTTACTCTCACACTCATCTCCTCCCACTCTCCTAACACACTCATCTCCTCCCACACTCCTAACACACTCATCTTATTCCCACACTCCTAACACACTCATCTCCTCCCACACTCCTAACACACTCATCTCCTCCCACACTCCACACTCATAAACACGTGTAACATGTTTCATACGTGATTGTGTGGGACAAGTGAACCTCCAGGGCCTACCATCCGAGCCCTGAAGGTCACTGCCTACAGGCGCTATAGGCTTAATATAGAAAAAAATGAAAAAAATAGGGTCTATAACAAACCTTTGAGACTTACCATATAATTTCCGCTCTGCTGCCATTGAACATGTCGGAAAAAAAATGAAGGTCTTCTGTATTGTCCTCTAATTATCAAACAGGAATTGACTTATCCAACTATACCATAAATATGTGATAGCAGATAAATTTTTGTACGTATATATTCCACAGTTTGCAAAGTGTACTATCACTCAAACAGAAGGAAAGGTCGTCGAATTATATTATCACTGTCGAATAATGTCGTCGAATAGTTCCATAAAATAAAGCCTTATCTTTCTTTTAGACTGGCACGTTATTTTTTGCCATTGATATTAGACACTTTTTGATACTGTAGACTCATAGATGCTTGAAATGGTTACATCTACATGACGAAACCCGTATTGGTAAGCCTTTTTACTTCATTGCTAAAGAGGACAAATTATGTACGTACGAAATGTGGAATTATTACTCGATGCTGCAAGACCAAAAGAAGTAAGGTACCATAAAAAATAGATACTAAGCTGTATCACGGAAGGAAAATGTGATGGAAATACCCCCCAAAAAAAATGAGAAAATCGCGTCATGAGTGAATATAATTTTGAAATCATAAATCTAGGTTGATGGCGATGTGTTGTTGAGTTTATTACTGTCCATATGCTTATTTCATCACCTCCTCCTCCTCCTCCTCCTCCTCCTCCTCCTCCTCCTCCTCCTCCTCCTCCTCCTCCTCCTCGCTACCACCAATTCTAGTAGCAGCAAGAATAGTCTATTACTACTACTATCTTTTCGCCTGCTCTTATCCTTAGCACCACCATTTCCTCCTCCTCCTCCTCCTCCTCCTCCACATCCACCTCCTCCTCCTCCTCGTCCTCCTCCACCTCCTCCTCCACCTCCTCGTCTCCACCACCTCAACCTCCTCCTCTCCACCACCTCCTCCTCACCTCCTCATATCCTCCTCCTTCTCCTCCTCCTCCACCACCTCCTCATCCTCCACATCCACCACCACCTCCACCCACCCATCCCTGCACCCACTAACGCTACACACTGAATATAAAGACCAATACATTTTTTTGGCAGTAAAGCGAACATGATAAACATTATTGCGCAACTTGTGTTTATCGCAGACCTGGTGACTTACAACATTCATTTGTATGCTAATGTGGCGAGCCGGCAAGACAATGCAGCCGCGATGTACTTTTCCAGATTGTGCCGCGCGAGATTCTTGGGAGGCGTCTGTTCGGCCACTACAGATTTCCATAGGGATGATTTTTTTGATATTTTTTTCCTCTCTCTCTCGCTCTGTCTGTCTGTCTTTTTCTGTGTGTGTGGTGTGTGTGTGTGTGTGTGTGTCTGTCTGTCTGTATGTCTGTCTATCTCTGTCTCTCTCTCTGTGTCTGTCTCTCTGTTTCTCTCTCTCTGTCTGTTTCTCTCTCTGTTTTTTTTTCTCTCTCTCTCTGTCAGTTTCTCTTTCCTCTTCTCTCTCTCTCTCTCTCTCTCTCTCTCTCTCTCTCTCTCTCTCTCTCTCTCTCTCTCTCTCTCTCTCTCTCTCTCTCTCTCTCTCTCTCTCTCTCTCTCTCTCTCTTTCTCTCTCTGTCTCACACACATTCTCTCACACACACACTCTCACTTCCTCTCTCTCTCACTCTCTCTCTCTTGCACTCTCTCTCTCTCTCTCTGCGTTTGCTTATCATTTTCCCTTATACGTCAGTGCAGGAGATGGGTTAGCGGTGCGTACGGTGACAAGATTACACTGGTGGTGCTGCTGCCTGTTGTAATTAATAAGGATGACGATGGTGGTGATAGCGGTGATGATAAGGGTGGTGATGGTGGTGACGGTAATATATAACAAGGATGTCTAGTGGAGGAGGAAGGGGAATGCGGCCAGGAAAAAAAAAGCCAGGAAAAATAGTCACAGGAAAAAAAGTCACAGGAAAAAAAGTCACCGGAAAAAAAGTCACCGGAAAAAAGTCACAGGAACAAAAGTCAGGAAAAATAGTCACAGAGAAAAAAGTCACCGGAAAAAAAGTCACCGGAAAAAAAGTCACCGGAAAAATAGCCACCGGGAAAAAAGTCACCGGAAAAAAAGTCCCCGGAAAAAAGTCACCGGAAAAAAGTCTCAGGAAAATAAGTCACAGGAAAAAAGTCACAGGAAAAATAGTCACAGGAAAAAAAGTCACCGGAAAAAAAGTCACCGGAAAAATAGTCACAGGAAAAAAAGTCACCGGAAAAAAAAGTCACTGGAAAAAAAAGTCACCGGAAAAAAAGTCAGGAAAAAAAGTCACCGGAAAAAAAGTCACCGGAAAAAAAGTCACCGGAAAAATAATAGTATCCTTAGTGGTTAGTATGTGTCAACGTCAATGTTTTTATGTGTGTGAGTGGAGGTGGTACTCTAGATGTTGTCCTTGCTACACTCTTGACTCATTTCCCACTAACATTTCAAGAGGGGAAGAAGGGGAAGGGAGGGGAAGAGGGGAAGTAAGAGGGGTTAGAGTTAGTTGGTGGTAATGGTGTGGAGGGTGGGGGAGGTGGAGGTGAGTGGAGGTGGTACTCTCTTTTTTGTCTTTTTGTTCCACTCTTGACATATTTCATACTAACATTTCGAAAAGGGAAGAAGGGGAAGAGGGGAAGTAAGAGGGGTTAGAGTTAGTTGGGGGTGATGAAGGGGGTACCCGGACAGTTTGCCTACGGACAGTTTGCCTACGAACAATTTGCCTACGAACAATTTGCCTACGAACAATTTGCCTACGGACAATTTGCCTACCGGACAGTTTGCCTACGGACAGTTTGCCTACGAACAATTTGCCTACGGACAATTTGCCTACCGGACAGTTTGCCTACCGGACATTTTGCCTACCGGACAATTTGCCTACCGGACAGTTTGCCTACGGACAGTTTGCCTACGAACAATTTGCCTACGGACAATTTGCCTACCGGACAGTTTGCCTACCGGACATTTTGCCTACCGGACAATTTGCCTACCGGACAGTTTGCCTACGGACAGTTTGCCTACGAACAATTTGCCTACGGACAATTTGCCTACCGGACAGTTTGCCTACGGACAGTTTGCCTACGAACAATTTGCCTACGGACAATTTGCCTACCGGACAGTTTGCCTACCGGACATTTTGCCTACCGGACAATTTGCCTACGGACAGTTTGCCTACCGGACATTTTGCCTACCGGACACTTTGCCTACGGACAGTTTGCTAACTAACTAACCTAACCTAACCTAACCTAACCAAACCTAACCTAACCTAACCTAACCTAACCTAAGCTAACCAAGGTAAAGAACATTTTTCCTGTGGAAACACTGAGGCAAAGTGTCCGTAGGCAAAGTGTCCGTAGGCAAATTGTCCAGTAGGCAAAATGTCCGGTAGGCAAACTGTCCGTAGGCAAACTGTCCGTAGGCAAACTGTCCGGCCACGATGAAGGGTGGGTTAGGGTGGGGGTTGGGTGGGCTCTAAGAAGACTGTGCGTGGTGGAGGATGGGGTAGGCTGGGGGGAAGAGGGGAAGTAGTTGGGGGTGAAGGAGGGAGGGGGAGGTGGGGGTTGGGGGGTCTCTAAGAAGGCAGTGCGTGGTGGAGTCAGCGCTGAGGCGACAAAGTAACACTAAGTCGGGCAAAGTCTGTCCTTTAGACTCTCTGCGAGGAAGTAATGTTTGAGGAGGCGAGGATTAGAGGCTGGTCTCTTTATGGGGTTTAGTCCCTCCCTGCAACACTCGTCACCACTCTCCCGCTGAGCTCTTCCTTAAAAGGGCTTCCGATTCTTACACACATAAATATCACTTCGATTTCTCGTTGAGCGGATCAAAAAACGGTGGCGCCATTCGTTCTCTGTCTCTTTCAGTATTATTGTAGTAGCAACAATAGTAGAGGAATAAGGAAGCTACAAGAGAAATAAGGAAGCTACAAGAGGTATAAGGAAGCTACAAGAGAAATAAGGAAGCTACAAGAGGAATAAGGAAGCTACAAGAGGTATAAGGAAGCTATAAGAGGAATAAGGAAGCTACAAGAGGAATAAGGAAGCTACAAGAGGTATATGGAAGCTACAAGAGGAATAAGGAAGCTACAAGAGGTATAAGGAAGCTACAAGAGGTATAAGGAAGCTACAAGAGGAATAAGGAAGCTACAAGAGGAATAAGGAAGCTACAAGAGGTATAAGGAAGCTACAAGAGGTATAAGGAAGCTACAAGAGGAATAAGGAAGCTACAAGAGGTATATGGAAGCTATAAGAGGAATAAGGAAGCCACAAGAGGAAATAAGGAAGCTACAAGGGAAATAAAGAAGCTACAAGAGGAATAAGGAAGCTACAAGAGGTATAAGGAAGCTACAAGAGGAATAAGGAAGCCACAAGAGGAATAAGGAAGCTACAAGAGGTATATGGAAGCTACAAGAGGAATAAGGAAGCTACAAGAGGTATAAGGAAGCTACAAGAGGAATAAGGAAGCCACAAGAGGAATAAGGAAGCTACAAGAGGTATATGGAAGCTACAAGAGGAATAAGGAAGCTACAAGAGGAATAAGGAAACTACAAGAGGAGGAACTGTATTTACTAGATCTGCCAATGTATGCACGACACATATACATAATCGCGGTCAATGGGGTGTAGCGGGTGTAATGCAAAGTTAGGTATTCATGAGATCCAGCGAAGTTTGGGAGTTACGCACAACGCTGGCGGAAAGTTGGCGGCGGGGAAGCTGGGTTACGCGGGAAGCTGCGTGGGAGGCGGAGCAGCTGATGGTGTTTGGGGGTGACAACATCAGCTGGTGGTGATGGGAGGGGTGTTAGCTTAGTGTATTGGGATAGTAGTAGTGGTGCGTTATCTTAGTGTATTGGGGTAGTGGTGGTGGTGATGCCGCTTGCCTAACTTAACCTAACATAAAATAACATAACAATATAACATAAACTTAACTAAACTAAACTAAATGAATCTATCCTAACCTAACCTAACCTAACCTTGCCTAACCAAGTCTTCCTTCCCCTAGCACACACATATCATACAGAACCCTTCACGTGGGATCGATAAGACACAGCATACGAGGGATCACCGATGAATAACTGATACTGGATGAGTCCCAGAACAACCCTTCAGGGAACGACAGATATAAAGTATTGAGAAGGAGAGACAGCGAAGGAAATGTTATATGAAAACTATAGACAGATGGATAGCTACTGCATTCTGTTCTATGTGTTTAGGAGAAGAGCATAATTTTCACATTGGCTTTTTTTCCACAATAAAATGATAAGGATTCAGTTAATGTTAAGCTTTTAGTTAATTAGTTATTCAGTTATAAACGAATTTTTTGATCTAACGTCCTTTGTAAATCACACACATAAAAAGGCGACGAAGTGATATTTACTTGAGGATCTTAATACCGCAGGAGAGAATATAAATTTTCCCGCAAAGAGAGACGTGAATTGATAAAAAGACAATTAAAAAGAATAATAAAAATAAAAAAAGGATAACAAAAAAAAAGAAGTAAAAAAGTAGAAGAAAAAAATCACGCAAAAATAGAGGTAAATTGATAGAGACGATGAAAACGAATCAAGAACAATAATTTTCTTTGGCTTGGATGCCTTTGGATTTGCGCTAATTTCCATAAGAAGAAAATCTGAGGATTTACCGAAAGAGAGATAAAGGCGAGAGTTTACTTAGGCGAGTGTCAGGCCAGAAGCACCCTCTGTAATGAAGCACGATTGGCACGCTGCCATCAGGACCGTATGGAACCCGGGGGTCAAGGCTAGCGGGGTCATAAAAGTCATTAAAAGAAATCATTGATGGCATACCAGGAGGAGGAGGAGGAGGAGGAGGAGGATTACATAGGATTACATAGGAATACCAGACACCAGGAGACCTATTGGTCCATAACGAGGGTATCTGCTGAACTACATACTACTAACTATCAACTATTTGTAAGAAAACAGTTGGAAAATGATACCATGTCCCTAAAGAGGATAGGAATATGGAAGTTTCATAGTGCAGAATGATAGGATATGAAAAATACTAACTACAACTACCACTACCACTACAACTAATCGATACGGGGGACTAGATATGAATTCGCACTATCAATACCCATTTACTTTACAGTGCGCGTCAAGTCTGTTTTTGAATGTAGTTATTGTGCTGGCTCCGACAACATTTGCTGGTAACTTGTTCCATCGATCAACGACTCTAACATTGAAATAATTTTTACGGAGATCGGTGATGCAACGTTGACCGTTTAATTTTAAACCATTATTTCTTGTTGTCACTTGAGTTGAAAGCTCGAATAGGTTCTCTTGATTAATGACATCAAATCCTTTTAGGATCTTAAAGGTTTCTATCAAGTCCCCACGGATTCTACGATCCTTTAAGGAAAACATATTAAGTTTCCGCAGTCTCTCTTCTTAAGATGAATTTCGCAGAGATGGAATTTGT
>JACEEZ010006444.1:475000-485000 GCA_016584305.1 Chionoecetes opilio | reverse complement strand
TGGTGGTGGTGGTGGTGGTGGTGGTGTGTGGTGGTGGTGGGTGTGTGGGTGGTGGTGGTGGTGGTGGTGGTGGTGGTGTGTGGTGGTGGTGGGTGTGTGGGTGGGTGGTGGTGGTGCAAACAAGGCCACACACCGCCCTAACACACTGACAATCGAAAGAATTTATAGTCTAAATCGCATCGCCAAACGGACGTAAAATCTGGAAGTGAGCTATTGAATCTATCCCATTGCGTGTGTATATTGCATCACTCACAAAAAGTGTTCAATATTCCTTACGATAATACGACCACCTCGCTTGTTTGTATTTCAATCACTTGTGTGAACTGTTTGAAAAAATATTGACCCCCCAAAACATAAAAGAAGAAACATACAGGCTTTAGTTTCCATCGAGAACACAATATTGAACAGTATAAGTAATAGAAACTGTTCTGCACGACTGGCTGATAAAATATAATCGTGACTGTACAGAGGGAAGAAGGGAAGGGTGAGGCCTGAAATTATTAAACCAAAATCATGAAAGTGGCTGAAAGAGAGTATTGATGAGGCAGGGAAGGGTCGTAGCTGTAATGCAGTTTGGTTTTATTCCACGTAGGGACACAGCTGATGCGATATTCATGGATACTTCAGCTATACCAGACACGTTCTTGGGATAGAACGACCTACTTTTCATTGTAATAGGCGAGGCATACTACCGGAAATAAAGAGGCTATGAGAAAAATGTATACCTATAGATAGATAGATATTTTATTGTCCAGAAAAATGCATAAAAAAAAATTACATAATATACTAAATCACTGGTATATTATGTATCACAAATAATATACCAGAAATTTACTCTAATCAGTCATTAACAAAAGTATCACGTGTCTATAAACACTCTTATATGGGAAACGTTATGGCGCCTTAGTATAGGTTAGTATTAGTATTAGTATTATACCCTTAGAATTAGTTAGTACGTATAAGTGACAATGAATCTTAACCCCTTGAGACCCAGAACGTAAACTCCATTGTAATTTGGGTAGTACCATTAGACGATTTTTAGTGAATATAAGCAATATTTTATAGATATGACCTGTTTAGTATCCTTGTCCACTAACTAATTTGGTATATTCAGTTACTTTTCGTAATTTTATTGCTCGACAACATACACATTTTTATAGCAAAGGAACGATCTGGGTGTGAAGGGGTTAAGAGTGATTACAAAACTTGTGTAGGAGTGAATAACACGGAGATGCGTTCGTGTATAATTTCAATGCGTTTATATATTCGAGATCAAAACAGAGTTCAAAAATATTTCATACCAGCATTTGAGGCATTATTTATCAGAGGACTAAAAGCTATCATGACCTGGAAACTATTGTGGAGGGAACGATGGATGACTGTTGCGATAGCTGACACGCTGGAAATACAGAAAAAAGTGGTGACTGAGGAGAGTAAAATTTAATGATCTCGTGAGGTTTAACCCTTTGAGACCCAGAACGTAATTTCCATTGTAATTTGGGTACCACTAGATGCTTTTTAGTTAATATAAGCAATTTTTATAGATATGACCTGCGCATCCTTGTCGACTAACTAATTTGGTATATTAATTTACTTTTCGTAGTTTTATGGCTCGACAACATACAATATTTTATAGCAAAGGAAAGATCTGGACGTGAAGGGGTTAAGCATAAATATCAGTCAAACGGAGGTGATGCTATTGTAGAGAGACTGAGGAGAATAAATGAACTCCAGAGTTTAGGAATAAATATCAATAAAACGCAGGTGATGGTATTGCAGAGTGGTCGTAGCAAAGAGGTCGGGTGGACACATATAGTATGCAGAGGGGAGTGTGGGCGGTGGTAATGCAGTCCCGTGTATTGTGTGTGGGCGTGACTGGTGGGCGGCAGAGGAAGAGTTACCTAATGGGCGGCCTGAATGATGCAATGTATTCTTGCCTCCAGTGAGTGTTATGGACACCTGGTGATGGGGTGATGAGGCGACAACACTAACACTGGTAATAAGTCCCGACCGGGCTTTAAGGACTCCTGTGACCTAGAATATATGATTAGTGCCGAGGGTTGCGTCAATAATGCGTCACTTTTTTGCCCTTGGCCAGTCCTTTGTGATGTAAAAAAAAAAAAAGGTAGTACCGTAGCAAGAGTTAGGAATGAAAGGAGGTTTAGACCCTATTTTTTTTCTAACAATGAGAAGACTTACACAGCTCTGGGTGTCTGTAACGTATTATAAATGCAATGCTTCGTGGGATTGAAAGTTTAGTAATAAAAAATTCAGGACAGCGTGATGCTGGCTGAGAGTGTAGTACTTCTGTGACAAGTAACCCAATTAACAGGCTAGACAAAAATAGGAGTAGGATCTATGGAACCTATCTATGGCATCTAATATACTATAGGAGTAGCCGTGTGTCTGCCTGTCTGTCTGTCTGTGTCTGTCTGTCTGTTTTGGGTAGCCGAAACTGTAAATTCAATTTTGATAAGAGTAGGCTCAAAAAATCGCAAATAAATCGTAGGTGGTAAGCAGCTTGGTCCCATGTCGATTGAATAATTTTGAAGGGGGGTTTTGGGCTAAAAATACTTTTAGGAGTATTAGATTACAGGAACAACTCTGCGGTAACGTCTTGCCGCATTCCACAAACTCAGTAGACTCATGGACTTAACGTTTGTGTGCGTGTGTGAGTGTGTGTGTGTGTGTGTGTGTGTGTGTGTGTGTGTGTGTGTGTGTGTGTGTGAATGCATGCGTGTGTGTGTGTGTGAGTGTGTGCATGAGTGTGTGCGTGCGTGCGTGCGTGCGTGTGTGTGTGTGTGTGTGTGTGTGTGTGTGTGTGTGTGTGTGTGGTGTGTGTGTGTGGTGTGTGTGTGTGTGTGTGTGTGCTTGGGGTCGATATTCTAATATACTCCACGCACGGTTAACTCTACGTCAGCCTGTCAAGGGTTGGCTGTGCTGATGCCATCGAAGTGTTGGCGCCCCGTGGAAACACACGGAACATGGTCTACCCCGAGGCACTTTGACCAGTGACCAACGACAGCAACAACACGATTGGAGTTTACACTCACATTGTTGTCTAATATAATTTTATACTACTACTACGAACATAAATACATGGGTCTGAAGGGCCCACAAGCACTTGTCTGATCTATGGAAGAGAGAAGTGAAGAGGCCGTTCTTTGCTGATCTTAATTGAATTTCGTGGATCTTTTGTTTTGAGCCGTTCTCAGTAGTTCCTATTTCTCATACACATACTGACTTTACAACAGCAAGGTATATAACACAGCACGGTACATAACACAGCAAGGTACATAACACAGCAAGGCATATAACACAGCAAGGTACATAACACAGCAAGGCATATAACACAGCAAGGTATATAACACAGCAAGGTATATAACACAGCAAGGTACATAACACAGCAAGGCATATAACACAGCAAGGTATATAACACAGCAAGGTATATAACACAGCAAGGTATATAACACAGCAAGGTATATAACACAGCAAGGTATATAACACAGCAAGGTATATAACACAGCAAGGTATATAACACAGCAAGGCATATAACACAGCAAGGTACATAACACAGCAAGGTATATAACACAGCAAGGTACATAACACAGCAAGGTACATAACACAGCAAGGTACATAACACAGCAAGGTACATAACACAGCAAGGTATATAACACAGCAAGGTATATAACACAGCAAGGTATATAACACAGCAAGGTATATAACACAGCAAGGTATATAACACAGCAAGGTATATAACACAGCAAGGTATATAACACAGCAAGGTATATAACACAGCAAGGTATATAACACAGCAAGGTATATAACACAGCAAGGTATATAACACAGCAAGGTATATAACACAGCAAGGTATATAACACAGCAAGGTATATAACACAGCAAGGTATATAACACAGCAAGGTACATAACACAGCAAGGTATATAACACAGCAAGGTATATAACACAGCAAGGAGCATCAAGTCTTGTCCATTTCTTCAGCTCTTAGTATATCCAGCTTAAAATAGATCATATATAATTTACGTCACTATAATATCTTCACTTATCGTCACATTTTCACACTACTTTATATGGATTCTGCTCCTCTTAGCCTGCTATTACATTCCTCTCAAACATTTATAGATGGCCTGATATGTATGAGGTTAACTTTTACACCTATTGAATACCTTTTGTGGCTGGAAGAGTTAATACCTTTGTTTCGTGTTTTTTTCATGGCCACACAAAAGCTGTAGGGATGAAAATGTGTGGTAAAGCCGCGAATACACTGATGGGGCTGTAGACGTGTTTTTTTTAAATCAGTTATGTTTTATCTATTATTATTTTATTACGGTTTCTTTATCAGTTGTTATGTATTCTCCTGCCATCCCCTCCCATTCCTTCTCCTCCCACTCCCTCCTATCCTTTCTCCTCCCATCCCATCCCATCCCTTCCCTTCCCCTCCTCTTATCCCTTCCCCTCCCATCCCTTCTCCTCCCACTTCTCTCCCTTCCTGTCCCCTCCTGCCCTCTACTGCCTTCCCTCCCACTACTCTCCCATCCCTTCTCCCTTCTTCCTTTTAGTAGTTCTTTACGGTTTGTTTATCAGTTGTTATGTATTCCTGTTATGTAGTCTTTGGGGTTTGTATATCAGTTATGTATTCCTTTGAGTAGTTCTTTACGGTTTGTTTATCAGTTGTTATGTATTCCTGTTATGTATTCTTTAGGGTTTGTATACATTTATGTATTCCTTTTAGTAGTTCTTTACGGTTTGTTTATCAGTTGTTGTATAGTATGTTGTAAGTATTATGTTATGTATTGGTGTTATTAATTATTTGCCACCTTCTTCTATGATGCACTGAAGTCCCATTCTTAGCAGTTTTAATCCACGTTGCATTATATCAGCTAGTTTTACCATTAGCCGTTCTTGTTACTATTTTACTACTAGTTACTACTTTACTATTTCTACTACTATCTATCTCTACTATTTTTTTACTGTCTCATTTATCAGCTAGTTTTACCATCAGCCGTTCCTGTTACCATTTTACTATTCTGTCTGTTGATAAACTATAAGGTACATTTTCTTCTCTCTACTATTTTACTATTCTCTCTGTTGATAAATCATGAGGTATATTTTCTCCCCTCTACTATTTTACTATTCTCTCTGTTAATAAATCATGAGGCATATTTTCTCCCCTCTACTATTTTACTATTCTTTCTGTTAACAAATGATGAAGCATATTTTCTCCTTCTGTTACTATTTTACTATTCTCTCTGTTGATAAATCATGGTATATTTTCTTCTATCTACCATTTTACTATTCTCTCTGTGTTATTGATCATGAGGTATATTTTTCTCCTACTATTTTACTATTCTGTGTGTTGATAAATGATGAGGTATATTTTCCTCCTACTATTTTACTATTCTCTCTGTTGATAAATGATGAGGTATATTTTCCTCCCTCTCCCTCACCCCTTTTGAAAAAACATTTTTCCCGGGTATCAACTCGTTTCCGGGAGAGAAGCGTCATTCAAGCTCGAGGACTGGCTTGGCCTTGACACATGAAATGCTTGTTTTCCTCACATTTATTGAGAGTTATAAAAACAAACATTGCCACCGTAGTTTTGAAACGGATGCGCGCCTCCGTGTGGATAAAACATGTCATACAATTCTAAGTATCACAGGAATATTATGATAAAAACAACTGTGTAGCTTAGGTGATTTCCAGAAGATGTGAAGAAATGAAAACCAAAACATATTTATTTTCTTTAGATCCTTGACTGACTTATGTGAGTGGGGATGGGGAGGGGGTGAAGGGAAAGGAAGGGAGGGGATGGTAGGCGACGGGAAGGGAAATGAGGGGAGGAGAAGAGAGGATGGGAGGGGAAGGATGGGATGGGAGTGGGAGGAGAAGGGATGGGAGGGGAAGGATGGCATGGGAGTGGGCAGGAAAGGGGATGGGAGGGGAGGTGAGGGGAGGAGAAGGGATGAAAGGGGAGTGGGAGAAGGGCTGGGAGAGGAAAGGAAAGGGCGGGAGAGGGGAAGGGACGGCAGGAGAAAGGAAGGGAGGGGAAAGGAGTGGGAGGGGTGGGACGGCAACAGAAGGGATGGGAGGGGAAAGGAAGGGGCGGGCTGGCAGGAGGGGAAGGGAAGGGATGGGCAGGAGTGTAGGAGAAAGGAAGGGAAGGGACGGCATGAGAGGGGAAGTGAGGGTAGTCTGAGGGGAAGGAGAGGCGGCGACAAGCACAGGCATCCTGGAGACGCTCATAAAGTGCCTGTCCCTCACCGTTACCAACTTGGCCGAGGGGGAAAAATAATCTTCCTGTGACCCTTCGTCTGTCCCTGCTTGGAGATCCGCCAGCACTCAACGACGTGACGCGACGTGACACGCGGATCTTACCTGACCTCTTGGCGACCTTACTTGACCTTCTCTCGTCCATTTCTTCCTAACTTGACCGAACGACCTGGTTTTGAGCCCTAATGTGATTATCTTTCCTGCCTCACAAGCGGAATCTGTGACTGGTGTGTGACTGCTGTGTGTATTGGAGTAAAATGATGCCAAGGTTTTTACTACTACTACTACTACTACTACTACTACTACTACTACTACTACTACTACTACTACTACTATTACCACTACCTTAAAGTAACTAAAAAGGAACCTTGAGCGACAGAACGAGGCTTATTGAGGAAGGGAAAAAGCATCGTATTCCTATTATATTCGCGCTGTACTTGCCACTTTGCTGCTGCGAGGGTTGAGAGGAAGCGTGTACCCTGAGCGTCTTTGTGCGAGGTGCTTCACGCTTCATCTCCCTCAGGCTTCGTCCCGGCCGGTAGTAAGCATGCTTCTCACTTCTCACCTAGCCTTCGGGTGCTTCTCTGCTCCATGTGCTTCATGTGCTGCAGGTACGGCACGCTCTACCAGGGTCTAAAGCAGCGGTTCTTACCCTGGGGGGCGTGGGTAATTACCTAGGGGAGCGGGAGCCAATAGAGAAAAACGAAGAAATGTCAAGTATTTAACTGGTAGCTCGGCCTTCGCTTTAACATGAAGCTCGTTCGCGAGGGTGAGCGAAGAAAGTCGTTACAGAGATAAAAAAAAAAAAAAAAAAGTGTTGCTGCAAAACTCTGCGGGTGACGCCTTGCCATAGTTCACTAACTCTCTAGACTTTTATGCAACAGTATTTTTTTTTTTATCATTACTATTATTTTTTATCATTACTGTTATTTTTTATCATTACTATTATTTTTTATCATTACTATTATTTTTTTATCATTACTATTATTTTTTATCATTACTATTATTTTTTATCATTACTATTATTTTTTATCATTACTATTATTTTTTATCATTACTATTATTTTTTTATCATTACTATTATTTTTTATCATTACTATTATTTTTTATCATTACTATTATTTTTTATCATTACTATTATTTTTTATCATTACTATTATATTTTATCATTACTATTATTTTTTATCATTACTATTATTTGTTATCATTACTATTATTTTTATCATTACTATTATTTTTTATCATTACTATTATTTTGTATCATTACTATTATTTTTTATCATTACTGTTATTTTTTATCATTACTGTTATTTTTTATCATTACTATTATTTTTTATCATTACTATTATTTTTTTGAATTTTTATCATTATCATTATAGCGCGTGGCTTCTGGTGTGTGGCACTTTAGCCTTTAGGTTTGTAGCCTTTAAACGTGATCTAACTAAACCTGCTGGGTATACGCAAGGTGTTAATGAATAATTATGTGCACGATATGTAATAAAAACACGCATTTTTCAATTTTTCATTCTGATTTAGTATTATTTTGAAACATCTTGGTTGAAGAAGTGAAGGGGGGCATGGAGGCAAGGACCCACTACTGAAGGGGCGTGGTGGTGAAGGGGGGCATGGAGGCAAGGACCCACTACTGAAGGGGCGTGGTGGTGAAGGGGGGCATGGAGGCAAGGACCCACTACTGAAGGGGCGTGGTGGTGAAGGGGGGCATGGAGGCAAGGACCCACTACTGAAGGGGCGTGGTGGTGAAGGGGGGCATGGAGGCAAGGACCCACTACTGAAGGGGGCGTGGTGGTGAAAAGGTAAAGAAACACTGACCTCAATGATGTGAGGTCAGTCGGAAAGGAGGCGCCATGGACTGAGTGGCCGTCACACTGGTGGCGATGCACACACCTGACCCTCGTCTTGGCGACCCTCCGCGCAGGTGACCCAGCACAGTCTCCATGACCTGACCGTATTGGGTACTCTTAGGCAGTCACTCTCCTATAGTCGCCGCACGTTAAGTTGGCGAAAATGGGGCCCCTTCACTCCCCCCTTCCGAACGCACGGGATTGGCTGAGGCATTGGGTGTTGGGGCCTTAGAGCGGAACTTGGAGTAAGGCATTCTCACCCAACACCTCAGCCAATCCCGTGCGTTCGAAAAGGGGGAGTGAAGGGGCCCCATTTTCGCCAACTTAACGTGCGGCGAGTATAGTCTGAGCCTACCGCCCCGCCTCCCCGCCTGACCCTACATACATATCTCGATCCCATGCCTCACATGACCACTCTGCATGGCGCGTGGCTCTTTTAAACCCAGCCATCCCAGCCATCTGATACAAACCCAGCCATCCCAGCCATCTGATACAAACCCAGCCATCCCAGCCATCTGATACAAACCCAGCCATCCCAGCCATCTGATACAAACCCAGCCATCCCAGCCATCTGATACAAACCCAGCCATCCCAGCCATCTGATACAAACCCAGCCATCCCAGCCATCTGATACAAACCCAGCCATCCCAGCCATCTGATGCAAACCCAGCCATCCCAGCCATCTGATGCAAACCCAGCCATCCCAGCCATCTGATACAAACCCAGCCATCCCAGCCATCTGATGCAAACCCAGCCATCCCAGCCATCTGATGCAAACCCAGCCATCCCAGCCATCTGATGCAAACCCAGAGAGTGGCTCTAAAGTGGCTCTTTTAAACCCAGACGGGAAATGATCTTGTCAAAGCATTGTACTAATTATCATGTAGGCTCAACCCTCACCACCTTATTTATGCCTCAAGTGCACTGGACTCGAACCGGACTTAAATCTCCTCCCCCCCCCACCCTTACTATAACTCCCTCCCATATTCCCTTACTATACTCCCTCCCATACTCACTTCCCCCTACTCTTACTACTCCCCCCCACCAACCTTACTACTCCCTCCCATACTCACCTCCCACTACTCTTATCTTTTTTAACAAGGCGAAAATTCTATTCTATCTTACGGTCTCATGCTTAAATTTTTGCCTATATTTACCTGATAATATGGTTAACTATGATAAAATACAACTGAAATTAAGAAGAACCGTACTATTCCCTTCTCCTAGCCTCAAATATCAGTCAGTAAGCAGTAAGGGGTCAGGATTTTTCGTCTCGTTAAAAAAAAAGAGAGTATGCGTCCTGCCCCTTGAGTGTTGCCGTCAGGCCGCAGCTTTCCCGCCCTCCACTCACCTCGGCGTCGTTATAACTTCAGCAGGGCAGCAGCCGACCCTACCAAACCAACTTTGTTAAACCAAAAGCCTCCCTCCCTAATGCAGATAACGTGAGGGGAATGGGTTTTTTATTTCCCCCATCTCTTTCGCGTTTATAATAACCATCATGTTTATTTGTTTGGCGTTTGAGTTATAGTTCAGTTCAGTTGTGGGTCGGGAATCTGGCCTTTTTCAACGGCACTCCCTGACGTGTTTCTTCTTGCTGTCTGGGTCTTTGATAAGTTGTCTTCTCTTATTCTATATTTTTAGTTTCTTTCTCTTTCTTTCTTCTTATTTTCTCTGGGCATCCAAAAAGTGTTGATTGTTCTTTTTGCTTCTTCCACATTCCCATCTCCAAACAAATGCTCCCCACTATATCCTCTTCCTCCTCTATGTAAGGTTGTTGTAGCCTCGCACTTTTCTTTCTTTCATTATTGTATGCTGGGCACCATAACAGGAAATATTTTAAGTCCTCCTT
>JACEEZ010006444.1:457500-472500 GCA_016584305.1 Chionoecetes opilio | reverse complement strand
ATATACATAACATAACAAGGGTTGGGTCGGGTTGATAAATAGCTGGTCTGTATTCTGGGACTGAGAGTGCTGTGAAGTGTGGGGCAGGTGTATCCAGCTTCTTTCCTGTGAATACAGGAGTGAGGCAAGGGTGCGTCCTTGCCCCATCACTTTTCAACGCTTGTATGGACTGGGTATTGGACAAGGTTGTAGATCAAAGTGATTGTGGAGCATCCGTCGGCAACACCAAGATCACTGATCTTGTTTTTGCCGATGATGCAGTAATCTTTGCTGGTCGCTGGAGGTCCTGGTGATGGCTCTCGAGGCGCTGCACGAGGAGGCAAAGCCTTTGGGACTTGAGGTCTCCTGGCTCAAGACCAAGGTCCAGGTGTTTGGAGACTTACTAGATGAAGCAGTACAGTCTGTTCATGCGGGTGGCGAGGACATTGAGATCTTGGAAAGTTTTACATACCTTGGTAGCGCAGCCCATAATGACGGCGGGTCACGTCAAGAAGTCTTACGGCGGATTGGCATAGCCCACGGTGTTATGGACTCGCTCAGCAGGAGTATTTGGCGTTGTCGGTACCTGTGCAGAAGGACAAAGATCCGGATCTTCAAGTCGCTTGTGATCCCTGTCTTACTCTATGGTTGTGAGACGTGGACACTAAATAGTGACTTGAAGAGACGAATCAATGCCTTTGGTAATAAGTGTCTTCGCAGAATCATGGGGTATCGCTGGGATGATTACGTGTCAAATCAGCGATTGCACCGTGAGACTGAATCGAGGCCTATTACCTGCATAGTCCGTCAGCGCCAACTTCGGCTATATGGGCATGTGGCACGCTACCCTGAAACTGATCCTTCCCATCGGGTTGTATCTGTAAGAGACAATCCGGCGTGGAGGAGGCCAAGGGGGTGCCCACAAGGCTCGTGGCTGGGGCAAGTTGATGTTTCTTGTCGAGAGCTGCTTGGTATGGGAAAGGAGCCTGCATGGGAACTCGCGCGTGGTGACCCCCGGGACGCAGACGCGTCGTAGGGTGGGCGAGGCGACGCGCCCCCCGGCGTATGCCCCCAATGATTGATTGATAACAAGGGTTGCGTGCGGATGTGTTAAATTTCTCTATTTTATTTTTTTCTCTAAGCATGAACTTTACATATTTGTTGAAGATGTCACATTACTTTTTCGTCATTACTTAGTTATTCAATGGACGTTATTCATTCTGGATATCATTGTAATTTCAGTGTTTTAAATTAATGGAGGCAACGTTTTTCCATGTAAGTCATTTTGCCCTATTATTTTTTTATCTAAGTAATCTTAAAGTAATTTTGGTCTTTTTTCGCATTTCTGTCTTTTTTTCAATTTTTTTTTTATCTAAGTAAATTCTAAGTCATTTTGGCCTCTTTTTTTTTATCTAAGAAATTTCTAAGTCATGTTGACTATTATTTTTACCTAAGTAATTTCTAAGTAATTTTAGCCTTTTTTTTCTAATTAATTTCTGTAATTTTGGCCTTTTTTTAAATCTAAATATTTTCTTAGTCATTTTGGTCTTTTTTTTATCTAAGTAATTTCTAAGTCATTTTTGCCTTTTTTTTATCTAAAGAATTTCTAAGTAATTTTGGCCTTGATAATTATCTAAGTCATTTCTAAGTCATTTTTTTTTTTTTTTTTAAATCTTATCTATATCTTAATTTTGGCAGGTGATCTAAGATTGGTTTTGACGCCTCTATTCATAAGGTATAAGAACATAGAAAATAAGGAAGCTACAAGAGGCAGTGAGACCTACACGTGGTAGTTCCTGTTACTTAACACTACCTACATCCACCTTTCATCCCCATCCATGAAATTTGTCTAGCCTCCTTTTAACCCCTTCAAACCCAGATCTTTCATTTGCCATATAAAATCGTCTGTTGTTAGCCATAAAACTACGAAAAAATAACATAATATATACCAAATTAGCTAGTGGACAAGGATACAATGCATATCATATCTATAAAATATTGTTTATATTAATTAAAATTGTCTATAATGGTCGCCAAATTACAATATAAATATGTGTTCTAGGCTTCAAGGGGTCAAAACTCTCTACTGACTCCGCACTAACTACCTAATGACTGAGTATCTATGTATAATGTCACAGATTATTTATCAGCCAGTACGAAGCTTAAAGATGAACCAAATATTTCTGATGTCTGACTAAACTGAATAAAAGAAGTGTTCATGCATGTCTAGTGATTAGGTGGAATCATTCAGTCATTGGCAAAGGATGTTAAGGGCTTGACTCGCTACCTGTGCAATATTTAGGACCTAAAATTATAGACTCTTCGCCAACGTCATGTTTAGGACTGGACACGTCTCGGTTTGGCTTAGCATATCTTTACGTTTGTAGTAGTTTAATGTATTTCTTAATGTATTTCTTGCAGTAGCTTAATGTATTCTTGATTGGGCTGAAGAAAGTCTTTGAGAGAGAGAGAGAGAGAGAGAGAGAGAGAGAGAGAGAGAGAGAGAGAGAGAGAGAGAGAGAGAGAGAGAGAGAGAGAGAGAGAGAGAGAGAGAGAGAGAGAGAGAGAGAGAGAGTTTAATACTAAGCAGCCTGAAAACTCCTCTTGATTATAATGTTCAGGACTTCCATGTTATTATCTTTTTTATGCGTTTAGTTGACTTAACTTTTCTTTACGTTTGTAGCGGCTTTATTACCTTTACTTTATTACTACTTACTTTTATTACTTTACCTTTATTACTTACTTATCTTATATTACTTTACCTTAATTACTTTTAATACTACTTTATATCTGCCATATTTCTTTACTAACTTTACTTTATTGCTTAACCTTTTATTACCTTTATTGTCTTTATGTGATACTAAACAGCCTAAATACTCCTATGGATTGTAATGTTCAGGACTTCCTTGTTTTTTCTGTTTTTTTGCGTTTATTTGAGCTAACATTACTTTACGCTTGCAGTAGCTTAATTTATTGCCTTTATATAGTAGTAACCAGCCTAAACACTCTTCCTAATTGTAATATTCAGAGCTACCATCATGCACTCACCTTTATATATCAACTTGCATTTCTTGATTACGTGTCTTGTGTCCTTGCATATCTAATGGGGTAGGTTTTACGTTATTTATTTACACATCGTATCGTATTGGTGCATTTACGTACTACTTGCATATCTAATGGGGTAGGTTTTACGTTATTTATTTACACATCGTATCGTATTGGTGCATTTACGTACTACTTGCATATCTAATGGGGTAGGTTTTACGTTATATATTTACACATCGTATCGTATTGGTGCATTTACGTACTACTTGCATATCTAATGGGGTAGGTTTTTACGTTATTTATTTACACATCGTATCGTATTGGTGCATTTACGTACTACTTGCATATCTAATGGGGTAGGTTTTACGTTATTTATTTACACATCGTATCGTATGGGTGCATTTACGTACTACTTGCATATCTAATGGGGTAGGTTTTACGTTATTTATTTACACATCGTATCGTATTGGTGCATTTACGTACTACTTGCATATCTAATGGTGTAAGCTGAAGGATCTCCAAAACTAATCTAAGGTATCCATGAATTTCTCTATAATTTACATGGCGATGAAAGGGAACATAAAAGTGCTATAGTGAAAAACAGAACAATGTGAGAAGCCATTAAGCCACTTTTATATCGTTCTAAGAGTAATACATTTGTAACTTTATGATTTTCCTCTATGTACCATGTCATTTTCCCAAGTTACTACACCCAATGAGATGTGATACATGTACAGGGTGGTAGTAGTGTGTGTGTGTACGTGTATACAGAGTGCTATGGTAAAATACAAAACAATGTGTGAAGATATATAACAGCTTTTATACCGTTCTAGGAGTAATACATTTGTAACTTTACGATTTTTCTCACTGTACCATGTCATTTTACCAAATTACTACACCCAATGAGATGTGATACGTGCACATGACCGTAGTAGTGAGCGAGTGTGTACGTGTATTGTACGTGTATGTAGTATGTGCATAACCTGACCTTTAATTTTCTATGAGGAGGCGGCACCCTTTGTCATGCAGGTAGGACAGGAAATTAACATTCTCACCTGGCAAAACATCAGGAGGGAGAGCCACTGATCCCCTTCTGACACCTGTCCATCCTACCATCAGGGATATTAACAGGCGGGGAAAAGCGGCGGGAAAAGAATAGGTCAGCGGAGGAAACGCAGGGACAGGCTTGTGTAAGGGTGATACATTGCAGGGAGCTCTTGTTGATGTTGTAGCATGTTTTGTCTTTGCCCTTCACTGTATCTCTGTCTGTCTGTCTGTCTGTATGTGTGTATGGGTTTGTCTCTCTCTCTCTCTTTCTCTCTCTCTCTCTCTCTCTCTCTCTCTCTCTCTCTCTCTCTCTCTCTCTCTCTCTCTCTCTCTCTCTCTCTCTCTCTCTCTCTCTCTCTCTCTCTCTCTCTTCTCTCTCTCTCTCTCTCTCTTTCCTCTCTCTCTTCTCTCTCTCTCTCTCTTCTCTCTCTCTCTCTCTCTCTTCTCTCTCTCTCTCTCTCTCTCTCTCTCTCTCTCTCACTCTCTCTCTCTAACTGTATGTATGTATGGGTTCTCTCTCCT
This sequence comes from Chionoecetes opilio, assembly GCA_016584305.1. Taxonomy (NCBI): domain Eukaryota; kingdom Metazoa; phylum Arthropoda; class Malacostraca; order Decapoda; family Majidae; genus Chionoecetes; species Chionoecetes opilio. The sequence continues at coordinate 467,907 of JACEEZ010006444.1, read as the reverse complement.
CTCTCTCTCTCCTCTCTCTCTCTCTCTCTCTCTCTCTCTTCCTCTCTCTCTCTCTCTCTCTCTCTCTCTCTCTCTCTCTCTCTCTCTGTCTCTGTCTCTGTCTCTCTCTGTCTCTTCGAGTCCGCCTAGTTCGTGCTGACGTGGCGGCGCTTTGTATAGTCAATAACCTTGTAGTTGGTACTTGCAAAGTGTCTAGATAGGATGAAAATCTTATCTTATCTTATCTCTCTGTCTCTCTCTTTCTAACTGTATGTATGTATGTATGGGTCTCTCTCTCTCTCTCTCTCTCTCTCTCTCTCTCTCTCTCTCTCTCTCTCTCTCTCTCTCTCTCTCTCTCTCTCTCTCTGTAGATATTAATTTTTGTATCGTATTGAGGTAAAAAGCATATATTTTGGATTCACGCAATCGTCATCACTACAAAGTGCGGGATAATGTCATCTGGTAATCATAGATCAAGTGTCACGGGAGGCAAGTAAGCTCTGCGGGAACACATGAAATCCTTAAACATTCAACATTTCTGCTACAATTTCTGCTACAACATTAACTGCTACAAAATGAACTGCTACAAAATGAACTGCTACAAAATGAACTGCTACAAAATGAACTGCTACAAAATGAACTGCTACAAAATTAACAGCTACAAAATGAACTGCTACAAAATTAACTGTTACAAAATGAACTGCTACAAAATGAACTGCTACAAAATGAACTGCTACAAAATGAACTGCTACAAAATGAACTGCTACAAAATGAACTGCTACAAAATGAACTGCTACAAAATGAACTGCTACAAAATGAACTGCCACAAAATTAACTGTTACAAAATGAACTGCTACAAAATGAACTGCTACAAAATGAACTGCTACAAAATTAACAGCTACAAAATGAACTGCTACAAAATTAACGGCTACAAAATGAACTGCTACAAAATGAACTGCTACAAAATGAACTGCTACAAAATGAACTGCTACAAAATGAACGGCTACAAAATTAACGGCTACAAAATTAACGGCTACAAAATGAACTGCTACAAAATTAACGGCTACAAAATTAACGGCTACAAAATTAACTGCTACAAAATGAACTGCTACAAAAATAACTGCTACAAAATTTCAGGTTAGGTGTGATTTTGGTGGTACTCTGTTTGACGCTTCGGTGGCGTTCTATGCACAACACACTGTTTGCAATTGTTCCGCCGCGGCAAATGAGGGTGTTCTTGTATCCCCTGGGAGGGAGAGAGGGAGGGGGGGGGCGTACCTAACACTATTCACTGCCCAGGAAAGTTGCCGCAACCCGAACTAAATTGGCCGAACTCCCTTTCTTTCTTTTCCTTTTTTTCCACCTTCCTACGACTTAAATTTCTTCAAGAGAGGAGTGACAAGACACCGCCCGAACTAAATCGACCCATCCTCCCTTTCTTATACTCTCTTACACTGTCTTCTTTATAGGGACTGACAACTAAGCGGGGTTTTGGTTACCTCTTTTTTTTTGTTTTGCCCTTGGCCAGTCCTTTGTGATGTAAAAAAAAAAAAAAATCTGGAGAACTTGCCGCTAGGAATCATGAGAATTAAATTATTGAACAAGGATAAAAGCAGAATATATCATCTGTTAGGTCAGTATGAACCTGGTCTGTATGTTAGTTACGTATAGTTATCTAAGTTATGTTAGTTATGTTTAGTTATATTAATGTGGTTATTGTACTAGGATTAAAGCAAAATTTATCATCTGGTAGGTCTGTATGGACATTCTTCTTCTTCTTGTGACCTCTACTGCTTAGTATCGCTTCGTAGGTCCTCTCCTCCTCCTCCTCCTCCTCCTACCGCGTCAAATGCTTTATCATGCAGATCAGTGTCATCAGTGCCATCGATAGTATTGTGCCTCCTGATCATGTGTGTCATTACCGCACGCCATAAACAGCCACGCAGCGCTGATCTCCGAGGCCCCGGCGCCCCTGAGTGACGGTGTGACTCATCCCGCCATTCACTCTTTGTTCTAGGTGGCTTTACCGTCTGCTGGGAGCCACTTATCGGTAATGCCATTCATTGTGCAGAGAGAGAGAGAGAGAGAGAGAGAGAGAGAGAGAGAGAGAGAGAGAGAGAGAGAGAGAGAGAGAGAGAGAGAGAGAGAGAGAGAGAGAGAGAGAGAGAGAGAGAGAGAGAGATAATCATTATATATATCAGTACCTAAAAAACAAAAAACACAACGAGTCTCACCCTTCCGTATTAGAGGTATAGTACATGTACGAGTATTGAAATCAGACAAGCCTTCGTATCAACACATTACTAACAAAGGCTAAAGTCAGATTCCAGTTTATCTTCATAAATTCACGGAGCTGCTGGAACGCCTTCAGGACGCTCCACTCGTTCTGGATGTCGTGAAATTTAATACTTATCATCATCTAAGTATGTCTGTCATCATCTAAGTATGTTTATCACCATCTAATTATATCTATAGACTATCACCAACTAAGTTTGTCTTAATACGTACCATCGAGGTCATAATGTCTCATTCCAGAATAGAAGAAGCGGTGGAATGCAATGAAAACGACCTTATTTCGGTACCTGTAACTTTAAGGCTTTAAGAATATTTCACCATGACGAAAGCTCCTAGAAAGTTTTTTTTTTTTTTTTTTTTTTTTTTTTTTTAAGGCAAGGTTTGAGGTGCAAGGTGTATATAGCAAGGGTGGAGTCAGGCTTCCATGCTCCGTGGATGTGCCGGTCTGGATTTAAGATCCTTTGCGACTTGTTGTGACCTTTTGAACTTTTTGGGGTTTTGTTTTTGACTTTAGGGTATTTGAGGACTTCTTAGTCTTCCCTCTAGAGTAGCTGAGCATAATCCCTGCAACCTAATCTAAATAAATATAATGTAGCGACCAGAATGTTGTGGGATGTTTTGCAAGATTCCATTATACATCTGTACCTAGGGATTGCATTTTTCTTGAGAGTTGTATGTTATGAATGAACGCCACACAATCGTCCTATCAACTTGACTCGTCTCGCTGAATATTTGGCTACAAATTTGATTGCTTAGACAGAAAATGGATTGTTAAGGGAAAAAAAATGTTCAGACAAAAAATAAGCAATTGTTCTGGAAAAATAAGCAATTGTTCTGGAAAAATAAGCAATTGTTCGGGAAAAATAAGCAATTGTTCGGGAAAAATAAGCAATTGTTCGGGAAAAATAAGCAATTGTTCGGGAAAAATAAGCAATTGTTCGGGAAAAATAAGCAATTGTTCGGGAAAAATAAGCAATTGTTCGGGAAAAATAAGCAATTGTTCGGGAAAAATAAGCAATTGTTCGGGAATAATAAGCAATTGTTCGGGAAAAAAAGTTGATTAATCAGACCAAAAAAATAGTCATAATGATTAAGTAAACATTTCTGACGTGTTAACATTTTTTTTTTTAGCTTTATCCAAAATAGTTTCATAATACTGTTGAATTTTCAGCTTTCTTTGCTATTTTCTCTCCATTTTTCAGCCTCTTGCGTCGATTCGTCACGCTGTTCTTATGCACAAATCTGCGAAATTTTGGTTTGACTTTGATTTGATGATTTGTCGTAAACATGTGTATTTTTTTCTCAGTCTCTTTCGTCGATTCGTCTTATTTTTTTTTTTTTTTTAATTTTTATTATTATTCTGTTTTTTACTTTGATTTGTCGTAAACATATGTATTTTTGTTCTATATATTAAGTTATTCAGAACAACATACCGACGCAGCAGCAGATCCCAATGGCAGCCTGTCCGGTCCTTGATTATGGGAACAAGATATTTTGTTTTCTGTAACTGACGTGAAGCAAATTGAGCCATTGTCAAATTGGGAATATTTGATCATATTTCAATTTAAGGCCAAAGTGATGCTGGAAAACCCTCACCCTTAATTCTTTGACAGAGTGTTGCGATATCGATGTGTTGAAAGAAACAAAGGATTTATATATTCATGCATTCGTCTGTTATGCAATGGACTCAGTAGACAGGTAGTTAGTGCGGAGTCATTAGGGAGTTTTAAAAGGAGGCTGGACAATTTCATGGATGGGGATGAAAGGTGGATGTAGGTAGTGTTAAGTAACAGGAACTACCACGTGTAGGTCTCACGGCCTCTTGTAGCTTCCTTATTTTCTTATACTCTTATGTTCTTATGTCTCAGTGAATATTACCGTAAATTTTGCTCTTGGTCTGGTACTGTTTTTATATTGTTTTCTTTTTTAGTGTATGTTACTGAGTGCTAAAGTGCATTACTCATATCAATTATAAAGAAAACCAGTAAAACATGCAACGCACTAGAAAAATCATGCATGAAATTATAATCATTAACATTGCTATTACTATATATGAAATTACTATTATTGCTACGTTAACCATTATGTATTTTTACTCTTAATATCATTACCCATCATAGCCATTACCGTGACCAATTACATATATTATTTGTGGTATTCCCTCTGATGAATATATATAAAAAAGATAAAGCTCTATAAACTGTTCTCATTGCTTCTTCTCTAAACTTCTTCACTGCTTCTATCATTGCTTATTCTTCTATTTTTCTTTTAACACCATTAATACCAAACATCCGTATTAACCCCTTGAGGCCCAGAACGTAATTTCCATTGTAATTTGGGTACCATTAGACGATTTTAATGAATATAAGCAATATTTTATAGATATGACCTGTTTAGTATCCTTGTCCACTACCTAATTTGGTATATTTAGTTACTTTTCGTAATTTTATGGCTTATATGGGAGACGATTTTATATAGCAAAAGAAAGATCTGGGCGTGAAGGGGTTAAAGACACCTTCTCTGTAATTATTTGTGGTAGTAGTTCCAACATTAAACAATTGGCTGTATCCATTACCTGCATTACTGTGTGCTTATTTCTGTTGTTGATTTTGTTTTCGACGAGGAATAATTTTTTTCTTCTAAAGTTGGCATTAATAGGAGGGTTTCTAAAGATGGCATTAATAGGAGGGTTTCTAAAGATGGCATTAATAGGAGGGTTTCTAAAGATGGCATTAATAGGAGGGTTTCTAAAGATGGCATTAATAGGAGGGTTTCTAAAGATGGCATTAATAGGAGGGTTTCTAAAGATGGCATTAATAGGAGGGTTTCTAAAGATGGCATTAATAGGAGGGTTTCTAAAGATGGCATTAATAGGCGGGTTTCTAAAGATGGCATTAATAGGCGGGTTTCTAAAGATGGCATTAATAGGCGGGTTTCTAAAAGGAGTTTTCTAAAGGAGAAGTTTAAAGGAACGATCTATGGGTTCGGTAGGGCTAAGGGGAGGAAGAAGTGATAAGCAAATGGAGGGGTATTAATGGTCTCCTCTCTCTTCTCTCTGTCTCTCTCTCTCTGTCTTTTTTTTTTTTCTCTTCTCTCTCTCTCTCTCTCTCTCTCTCTCTCTCTCTCTCTCTCTCTCTCTCTCTCTCTCTCTCTCTCTCTCTCTCTCTCTCTCTCTCTCTCTCTCTCTCTCTCTCTCTCTCTCTCTCTCTCTCTTCATATAAGAAAAGTCATCGTGTTCGTATTTCTTAGTCTATATCATACGATGCTTTAACTGACGTGTTCTAACTTGTTTGAATATGATGATATGTTGTTGTCCTACATGTTTTCCATTTAAGTTGGTCTCTAAGTTTGTGCAGTTAGATAAGTAATGTTCATGATCGATTATAATTACGTTTGACAATGTTACGACTGATATCTTTCATAGTGTCGACATGTTCTGCTATTTGCTGTAACATTAAGTCGAGGTTTCAGTGATTCCCACGTGTTTAAGTTTATATATCAGTGTTTAGCAGGTCATTATTATCAAACATTGGTGTCAGCATTTCGGAGGTCATTATTATCAAACATTGGTGTCAGCATTTCGGAGGTCATTATTATCAAACTGTGGTGTCAGCATTTCAGAGGTCATTATTATCAAACATTGGTGTCAGCATTTCAGAGGTCATTATTATCAAACATTGGTGTCAGCATTTCGCAGGTAATTATTATCAAACATTGGTGTCAGCATTTCGGAGGTCATTATTATCAAACATTGGTGTCAGCATTTCGAGGTCATTATTATCAAACATTGGTGTCAGCATTTCGAGGTACATTATTATCAAACTTGGTGTCAGCATTTCGCAGGTAATTATTATCAAACATTGGTGTCAGCATTTCGCAGGTAATTATTATCAAACTGTGGTGTCAGCATTTCGCAGGTCATTATTATCAAACTGTGGTGTCAGCATTTTGCGAGGTAATTATTATCAAACATTGGTGTCAGCATTTCGCAGGTCATTATTATCAAACATTGGTGTCAGCATTTCGCAGGTAATGAATTGGTGCTCAGTATATTTCAAAATGGTTAGTTGGAGGGCTAATCAATTGCGCATTTCGAGGCATTTATATCAACACATTGGTGTCAGCATTTCGCAGGTCATTATTATCAAACATTGGTGTCAGCATTTCGGAGGTCATTATTATCAAACATTGGTGTCAGCATTTCGGAGGTCATTATTATCAAACATTGGTGTCAGCATTTCGGAGGTCATTATTATCAAACATTGGTGTCAGCATTTCGGAGGTCATTATTATCAAACATTGGTGTCAGCATTTCGCAGGTAATTATTATCAAACTGTGGTGTCAGCATTTCGCAGGTAATTATTATCAAACATTGGTGTCAGCATTTCGCAGGTAATTATTATCAAACTGTGGTGTCAGCATTTCGCAGGTAATTATTATCAAACTGTGGTGTCAGCATTTTGCAGGTAATTATTATCAAACTGTGGTGTCAGCATTTCGCAGGTAATTATTATCAAACTGTGGTGTCAGCATTTCGCAGGTAATGAAGTTATGGTGTCAGTATTTCAAATATAATTATGTTGTGGCGTCAGTAATTGGCTTTCTGGACATTCTATATCACACCTACTGCTTGGCTAACTCAACACTGTAATTGTCTGAAGCCTTCAATATAGGCTCGTCTTTAACCCTTTGAGAACCAGAACGTAATTTCCATTGTAATTTGGGTACCATTAGACGATTTTTAGTGAATATAAGCATTATTTAATACATATAACCTGTTTAGTATCCTTAACCACTAGCTAATTTGGTATATTAAGTTACTTTTCATAATTTTATGGCTAACAACATACGATTTCATATAGCAAAGGAAAGATTTGGGCGTGAAGGGGTTGATTATGGGTAAATTATTTCCTTTATATTTATGTTTTGAATTTCTTTATTCTTATTGCTATTTCTTTTATACTATTATGTTATACTATTTCTGAATCCTTCAATATAGGTTCGTCTCTAAATATGGGTAAATCTGTTTTGTGTCAGGTAATGTATATGCAGGTGTGGATTTAACCCCTTCACGCCCAGATCTTTCCTTTGCTATATAAAATTATCTGATGTTAGCCATAAAATTACGAAAATTGACTGAATATACCAAATTAACTAGTGGACGAGGATACTAAATAGGTCATATCTCTAAAATATGCTTATATTCACTAAAAAGCGTCTAATGGTACCCAAATTACAATGAAAATTACGTTCTGGGTCTCATGGGGTTAAGACAATGGCTCTTCATTACTCACTTTAATTCTGTGATGGTGTTCTCCGATGACGCACCAGAAGCTACTTGATGCCAAGGATTCATGAACATAAGAACATAAGGAAGATACAAGAGGCCGTGAGACCTACATGTGGTAGTTCCTGTAAGCCTCATGGAACTAATGATGGATATATACTTTTACCTGATATGGTTTGATCGAAAGTTAGAAGTGTCCCGTGTTGTATTGTGCAGGTAGACACTCTTTATACCACATTATTATTTATGTCAGCTATTTAAGAGAGAGAGAGAGAGAGAGAGAGAGAGAGAGAGAGAGAGAGAGAGAGAGAGAGAGAGAGAGAGAGAGAGAGAGAGAGAGAGAGAGAGAGAGAGAGAGAGAGAGAGAGAGAGAGAGAGAGAGAGAGAGAGAGAGAGAGAGAGAGAGAGAGAGAGAGAGAGAGAGAGAGAGAAGTTTCCTACCTACATTTAAATTGTCTAGCTCACGAAACTCACTTTTGAGAGTACAGCAGCCACACACTCCCCAGAAAGAATAGACAGTTTTATTTATTCATCACCACTCTAACATTACAGAAGCACGAAGCACGAAAAACGAAAAGTGGCAATAAACGGGGTGTAGAAAAAACAAAACTTAACGGCAGGGGCGGTAGTGGTGGTGACGGTGTTGTTGGTGGTGGTGGTGACGGTGGTGTTGGTGGTGGTGGTGACGGTGGTGGTGGTGGTGACAGTGGTGTTGGTGGTGGTGGTGACAGTGGTGTTGGTGGTGGTGGTGACGGTGGTGTTGGTGGTGACGGTGGTGTTAGTGGTGGGTGGTGTGTTGGTGTGGTTGGGTGGTGTGGTATGGTGGTGACGGTGGTGTTGGTGGTGGTGGTGACGGTGGTGTTGGTGTTGGTGGTGACGGTGGTGTTGGTGGTGGTGGTGACGGTGGTGTTGGTGTTGGTGGTGGCGGTGGTGTATGGTGGTGACGTGGTGGGTGGTGTGGTGCGTGGTGGTGTGCGTGGTGTTGGTGGTGGTGTGACGGTGTGGCGTGGTGACGGTGGTTGGTGGTGTGGGTGAGGTGGTGTGGTGGTGATGGTGGTGGTTGGTGGCGTGGTGGTGGTGGTGGTGGTGGTGACGGTGGTGTTGGTGTGGTGAGATGCTGGTGGTGTGGTGGTGGTGGTGAGTGTGTTTGTGTTTGTGGTGATCGGTGTTATGTGTGGTGGTGGTGTGTTAGTGGCAGGGGTGTGTGATGTGGTGGATGCGGTGGTGACGGTGGTGTGGTGTTGGTGAGTGCGTGGTGTTGATGGTGGTCTTGTGTGGTGTTGTGTGGTGGCTAGTGGTAGGTGTGGCTAGTGGTTCTGTGTTATGGTGTTTGGTCTGGCATGGTATGGTGTGTGGTAAGGACTGGTAGTGGCATGTGGTGAGTGTAGGGGTTGGTGGCAGTGGTTAGGGTCTACGTGATGGTTATAAGGCTCTGTCGCTAGGTGTTAAGGCTCTGATCGCATGGTTATAAGGCTCTGGTGCTATGGTTTGTTAGGACTCTTTGCTATGGTCTCTAGGCTCTATATCGCTATGTGGTATTAAGGCTCTGTCGCTATGGTTGTTAAGGCTCTATCGCTATGGTTATTAAGGCTCTTGTCGCTAGGTGTTAAGGCTCTGTCGCTATGGTTGTTAAGGCTCTGTCGCTATGGTTATTAAGGCTCTGTCGCTATGGTTGTTAAGGCTCTATCGCTATGGTTATTAAGGCTCTGTCGCTATGGTTGTTAAGGCTCTGTCGCTATGGTTGTTAAGGCTCTGTCGCTATGGTTGTTAAGGCTCTGTCGCTATGGTTGTTAAGGCTCTATCGCTATGGTTGTTAAGGCTCTGTCGCTATGGTTGTTAAGGGTCTATCGCTATGGTTGTTAAGGCTCTGTCGCTATGGTTGTTAAGGCTCTGTCGCTATGGTTGTTAAGGCTCTGTCGCTATGGTTGTTAAGGCTCTGTCGCTATGGTTGTTAAGGGTCTATCGCTATGGTTGTTAAGGGTCTATCGCTATGGTTGTTAAGGCTCTGTCGCTATGGTTGTTAAGGCTCTGTCGCTATGGTTGTTAAGGCTCTGTCGCTATGGTTGTTAAGGCTCTGTCGCTATGGTTGTTAAGGCTCTGTCGCTATGGTTGTTAAGGCTCTGTCGCTATGGTTGTTAAGGCTCTGTCGCTATGGTTGTTAAGGCTCTGTCGCTATGGTTGTTAAGGCTCTGTCGCTATGGTTGTTAAGGGTCTATCGCTATGGTTGTTAAGGCTCTGTCGCTATGGTTGTTAAGGCTCTGTCGCTATGGTTGTTAAGGCTCTATCGCTATGGTTGTTAAGGCTCTGTCGCTATGGTTGTTAAGGCTCTGTCGCTATGGTTGTTAAGGCTCTGTCGCTATGGTTGTTAAGGCTCTGTCGCTATGTTGTTAAGGTCTATCGCTATGGTTGTTAAGGTCTATCGCTATGGTTGTTAAGGCTCTGTCGCTATGGTTGTTAAGGCTCTGTCGCTATGGTTGTTAAGGCTCTGTCGCTATGGTTGTTAAGGTCTTCGCTATGGTTGTTAAGGCTCTGTCGCTATGGTTGTTAAGGCTCTGTCGCTATGGTTGTTAAGGGTCTTCGCTATGTTGTTAGGCTGCGCTATGGTTGTTAAGGCTCTGTCGCTATGGTTGTTAAGAGTTTATCGCAATGGTTGTTACGGCTCTGTCGCTATGGTTGTTAAGGCTCTGTCGCTATGGTTGTTAAGGCTCTGTCGCTATGGTTGTTAAGGCTCTGTCGCTATGGTTGTTAAGGCTTGTATCGCTATGGTTGTGTCTGCTTCTGTTGCTATACGGGTTAGCATGGTAAAAATAACACTCAAGTCAAATGTCTTTTAATAGGAGAAACA
>JACEEZ010006444.1:452500-455000 GCA_016584305.1 Chionoecetes opilio | reverse complement strand
TGTGCTCACCTCCGAGGCTCTTGTCGACCGCGACCTTAATAGATGGCCGAAAGAGTTGCCCCCGGCAGGATTCGAACTCGGGACATCGAGCTCACCACTCCAAACGCTAACCACTCGGCCACCGCCTCCCCATTTACTACTACTACTATTTATGGTCACCATCATCCTGGTCTTAGCTATGGCTTTCATGATCAACTTTTTAAACCTTGACATTTAGTGAGTAAAAATGCCACACGTGCACGGGGAAAAAATATTAGCGCGCAAAAATAAAACAAAAATTTGACTCGGCTAAAATAGTAGGTTTGACGAGGATTATTTTATTTCTTTATAATACTTTGTGATTACAATGACGAACATAGACACGTGTAGGTGGCTATATTTATTCTTTTTATTTTACGTCACACTTTTGTTATATTTTTAGGGATGCGACGCATTACGACAACCATACGAAGAACAGTAATAATACCTAGTGTGTGTGTGTGTGTGTGTGTGTGTGTGTGTGTGTGTGTGTGTATGTGATGTAGTAAAAGTCACTCTCGAGGAGGACACTGTAATATAAATAAGAATAAACATTAGTACATACTTGTAACTTGGTAATTGGTATATATGAAACGCTTCGCACAGAATTCATTTAGCAAAAAAATTTGTTTTGATATAGGTAAGGGAGGGAATGTAAGGACCATTGAGATTTTAGTCGTAGTCAGGTGTCTGTGTTTGATGTCGAGGGAAGACTTGGCAGGAAAAAGTATTAGATATAAAAAAGAAATAGGGAGAAACTGGTTTACAAATAGGGTGATACATGATTGGAATAGACTTTAAAGACAATATATTTAGTCATCAGGTGGTTAGTGCGTTTTAAAATCGTGGATAGAGTTTTAAAAGGAGACTAGACAATTTCATGGATGGGGATGAAAGGTGGATGTAGGTAGTGTTAAGTAACAGGAACTACCACGTGTAGGTCTCGCGGCCTCTTGTAGCTTCCTTATGTTCTTATGTTCTTAAGTATTGATATTGAAGGGGAAGAGGCGCGTGGGTGAGATGATGGGTGAAACAAGCCTGTCTGAGACCAAGATCGAGGCGAGCGGGATGCCAATTCCCGTTCTCTACGTGAGTTTCTAAGGTTTCCGAGTGAAGACGCTTGGCTGTAGCTCCAAAACTAACCATAAGATTGTTTGGAAAATACTCTCATTGTGATTTTCACGCAAAGTTACCTGGGGATAAACAGGCAAACCTAACCTACCCTATCCTTAACCTAACGTAACCTAACCTGACGTGTTCAAGAGTAAACGCCACATACTCTTACAGAAAACGGGAATATGCGAGCGGGAGGCCAGAAAAGGTGGTCCTGACGAGTCGATCCTTTGTGCGTTGCTGCGCCTGCTTGTACTGTAGTGGATATGGAGGGCTGGTTACCTCCGTGGGCTATGGTGGCCCACCTCTATCTTGTTTCACTTGTCTTGTTCTTTCTTCTGTCTGCCTTATGTCTTTTCTTCTGTCTGCCATGGACGTGCCCACACCCGCAAGCAAGGCCGCCTCCCAGTTTCGATTGGCAATTTAATAAAAAATGAGCGAAGGAAGTCGAAGGTCAAAAGTGTTTTTTACATTTATTACAAGGGTAGAAAGCGAGGAAGTACTCCATACAGCGCAGGGACCTACGTTGCTGCTTCTTAGGCCGCAGGTTTTATAGTGGTCGAGAAGTGGCTTATGTTGATCTCCTCTATCAGCGAGGGTCTCTTTTCAGGGGAGACTCTTAGCGATGCCTCAGTGTTGCCAGACTCACCGTGAACTCCTTCTACTTCCTATCCTTTCTCTCTTATTATCTATTTAGTGTAGTGTAGTTAAAGCAAACAGCCTTGTAAGGACCTATCGGTCTGTTGCTGTTTGTGTTTCCTTTGTATTCCTTTGTAGCTCCCTCCGTCCCGTCACTATGCATACAGCTCATCGAGGCTTTGAATATATTAACCCTCCACTATCCACTGGCCGGATTTACTGATTCTAACTTATTTTCCGTGTAAACTTTACCTTGTGGCTTATAAAGAAGTGTCTGCAACTCTGGCAACAATGCACGGCTTAAGGAAGGTTCGTTAAGTACTACACATGCACGGCCCCAGTAAGGGAGAGAAAGGAATGGGCCTATATATATACCGGGGCATATTCCCGTTTTCTGGAAGAGTATGTGGCGTTTACTCATGAACACATCAGGTTAGGTTACGTTAGGTTACGGATAGGGTATGTTAGGTTTACTTGGCCCGATTCTGATAACTTTGCGTGGGAATCACAATGAGGGTATTTTCGAGAAAATCCTATGGTTAGTTTCGGAGCTACAGCCGAACGTCTTCACTCGGGAACCCTAGAGAACTGGCATAGAGAACGGGAATATGCATACCGGCGGTCACATCCCCACCAGGACACCAACATGACCACACCTTCCAGACCTGCCTATACTCGCCGCACGTTAAGTTGGCGAAAATGGGGCCCCTTCACACACCCCTTCTGAACG
>JACEEZ010006444.1:425000-445000 GCA_016584305.1 Chionoecetes opilio | reverse complement strand
TTATTGATGGGAAAGATGTGCCCGCGTGGAGGCTTATTGATGTGAAAGAAGTGCCCGCGTGGAGGCTTATTGATGTGAAAGTGCCCGCGTGGAGGCTTATTAATGTGAAAGAAGTGCCCGCGTAGAGGCGTATTGATGTGAAAAAAGTGCCCGCGTAGAGGCTTATTGATGTGAAGAAGTGCCCGCGTAGAGGCGTATTGATGTGAAAAAAGTGCCCGCGTAGAGGCTTATTGATGTGAAAGAAGTGCCCGCGTAGAGGCGTATTGATGTGAAAAAGTGCCCGCGTAGAGGCTTATTGATGTGAAAGAAGTGCCCGCGTGGAGGCTTATTGATGTGAAAAAAGTGCCCGCGTAGAGGCTTATTGATGTGAAAGAAGTGCCCGCGTGGAGCTTATTGATGTGAAAAAAAGTGCCCGCGTAGAGGCGTATTGATGTGAAAGAAGTGCCCGCGTGGAGGCTTATTGATGGGAAAGATGTGCCCGTGTAGAGGCTTATTGATGTGAAAGATGTGCCCGCGTAGAGGCTTATTGATGGGAAAGATGTGCCGCGTAGAGGCTTATTGATGGGAAAGATGTGCCCGCGTGGAGGCGTATTGATGTGAAAAAAGTGCCCGCGTAGAGGCGTATTGATGTGAAAGAAGTGCCCGCGTGGAGGCTTATTGATGTGAAAGATGTGCCCGCGTGGAGGCTTATTGATGTGAAAGATGTGCCCGCGTGGAGGCGTATTGATATGAAAGAAGTGCCCGCGTAGAGGCGTATGATGGGAAAGATGTGCCCGCGTAGAGGCGTATTGATGTGAAAGAAGTGCCCGCGTGGAGGCTTATTGATGGGAAAGATGTGCCCGCGTGGAGGCGTATGATATGAAAGAAGTGCCCGCGTGGAGGCTTATTGATGTGAAAGAAGTGCCCGCGTGGAGGCTTATTGATGTGAAAGAAGTGCCCGCGTGGAGGCGTATTGATGGGAAAGATGTGCCCGCGTGGAGGCTTATTGATGTGAAAAAAGTGCCCGCGTAGAGGCTTATTGATGTGAAAGAAGTGCCCGCGTGGAGGCTTATTGATGTGAAAAAAGTGCCCGCGTAGAGGCGTATTGATGTGAAAGAAGTGCCCGCGTGGAGGCTTATTGATGGGAAAGATGTGCCCGCGTAGAGGCTTATTGATGTGAAAGATGTGCCCGCGTAGAGGCTTATTGATGGGAAAGATGTGCCCGCGTAGAGGCTTATTGATGGGAAAGATGTGCCCGCGTGGAGGCGTATTGATGTGAAAAAAGTGCCCGCGTAGAGGCGTATTGTTGTGAAAGAAGTGCCCGCGTGGAGGCTTATTGATGTGAAAGATGTGCCCGCGTGGAGGCTTATTGATGTGAAAGATGTGCCCGCGTGGAGGCGTATTGATATGAAAGAAGTGCCCGCGTAGAGGCGTATTGATGGGAAAGATGTGCCCGCGTAGAGGCGTATTGATGTGAAAGAAGTGCCCGCGTGGAGGCTTATTGATGGAAAAGATGTGCCCGCGTGGAGGCGTATTGATATGAAAGAAGTGCCCGCGTGGAGGCTTATTGATGTGAAAGAAGTGCCCGCGTGGAGGCTTATTGATGTGAAAGATGTGCCCGCGTGGAGGCGTATTGATGTGAAAGAAATGCCCGCGTGGAGGCTTATTGATGTGAAAGATGTGCCCGCGTGGAGGCTTATTGATGGGAAAGATGTGCCCGCGTGGAGGCGTATTGATGTGAAAAAAGTGCCCGCGTAGAGGCGTATTGATGTGAAAAAAGTGCCCGCGTAGAGGCGTATTGATGTGAAAGAAGTGCCCGCGTGGAGGCTTATTGATGGGAAAGATGTGCCCGCGTAGAGGCTTATTGATGTGAAAGATGTGCCCGCGTAGAGGCTTATTGATGGGAAAGATGTGCCCGCGTAGAGGCTTATTGATGGGAAAGATGTGCCCGCGTGGAGGCGTATTGATGTGAAAAAAGTGCCCGCGTAGAGGCGTATTGATGTGAAAGAAGTACCCGCGTGGAGGCTTATTGATGTGAAAGATGTGCCCGCGTGGAGGCTTATTGATGTGAAAGATGTGCCCGCGTGGAGGCGTATTGATATGAAAGAAGTGCCCGCGTAGAGGCGTATTGATGTGAAAGAAGTGCCCGCGTGGAGGCTTATGATGGGAAAGATGTGCCCGCGTGGAGGCGTATTGATGTGAAAGAAGTGCCCGCGTAGAGGCGTATTGATATGAAAGAAGTGCCCGCGTGGAGGCTTATTGATGGGAAAGATGTGCCCGCGTAGAGGCGTATTGATGTGAAAGAAGTGCCCGCGTGGAGGCTTATTGATGGGAAAGATGTGCCCGCGTGGAGGCGTATTGATATGAAAGAAGTGCCCGCGTGGAGGCTTATTGATGTGAAAGAAGTGCCCGCGTGAAGGCTTATTGATGTGAAAGATGTGCCCGCGTGGAGGCGTATTGATGTGAAAGAAATGCCCGCGTGGAGGCTTATTGATGTGAAAGATGTGCCCGCGTGGAGGCTTATTGATGGGAAAGATGTGCCCGCGTAGAGGCTTATTGATGGGAAAGATGTGCCCGCGTGGAGCTTATTGATGGGAAAGATGTGCCCGCGTGGAGGCTTATTGATGGGAAAGATGTGCCCGCGTGGAGGCTTATTGATGGGAAAGATGTGCCCGCGTGGAGGCTTATTGATGTGAAAGATGTGCCCGCGTGGGGGCTTATTGATGGGAAAGATGTGCCCGCGTGGAGGCTTATTGATGGGAAAGATGTGCCCGCGTAGAGGCTTATTGATGGGAAAGATGTGCCCGCGTGGAGGCTTATTGATGGGAAAGATGTGCCCGCGTGGAGGCTTATTGATGGGAAAGATGTGCCCGCGTGGAGGCTTATTGATGGGAAAGATGTGCCCGCGTGGAGGCTTATTGATGGGAAAGATGTGCCCGCGTGGAGGCTTATTGATGTGAAAGATGTGCCCGCGTGGAGGCTTATTGATGGGAAAGATGTGCCCGCGTGGAGGCTTATTGATGGGAAAGATGTGCCCGCGTAGAGGCTTATTGATGGGAAAGATGTGCCCGCGTGGAGGCTTATTGATGGGAAAGATGTGCCCGCGTGGAGGCTTATTGATGGGAAAGATGTGCCCGCGTGGAGGCTTATTGATGGGAAAGATGTGCCCGCGCGGAGGCTTATTGATGGGAAAGATGTGCCCGCGTGGAGGCTTATTGATGTGAAAGATGTGCCCGCGTGGAGGCTTATTGATGGGAAAGATGTGCCCGCGTGGAGGCTTATTGATGGGAAAGATGTGCCCGCGTAGAGGCTTATTGATGGGAAGATGTGCCCGCGTGGAGGCTTATTGATGGGAAAGATGTGCCCGCGTGGAGGCTTATTGATGGGAAAGACGTGCCCGCGTGGAGGCTTATTGATGTGAAAGATGTGCCCGCGTGGTGGCTTATTGATGTGAAAGATGTGCCCGCGTGGAGGCTTATTGATGTGAAAGATGTGCCCGCGTGGAGGCTTATTGATGGGAAAGATGTGCCCGCGTGGAGGCTTATTGATGGGAAAGATGTGCCCGCGTGGAGGCTTATTGATGTGAAAGATGTGCCCGCGTGGAGGCTTATTGATGGGAAAGATGTGCCCGCGTGGAGGCTTATTGATGTGAAAGATGTGCCCGCGTGGAGGCTTATTGATGTGAAAGATGTGCCCGCGTGGAGGCTTATTGATGTGAAAGAAGTGCCCGCGTGGAGGCTTATTGATGTGAAAGAAGTGCCCGCGTAGGGGCTTATTGATGGGAAAGATGTGCCCGCGTAGAGGCTTATTGATGGGAAAGATGTGCCCGCGTAGAGGCTTATTGATGTGAAAGATGTGCCCGCGTAGAGGCTTATTGATGGGAAAGATGTGCCCGCGTGGAGGCTTATTGATGGGAAAGATGTGCCCGCGTGGAGGCTTATTGATGTGAAAGATGTGCCCGCGTGGAGGCTTATTGATGGGAAAGATGTGCCCGCGTAGAAGCTTATTGATGGGAAAGATGTGCCCGCGTGGAGGCTTATTGATGGGAAAGAAGTGCCCGCGTGGAGGCTTATTGATGTGAAAGATGTGCCCGCGTGGAGGCTTATTGATGGGAAAGATGTGCCCGCGTGGAGGCTTATTGATGGGAAAGAAGTGCCCGCGTGGAGGCTTATTGATGTGAAAGAAGTGCCCGCGTGGAGGCTTATTGATGGGAAAGATGTGCCCGCGTGGAGGCTTATTGATGGGAAAGATGTGCCCGCGTGGAGGCTTATTGATAGGAAAGATGTGCCCGCGTGGAGGCTTATTGATGGGAAAGATGTGCCCGCGTGGAGGCTTATTGATGGGAAAGATGTGCCCGCGTAGAGGCTTATTGATGGGAAAGATGTGCCCGCGTGGAGGCTTATTGATGGGAAAGATGTGCCCGCGTGGAGGCTTATTGATGGGAAAGATGTGCCCGCGTGGAGGCTATTGATGTGAAAGAAGTGCCCGCGTGGAGGCTTATTGATGTGAAAGATGTGCCCGCGTGGAGGCTTATTGATGGGAAAGAAGTGCCCGCGTGGAGGCTTATTGATGGGAAAGATGTGCCCGCGTGGAGGCTTATTGATGTGAAAGAAGTGCCCGCGTGGAGGCTTATTGATGGGAAAGAACTGCCCGCGTGGAGGCTTATTGATGTGAAAGATGTGCCCGCGTGGAGGCTTATTGATGGAAAGATGTGCCCGCGTGGAGGCGTATTGATGGGAAAGATGTGCCCGCGTGGAGGCTTATTGATGGGAAAGAAGTGCCCGCGTGGAGGCTTATTGATGTGAAAGATGTGCCCGCGTGGAGGCTTATTGATGGGAAAGATGTGCCCGCGTGGAGGCGTATTGATGGGAAAGAAGTGCCCGCGTGGAGGCTTATTGATGGGAAAGATGTGCCCGCGTAGAGGCTTATTGATGGGAAAGATGTGCCCGCGTAGAAGCTTATTGATGGGAAAGATGTGCCCGCGTAGAGGCTTATTGATGGGAAAGATGTGCCCGCGTAGAGGCTTATTGATGGGAAAGATGTGCCCGCGTAGAGGCTTATTGATGGGAAAGATGTGCCCGCGTGGAGGCTTATTGATGTGAAAGAAGTGCCCGCATGGAGGCTTATTGATGGGAAAGATGTGCCCGCGTGGAGGCTTATTGATGGAAAGATGTGCCCGCGTAGAAGCTTATTGATGGGAAAGATGTGCCCGCGTGGAGGCTTATTGATGTGAAAGATGTGCCCGCGTGGAGGCTTATTGATGGGAAAGATGTGCCCGCGTGGAGGCTTATTGATGTGAAAGAAGTGCCCGCGTGGAGGCTATTGATGTGAAAGATGTGCCCGCGTAGAGGCTTATTGATGGGAAAGATGTGCCCGCGTGGAGGCTTATTGATGGGAAAGATGTGCCCGCGTGGAGGCTTATTGATGGGAAAGATGTGCCCGCGTGGAGGCTTATTGATGTGAAAGAAGTGCCCGCGTGGAGGCTTATTGATGTGAAAGATGTGCCCGCGTGGAGGCTTATTGATGGGAAAGAAGTGCCCGCGTGGAGGCTTATTGATGGGAAAGATGTGCCCGCGTGGAGGCTTATTGATGTGAAAGAAGTGCCCGCGTGGAGGCTTATTGATGGGAAAGAACTGCCCGCGTGGAGGCTTATTGATGTGAAAGATGTGCCCGCGTGGAGGCTTATTGATGGGAAAGATGTGCCCGCGTGGAGGCGTATTGATGGGAAAGATGTGCCCGCGTGGAGGCTTATTGATGGGAAAGAAGTGCCCGCGTGGAGGCTTATTGATGTGAAAGATGTGCCCGCGTAGAGGCTTATTGATGGGAAAGATGTGCCCGCGTAGAGGCTTATTGATGGGAAAGATGTGCCCGCGTGGAGGCTTATTGATGTGAAAGAAGTGCCCGCATGGAGGCTTATTGATGGGAAAGATGTGCCCGCGTGGAGGCTTATTGATGGGAAAGATGTGCCCGCGTAGAAGCTTATTGATGGGAAAGATGTGCCCGCGTGGAGGCTTATTGATGTGAAAGATGTGCCCGCGTGGAGGCTTATTGATGGGAAAGATGTGCCCGCGTGGAGGCTTATTGATGTGAAAGAAGTGCCCGCGTGGAGGCTTATTGATGTGAAAGATGTGCCCGCGTAGAGGCTTATTGATGGGAAAGATGTGCCCGCGTGGAGGCTTATTGATGGGAAAGATGTGCCGCGTGGAGGCTTATTGATGGGAAAGATGTGCCCGCGTGGAGGCTTATTGATGTGAAAGAAGTGCCCGCGTGGAGGCTTATTGATGTGAAAGATGTGCCCGCGTGGAGGCTTATTGATGGGAAAGAAGTGCCCGCGTGGAGGCTTATTGATGGGAAAGATGTGCCCGCGTGGAGGCTTATTGATGTGAAAGAAGTGCCCGCGTGGAGGCTTATTGATGGAAAGAACTGCCGCGTGGAGGCTTATTGATGTGAAAGATGTGCCCGCGTGGAGGCTTATTGATGGGAAAGATGTGCCCGCGTGGAGGCGTATTGATGGGAAAGATGTGCCCGCGTGGAGGCTTATTGATGGGAAAGAAGTGCCCGCGTGGAGGCTTATTGATGTGAAAGATGTGCCCGCGTGGAGGCTTATTGATGGGAAAGATGTGCCCGCGTGGAGGCGTATTGATGGGAAAGAAGTGCCCGCGTGGAGGCTTATTGATGGGAAAGATGTGCCCGCGTAGAGGCTTATTGATGGGAAAGATGTGCCCGCGTAGAAGCTATTGATGGGAAAGATGTGCCCGCGTAGAGGCTTATTGATGGGAAAGATGTGCCCGCGTAGAGGCTTATTGATGGGAAAGATGTGCCCGCGTAGAGGCTTATTGATGGGAAAGATGTGCCCGCGTGGAGGCTTATTGATGTGAAAGAAGTGCCCGCATGGAGGCTTATTGATGGGAAAGATGTGCCCGCGTGGAGGCTTATTGATGGGAAAGATGTGCCCGCGTAGAAGCTTATTGATGGGAAAGATGTGCCCGCGTGGAGGCTTATTGATGTGAAAGATGTGCCTGCGTGGAGGCTTATTGATGGGAAAGATGTGCCCGCGTGGAGGCTTATTGATGTGAAAGAAGTGCCCGCGTGGAGGCTTATTGATGTGAAAGATGTGCCCGCGTGGAGGCTTATTGATGTGAAAGAAGTGCCCGCGTGGAGGCTTATTGATGGGAAAGATGTGCCCGCGTGGAGGTTTATTGATGGGAAAGAAGTGCCCGCGTGGAGGCTTATTGATGGGAAAGATGTGCCCGCGTAGAGGCTTATTGATGGGAAAGATGTGCCCGCGTAGAGGCTTATTGATGGGAAAGATGTGCCCGCGTAGAGGCTTATTGATGGGAAAGATGTGCCCGCGTGGAGGCTTATTGATGTGAAAGAAGTGACCGCGTGGAGGCTTATTGATGTGAAAGAAGTGCCCGCGTGGAGGCTTATTGATGGGAAGATGTGCCCGCGTGGAGGCTTATTGATGTGAAAGATGTGCCCGCGTGGAGGCTTATTGATGTGAAAGAAGTGCCCGCGTGGAGGCTTATTGATGTGAAAGATGTGCCCGCGTGGAGGCTTATTGATGTGAAAGATGTGCCCGCGTGGAGGCTTATTGATGGGAAAGAAGTGCCCGCGTGGAGGCTTATTGATGGGAAAGAAGTGCCCGCGTGGAAGCTTATTGATGTGAAAGAAGT
The DNA here is from genome assembly GCA_016584305.1 of Chionoecetes opilio. Taxonomy (NCBI): domain Eukaryota; kingdom Metazoa; phylum Arthropoda; class Malacostraca; order Decapoda; family Majidae; genus Chionoecetes; species Chionoecetes opilio. The sequence continues at coordinate 437,345 of JACEEZ010006444.1, read as the reverse complement.
GCCCGCGTGGAGGCTTATTGATGGGAAAGAAGTGCCCGCGTGGAGGTATATTGATGGGAAAGATGTGCCCGCGTGGAGGCTTATTGATGGGAAAGATGTGCCCGCGTGGAGGCTTATTGATGGGAAAGAAGTGCCCGCGTGGAGGCTTATTGATGGGAAAGATGTGCCCGCGTGGAGGCTTATTGATGTGAAAGATGTGCCCGCGTGGAGGCTTATTGATGTGAAAGATGTGCCCGCGTGGAGGCTTATTGATGTGAAAGATGTGCCCGCGTGGAGGCTTATTGATGGGAAAGATGTGCCCGCGTGGAGGCTTATTGATGTGAAAGATGTGCCCGCGTGAAGGCTTATTGATGTGAAAGATGTGCCCGCGTGGAGGCTTATTGATGGGAAAGATGTGCCCGCGTAGAGGCTTATTGATGTGAAAGATGTGCCCGCGTGGAGGCTTATTGATGTGAAAGATGTGCCCGCGTAGAGGCTTATTGATGTGAAAGATGTGCCCGCGTGGAGGCTTATTGATGTGAAAGATGTGCCCGCGTAGAGGCTTATTGATGTGAAAGATGTGCCTGCGTGGAGGCTTATTGATGGGAAAGATGTGCCGCGTGGAGGCTTATGATGGGAAAGATGTGCCCGCGTAGAGGCTTATTGATGTGAAAGATGTGCTCGCGTGGAGGCTTATTGATGGGAAAGATGTGCCCGCGTGGAGGCTTATTGATGGGAAAGATGTGCCCGCGTGGAGGCTTATTGATGGGAAAGATGTGCCCGCGTGGAAGCTTATTGATGTGAAAGATGTGCCCGCGTGGAGGCTTATTCATGTGAAAGATGTGCCCGCGTAGAGGTTTATTTATGTGAAAGATGTGCCCGCGTAGAGGCTTATTGATGGGAAAGATGTGCCCGCGTGGGGGCTTATTGATGGGAAAGATGTGCCCGCGTGGGGGCTTATTGATGGGAAAGATGTGCCCGCGTAGAGGCTTATTGATGTGAAAGATGTGCCCGCGTAGAGGCTTATTGATGTGAAAGATGTGCCCGCGTGGAGGCTTATTGATGGGAAAGATGTGCCCGCGTGGAGGCTTATTGATGTGAAAGATGTGCACGCATAGAAGCTTTTTGATGTGAAAGATGTGCCCGCGTGGAGGCTTATTGATGTGAAAGATGTGCCCGCGTAGAGGCTTATTGATGTGAAAGATGTGCCTGCGTAGAGGCTTATTGATGTGAAAGATGTGCCCGCGTGGAGGCTTATTGATGTGAAAGATGTGCCCGCGTTGAGGCGTATTGATGTGAAAGATGTGCCCGCGTGGAGGCGTATTGATGTGAAAGATGTGCCCGCGTGGGGGCTTATCGATGTGAAAGATGTGCCCGCGTGGGGGCTTATCGATGTTAAAGATGTGCCCGCGTGAAGGCTTATTGACTTGAAAGATGTGCCCGCGTGGAGGCTTATTGATGTGAAAGATGTGCCCGCGTGAAGGCTTATTGATGTGAAAGATGTGCCGTGTAGAGGCTTATTGATGTGAAAGATGTGCCCGCGTGGAGGCTTATTGATGTGAAAGATGTGCCCGCGTGGAGGCTTATTGATGTGAAAGATGTGCCCGCGTAGAGGCTTATTGATATGAAAGATGTGCCCGCGTGGAGGCTTATTGATGGGAAAGATGTGCCCGCGTGGAGGCTTATTGATGTGAAAGATGTGCCCGCGTGAAGGCTTATTGATGTGAAAGATGTGTCCGCGTGGAGGCTTATTGATGGGAAAGATGTGCCGCGTGGAGGCTTATTGATGGGAAAGATGTGCCCGCGTGGAGGCTTATTGATGGGAAAGATGTGCCCGCGTGGAGGCTTATTGATGGGAAAGATGTGCCCGCGTGGAGGCTTATTGATGTGAAAGATGTGCCCGCGTGGAGGCTTATTGATGTGAAAGATGTGCCCGCGTGGAGGCTTATTGATGTGAAAGAAGTGCCCGCGTGGAGGCGTATTGATGAGAAAGATGAGCCCGCGTGGGGGCTTATCGATGTGAAAGATGTGCCCGCGTGGAGGCTTATCGATGTGAAAGATGTGCCCGCGTGGGGGCTTATCGATGTGCAAGATGTGCCCGCGTAGAGGCTTATTGATGTGAAAGAAGTGCCCGCGTGGAGGCGTATTGATGAGAAAGATGAGCCCGCGTGGGGGCTTATCGATGTGAAAGATGTGCCCGCGTGAGGGCTTATCGATGTGCAAGATGTGCCCGCGTGGTGGCTTATTGATGGGAAAGATGTGCCCGCGTGGAGGCTTATTGATGTGAAAGAAGTGCCCGCGTGGAGGCTTATTGATGGGAAAGATGTGCCCGCGTGGAGGCTTATTGATGTGAAAGATGTGCCCGCGTGGAGGCTTATCGATGTGAAAGATGTGCCCGCGTGGAGGCGTATTGATGTGAAAGATGTGCCCGCGTGGAGGCTTATTGATGTGAAAGATGTGCCCGCGTGGAGGCTTATTGATGTGAAAGATGTGCCCGCGTGGAGGCTTATTGATGTGAAAGATGTGCCCGCGTGGGGGCTTATTGATGTGAAAGATGTGCCCGCGTGGAGGCTTATTGATGTGAAAGATGTGCCCGCGTGGGGGCTTATTGATGTGAAAGATGTGCCCGCGTGGAGGCTTATCGCAGGACGCCACCTTGCCCCTTGTAAAATATCGTGTGGAAGAACTAATTAATCTTTCAACGTATTTTATTTTGACTCTATGTATGCTATATCTGTTCTTATTCATAAATACCTTTTAATATCACTATTGGTATTGGGTGTATGAGGCAAGGCTTCCTATTTCTCTAAGTTTCCTTTTAATTTTGACGCAATAGTTATAGGTAAGTGTGTGTCCTTCTCTCATTCCTACTCTATCTCTTTTATCGCGTCTCTCTCTTCTTCATATAATATTTCTCCTATGATTCCTTTTAATATTGTCTTTCACTTAGATTTCATTCATGTGTCTTCTCATTATTTTAATTTGGCCCGGAAGGATAGCGGGTGAATGGGTATAGTCTTTCCAATGTATCAAGCTGCTTTAGTCGCTTTCATTTCTACCCATTACCATTATAATTGCATATACATAGAGACTTTCTAATTTTTTTATATTATTTGATCTGTCTTTCTGTTTTATCTGTGTCCTTTGTATACTTGCCCTCCCCCCTTCTTTGCAATCCCCCCCTATTTTCTCAATAAACTTGTAAAAACTTCCCCCTTTTCTCAATAAACTTGTAAAAATTTCCCCATTTTCTCAATAAACTTGTAAAAACTTCCCCATTTTCTCAATAAACTTGTAAAAACTTCCCCCTTTTCTGAATAAACTTGTAAAAACATTCCTACTCTCCTCCTATGGTAAGCGAACAATAACCTCCCTCACAACGGGGAAGGGGGGATAAAACTACCAATCTTCTAATAATTGAGAGGATGGTTGGTGTATAATTTCCACAAATGACGTCTTGATAAAATGGAAAGACTAGAGTGGGTTTGCCTTCCCACTGAAAAGTCAAACGTAGGAGTATCTCATTACGCTGCGAGAAGAAGGTGTTGGAAGTGTCGCCATTTCTCTCCAGTTCCCGCTCGCTCGAATTTGTGGCCCGGAAATAAATCTCAGTTGGCGGACGTAAATTTCCAAGTCCTAAACTAACACTGATTTAGAAGAAAGTCCAGGATTAACGTTTATTTAATACCAGGAATACTGTATTAGTATTGCTGGGCGTGGAAATAAAAGCTCGTTGATTTCTTTAACACGATGCATTACACTACACCCTCACAATACATCGATCTTAGCAGTTAACAAGTTTTTACAAGTTTATTGAGAAAAGGGGGAAGTTTTTACAAGTTTATTGAGAAAATAGGGAAGTTTTTACAAGTTTATTGAGAAAATAGGGAAGTTTTTACAAGTTTATTGAGAAAATAGGGAAGTTTTTACAAGTTTATTGAGAAAATAGGGAAGTTTTTACAAGTTTATTGAGAAAATAGGGAAGTTTTTACAAGTTTATTGAGAAAAGGGGGAAGTTTTTACAAGTTTATTGAGAAAATAGGGAAGTTTTTACAAGTTTATTGAGAAAATAGGGAAGTTTTTACAAGTTTATTGAGAAAATACGAAAGTTTATACAAGTTTATTGAGAAAATGGGGAAGTTTTTACAAGTTTATTGAGAAAATAGGGAAGTTTTTACAAGTTTATTGAGAAAATAGGTAAGTTTTTACAAGTTTATTGAGAAAAGGGGGAAGTTTTTACAATTTTATTCAGAAAAGGGGGAAGTTTTTACAAGTTTATTGAGAAAAGGGGGAAGTTTTTACAAGTTTATTGAGAAAATAGGGAAGTTTTTACAAGTTTATTGAGAAAATAGGTAAGTTTTTACAAGTTTATTGAGAAAATGGGGAAGTTTTTACCAGTTTATTGAGAAAAGGGGGAAGTTTTTACAAGTTTATTGAGAAAATAGGGAAGTTTTTACAAGTTTATTGAGAAAATAGGGAAGTTTTTACAAGTTTATTGAGAAAATACGAAAGTTTTTACAAGTTTATTGAGAAAATGGGGAAGTTTTTACAAGTTTATTCAGAAAAGGGAAGTTTTTACAAGTTTATTCAGGAAAGGGGGAAGTTTTTACAAGTTTATTCAGAAAAGGGGGAAGTTTTTACAAGTTTATTGAGAAAATAGGGAAGTTTTTACAATTTATTCAGAAAAGGGGGAAGTTTTTACAAGTTTATTGAGAAAAGGGGGAAGTTTTTACAAGTTTATTGAGAAAATAGGGAAGTTTTTTACAAGTTTATTGAGAAAAGTAGGGAAGTTTTTACAAGTTTATTGAGAAAATAGGGAAGTTTTTACAAGTTTATTGAGAAAAAGGAGGTAAGTTTTTACAAGTTTATGGAGAAAATAGTAAGTTTTTAACAAGGTTATTTGAGAAAATGGGGAAAGTTTTTACCAGTTTATTGAGAAAAGGGGGAAGTTTTTACAAGTTTATGAGAAATAGGGGGATTTTGCAAAGAAGGGGGGAGGGCACGTAGACAAAAGACACAGATAAAACAGAGACAGATCAAATAATAAAAAAAAATTAGAAGTTACGATACATTTACCTGTAATCTGTATCTTAGAAATGACAAGTCTATACAAGATTATTGAGGAGGGGGGGTAGCAAAGAGGGGGTGAGGGAAAGTATATAAAAGACACAGCAAAAACAGAAAGACAGATCAAAGAATAAAAAAGATGTTAGAAGGTGCGATACACATGTTATACTCCCGGCCTTTTTTATTTATTTATTATTATTACTGTTTTGTTGACGTTGAAGCCTATAGCGCCTGTAGGCTATTATATAGGCTATGTATGTATGTATGTATGTATGTATGTATGTATGTACGGCCTGTACGAAGCATCTCAACAGCTTTACTAGCCTCAAAAATGTTCACAAACTAAAGCACCTAACGTACACTAGAAAAATCACCAAAAACTATACTGTTCACCTAACCTAACCTAACCAACTAACGATACCGAAACTATACTTTACCTCGTAACTAGTACTAGACCTAACTATGACAACCTAACCTACTACCAAATTATTAAACTAACCTAACAGGGGTAACTAACCTATACCTAAAACGACTACAGCAACCAACTACACCTAAAACCTAAACATACCTAAAACCTAACCTAACTATACCATAACCTAAGCTATACCTCAACCTGCACTATACCTTACTAACCTATACCTAACTTACCTCTACCTTTAACTGAAGCCTATACTAACCTAACTAACCCTAACCTAACCTATACTAACCTAACCTAACCTAGCTAACCTAACCTAACTATACTAATATACCTAACCTATACTAACTAACCTACCTAACTATACCTAACGTAACCTAACCTTACCGAAACTATACTCAAACCTATACCTAACCTAAATACCTAACCCTAACCAACCTAACCTAACCTATACCAAAATACCAAACCTATACCTAACCTAAACCTAACCTAACCTAAACCTTTACCTAAAAAAATCACTAAAAACTATACTGTTCACCTAACCTAACCTACCTAACCTATACCTAACCATACCTAAACTAACTACCTAACTATATCTAAACTAACCTAACCTATACCTAACCTAACCTAACCTAACCTATACTAACACTAACCTAACCTAACTAACCTAACCTAACCTAACCTAACCTAACCTATACCTAACCTTTACCTAACCAACTATACAACCTAACAACTAACCTGTACCTAACCTATACCGTACCTAACCTATACCTAACCTAACCTAACCTAACCTAACCTAACCTAACCTAACCTAACCTTTACCTAAACAAAATCACTAAAAACTATACTGTTCACCTAACCTAACCTAACCTAACCTAACCTAACCTAACCTAAACCTAACCTAAAAAAAAAAAAAATATTTGCGACAGAAATGGTTAGCAGATTAATTCAAAACACATCAAAACTCACCAGAAAAAAAAAATTCGTCCAACAAAGTGAATTCGGTGTTCATCTGGAATAATACCTTTTTTTTTTAACTAGGTGAACACACACACACGTGGATGACTTATGCAGGTTAAGTGAGGTAAGAAAGTAACCATAATGTCTTGTATATTTTTTTTCACGTTACTCTAATACTCTATGCACCCACGCACAAGATTAATAGGCATACTATCTAAAATATACTACTATTAAAAGTCTATAGATCTTGCCCACGCGGACCTCAGCCACATATCACGGCACTCACGCTTGCATAGACGTGAAGGCAACAGGGCAGGATGCAGTGTGCGTGTGCGTGTGCCTGAATACCTATTATTGAGTCACCTAGATACGCGGGTATACTCACCCATCCTTTGGTATCCAGTGTTTTTTTATTTTTTTATATATATTTTCTTTAGTTAGAATTTAATACGATTGAGTAAGAGAGAGAGAGAGAGAGAGAGAGAGAGAGAGAGAGAGAGAGAGAGAGAGAGAGAGAGAGAGAGAGAGAGAGAGAGAGAGAGAGAGAGAGAGAGAGAGAGAGAGAGAGAGATATTAATGATTATGTGCTGTCATACATAATATCATATAGCTAATTAAAGACTGCCAAGCACAGACACCTCTCTCTTTCTCTCTCTTTCTCTCTCTCTCTCACTCTCTCTCTCTCTCCTCTCTCCTCTCTCTCTCTCCCTCTCACATCTAGCCTCTCTCTCTCATCTCTCTCATCTCTTTCTCTCTCCTTCACTCTCACTGTCATATCTGCCTACAATCATCAAACGGAGTCATAGTGTGTGTACCCGAAGGTGCGTCATTAGACCAAGTTATCCCACCGAACACCGACCCTTGTGTTAAGTTTCTACCACTAACACTCCATAACATTACATCTTTTGTATTGACCTGAGTAGTCTTATACGAGTTCATAGTCACTCCATAGTCATTCCTACAACAAAGGATGTTAACGCAGAGATCGCAGTGTTTGTTGCTGTCGTAGTTGAGTTGTGGCGCGGCAAGGTTAGTGTAGATTAAAAAAAAGAATAGGGCGAAACTGGTTCACAAATAGGGTGGTAAATGATTAGAATGGACTCAGTAAACAGGTAGTTCGTGCGGAATCATTAGGGAGTTTTAAAAGGAGGCTAGACAATTTCATGGATGGGGAGGAAAGGTGGATAACACCAAAGTGGTTGTGTTAAGTAACAGGAACTACCACGTGTAGGTCTCGCGGCCTCTTGTAGCTTCCTTATTTTTTAATGTTCTTCTTAAGCAAGGTGGTTCGGGGGACGTTTTTCGACTGACGTGTTCAAATATACCTTTTGATTCCTACTTTAGGTTGGGTCCCCGTGGCTCAGTGGTAAAGTGCTGGTTTATCTAAGTCCAAGCTGGCATATCATCTGCCAAAGCGCATGGATAAAAATCCAACACGGGCCAACAAACCATTAGCAGCCTTGCCTTTGCCCGCACACACACCACAGACCACGGTTGGGGTCAGGTGGAGGTAGGATGGGCAGTGACGGCGGAGGACCTCTCGGCGGAGTCCTGAAGTCCTCCCTCACGCCCTACGGAACCCTCTCGGCGGCGTCCTGAAGGTGCCTGACCCTGACTGTACCCGGCCACAAAGGTCCTGACACGCACACACGCACGCCGGGCGAAGGCAACGCGAAAAAATACTCACTGTCGTACAGGGAAACTTAATTTTTTTTTGTCTTTAAAGAATTTTGAAGAAGTTTGTCTTAAATTTTCGTTTATAATTTTTTTTATTTTGTCTGTCTTGAATCTGGTATCCAGTGTCCAAGGGGAACAGTACTTGGTTATATGTCAGGCCTTTACATGAGCTGTACGTGTAGCATTTTTGGACAAGAATTCGCAGTAATCGTAATCCTCAGTGCAGTTCTTCGCTTTCGTATTTAACAGTTTCAACCGTGTGCCAACTTTTCCTGCAAAGTTGTGTAGCCTTCGCGGAAGAAGACGTTGTTCGCTTGTTACAGTCTTTCACAGGCTTCGCTCTACCGGGCAATATCAGTAATGCATTTTCCTTCTCTGTTTAGTACTGGAGTATACATATGTGTCTATCGATCATAATATTTGATGTAAATATTTTCCTTATGAATCTTTTAAACATCCTCTAGACCTTGCTGCCTATACTGTGCCATATATATTATCATAAATTTTACAGTGCAATCTAATGAACTAATATACTTTTTCAGGATACATGATTGATTAGCACAACTTTCACATTTTTGCAAGACTCTTTACCCTACAATGCATCCCCTTCGTATCCCAAAGTACATATCTTTGTACTTTATCAATGTTTTCGACAAAAAGCGTCGTTGCCTTGTATGTCTCCATCCTAGCCTGGCTGTTCTCCATCCTAGCCTGGCTGTTCTCCATCCTAGCCTGGCTGTTCTCTATCCTAGCCTGGCTGTTCTCCATCCTAGCCTGGCTGTTCTCCATCCTAGCCTGGCTGTTCTCCATCCTAGCCTGGCTGTTCCCCATCATAGACTGGCTGTTCTCCATCCTAGCCTGGTTGTTCTCCATCCTAGCCTGGCTGTTCCCCATCATAGCCTGGCTGTTCTCCATCCTAGCCTGGCTGTTCCCCATCATAGCCTGGCTGTTCTCTATCCTAGCCTGGCTGTTCCCCATCATAGCCTGGCTGTTCTCCATCCTAGCCTGGCTGTTCTCCATCCTAGCCTGGCTGTTCCCCATCCTAGCCTGATTGTTCTCCATCATAGCCTGATTGTTCTCCATCCTAGCCTGGCTGTTCTCCATCCTAGCCTGGCTGTTCTCCATCACAGCCTGATTGTTCTCCATCCTAGCTTGGCTGTTCTCCATCCTAGCCTGATTGTTCTCCATCATAGTCTGGCTGTTCTCCATCCTAGCCTGCCTGTTCTCCATCATAGCCTGATTGTTCTCCATCCTAGCCTGGCTGTTCTCCATCCTAGCCTGGCTGTTCTCCATCCTAGCCTGGCTGTTCCCCATCCTATCCTGATTGTTCTCCATCATAGCCTGATTGTTCTCCATCATAGTCTGGCTGTTCTCCATCCTAGCCTGGCTGTTCTCCATCCTAGCCTGATTGTTCTCCATCCTAGCCTGGCTGCTCTCCATCCTAGCCTGGCTGTTCCCCATCCTAGCCTGGCTGTTCTCCATCCTAGCCTGGCTGTTCTCCATCCTAGCCTGGCTGTTCTCTATCCTAGCCTGGCTGTTCTCCATCCTAGCCTGGCTGTTCTCTATCCTAGCCTGGCTGTTCTCCATCCTAGCCTGGTTGTTCTCCATCCTAGCCTGGCTGTTCTCCATCCTAGCCTGGCTGTTCTCCATCCTAGCCTGGCTGTTCTCCATCCTAGCCTGGCTGTTATCCATCCTAGCCTGGCTGTTCTCCATCCTAGCCTGGCTGTTCTCCATCCTAGCCTGGCTGTTCTCCATCCTAGCCTGGCTGTTCTCCATCCTAGTCTGGCTGTTCTCCATCATAGCCTGGCTGTTCTCCATCCTAGTCTGGCTGTTCTCCATCCTAGCCTGGCTGTTATCCATAATAGCCTGGCTGTTCTCCATCCTAGCCTGGCTGTTCTCCATCCTAGCCTGGCTGTTCTCCATCCTAGCCTGGCTGTTCTCCATCCTAGTCTGGCTGTTCTCCATCCTAGCCTGGCTGTTCTCCATCCTAGCCTGATTGTTCTCAATCATAGTCTGGCTGTTCTCCATCCTAGCCTGGCTGTTCTCCATCCTAGCCTGATTGTTCTCCATCCTAGCCTGGCTGTTCTCCATCCTAGCCTGGCTGTTCCCCATCCTAGCCTGATTGTTCTCCATCATAGCCTGGCTGTTCTCCATCATAGCCTGGCTGTTCTCTATCCTAGCCTGGCTGTTCTCCATCCTAGTCTGGCTGTTCTCTATCCTAGCCTGGCTGTTCTCCATCCTAGCTTGGCTGTTCTCCATCATAGCCTGGCTGTTCTCTATCCTAGCCTGGCTGTTCTCCATCCTAGCCTGGCTGTTCTCTATCCTAGCCTGGCTGTTCTCCATCCTAGCCTGGGTGTTCTCCATCCTAGCCTGGCTGTTCTCCATCCTAGCCTGGCTGTTCTCTATCCTAGCCTGGCTGTTCTCCATCCTAGCCTGGCTGTTCTCCATCCTAGCCTGGCTGTTCTCCATCCTAGCCTGGCTGTTCTCTATCCTAGCCTGGCTGTTCTCCATCCTAGCCTGGCTGTTCTCCATCCTAGCCTGGCTGTTCTCCATCCTAGCCTGGCTGTTCTCCATCCTACCCTGGCTGTTCCCCATCATAGCCTGGCTGTTCTCCATCATAGCCTGGCTGTTCTCCATCATAGCCTGGCTGTTCTCCATCATAGCCTGGCTGTTCTCCATCCTATCCTGACTGTTCCCCATCATAGCCTGGCTGTTCTCCATCATAGTCTGGCTGCTCTCCATCATAGCCCGTCTGTTCTCCATCATAGCCTGGCTGTTCTCCATCCTAGCCTGGCTGTTCTCCATCCTAGCCTGGCTGTTCTCCATCCTAGCCTGGCTGTTCTCCATCATAGGCTGGCTGTTCTCCATCCTAGCCTGGCTGTTCTCCATCCTAGCCTGGCTGTTCTCCATCCTAGCCTGGCTGTTCTCCATCCTAGCCTGGCTGTTCTCCATCCTAGCCTGGCTGTTCTCCATCCTAGCCTGGCTGTTCTCCATCCTAGCCTGGCTGTTCTCCATCCTAGCCTGGCTGTTCTCCATCCTAGCCTGGCTGTTCTCCATCCTAGCCTGGCTGTTATCCATCCTAGCCTGGCTGTTCTCCATCTTAGCCTGGCTGTTCTCCATCCTAGCCTGGCTGTTATCCATTCTAGCCTGGCTGTTCTCCATCCTAGCCTGGCTGTTCTCCATCCTAGCCTGGCTGTTATCCATCCTAGCCTGGCTGTTCTCCATCCTAGCCTGGCTGTTATCCATCCTAGCCTGGCTGTTCTCCATCCTAGCCTGGCTGTTCTCCATCCTAGCCTGGCTGTTCTCCATCCTAGCCTGGCTGTTCTCCATCCTAGTCTGGCTGTTCTCCATCCTAGCCTGCCTGTTCTCCATCCTAGCCTGGCTGTTATCCATCCTAGCCTGGCTGTTCTCCATCCTAGCCTGGCTGTTCTCCATCCTAGCCTGGCTGTTCTCCATTCCTAGCCTGGCTGTTCTCCATCCTAGCCTGGCTGTTCTCCATCCTAGCCTGGCTGTTCTCCATCCTAGCCTGGCTGTTCTCCATCCTAGCCTGGCTGTTCTCCATCCTAGCCTGATTGTTCTCCATCATAGTCTGGCTGTTCTCCATCCTAGCCTGGCTGTTCTCCATCATAGCCTGATTGTTCTCCATCCTAGCCTGGTTGTTCTCCATCATAGTCTGGCTGTTCTCCATCCTAGCCTGGCTGTTCTCAATCCTAGCCTGGCTGTTCTCCATCCTAGCCTGATTGTTCTCCATCATAGTCTGGCTGTTCTCCATCCTAGCCTGGCTGTTATCCATCATAGCCTGATTGTTCTCCATCATAGTCTGGCTGTTCTCCATCATAGCCTGGCTGTTCTCCATCATAGTCTGGCTGTTCTCCATCATAGTCTGGCTGTTCTCCATCATAGTCTGGCTGTTCTCCATCCTAGCCTGGCTGTTCTCCATCCTAGCCTGGCTGTTCTCCATCCTAGTCTGGCTGTTCTCCATCCTAGCCCGGCTGTTCCCCATCCTATCCTGATTGTTCTCCATCATAGCCTGATTGTTCTCCATCATAGTCTGGCTGTTCTCCATCCTAGCCTGGCTGTTCTCCATCCTAGCCTGATTGTTCTCCATCCTAGCCTGGCTGTTCTCCATCCTAGCCTGGCTGTTCTCCATCATAGCCTGGCTGTTCTCTATCCTAGCCTGGCTGTTCTCCATCCTAGCCTGGCTGTTCTCTATCCTAGCCTGGCTGTTCTCCATCCTAGCCTGGGTG
>JACEEZ010006444.1:415000-417500 GCA_016584305.1 Chionoecetes opilio | reverse complement strand
ACTATAGGACTATCTTTGTTTCTACACTATAGGACTATCTTTGTTTCTACACTACAGGACTATCTTTGTTTTACACTATAGGGCTATCTTTGTTTCTACACTATGGACTATCTTTGTTTCTACACTATAGGACTATCTTTGTTTCTACACTAAGGACTATCTTTTTTTCTACACTATAGGACTATCTTGTTTTTACACTATAGGACTAAACTTTTTTCTACACTATAGGACTATCTTTGTTTCTACACTATAGGAAATATCTTTGTTTTACACTATAGGACTATCTTTGTTTCTACACTATAGGACTATCTTGTTTTTTACACTATAGGACTATCTTTGTTTCTACACTACAGGACTATCTTTGTTTCTTCACTATAGGACTTATCTTTGTTTTTACACTATAGGACTATCTTTGTTTCTACACTACAGGACTATCTTTGTTTCTACACTATAGGACTATCTTTGTTTCTACACTACAGGACTATCTTTGTTTCTACACTATAGGACTATCTTTGTTTCTACACTATAGGACTATCTTTGTTTCTACACTATAGGACTATCTTTGTTTCTACACTATAGGACTATCTTTGTTTCTACACTATAGGGGCTATCTTGTTTCTACACTATAGGACTATCTTTGTTTCTACACTATAGGACTATCTTGTTTCTAACTATAGGACTATCTTTTTTTCTACACTATAGGACTATCTTTGTTTCTACACTATAGGACTATCTTTGTTTCTACACTATAGGGGCTATCTTTGTTTTTTACACTACAGGACTATCTTTGTTTTACACTATAGGACTATCTTTGTTTCTACACTACAGGACTATCTTTGTTTCTACACTATAGGGACTATCTTTGTTTCTACACTATAGGACTATCTTGTTTCTACACTATAGGACTATCTTTTTTTCTACACTATAGGGGCTATCTTTTTTTCTACACTATAGGACTATCTTTGTTTTCTTCACTATAGGACTATCTTTGTTCTACACATAGGACTATCTTTGTTTCTTCACTATAGGACTATCTTTGTTTCTTCACTATAGGACTATCTTTGTTTCTACACTATAGGACTATCTTTGTTTCTTCACTATAGGGGCTATCTTGTTTCTTCACTATAGGACTATCTTTGTTTCTACACTATAGGGGCTATCTTTGTTTCTACACTACAGGACTATCTTTTTTTTTTACACTATAGGACTATTTTTTGTTTCTACACTATAGGACTATCTTTGTTTCTTCACTATAGGACCATCTTTGTTTCTACACTATAGGACTATCTTTGTTTCTACACTATAGGACTATCTTTGTTTCTTCACTATAGGACTATCTTTGTTTCTTCACTATAGGACTATCTTTGTTTCTTCACTATAGGACTATCTTTGTTTCTACACTACAGGACTATCTTTGTTTCTTCACTATAGGACTATCTTTGTTTCTACACTATAGGACTATCTTTGTTTCTACACTACAGGACTATCTTTGTTTCTTCACTATAGGACTATCTTTGTTTCTTCACTATAGGACTATCTTTGTTCTACACTAAGGACTATCTTTGTTTCTACACTACAGGACTATCTTTGTTTTACACTATAGGACTATCTTTGTTTACACTATAGGACTATCTTTGTTTCTACACTAAAAGGGGCTATCTTTGTTTCTACACTACAGGACTATCTTTTTCTTCACTATAGGACTATCTTTGTTTTCTACACTACAGGACTATCTTTGTTTTTACACTACAAGGACTATCTTTGTTTCTACACTATAGGACTATCTTTGTTTCTACACTATAGGACTATCTTTGTTTCTACACTACAGGACTATCTTTGTTTCTACACTACATGACTATCTTTGTTTCTACACTATAGGACTATCTTTGTTTCTACACTATAGGACTATCTTTGTTTCTACACTACAGGACTATCTTTGTTTCTACACTACATGACTATCTTTGTTTCTACACTATAGGACTATCTTTGTTTCTACACTATAGGACTATCTTTGTTTCTACACTATAGGACTATCTTTGTTTCTACACTACAGGACTATCTTTGTTTCTTCACTATAGGACTATCTTTGTTTCTACACTACAGGACTATCTTTGTTTCTACACTATAGGACTATCTTTGTTTCTTCACTATAGGACTATCTTTGTTTCTACACTATAGGACTATCTTTGTTTCTACACTACAGGACTATCTTTGTTTCTACACTAAGGGGCTATCTTTTTCTACACTATAGGACTATCTTTGTTTCTACACTACAGGACTATCTTTGTTCTACACTACATGACTATCTTTGTTTCTACACTATAGGACTATCTTTGTTTCTTCACTATAGGACTATCTTTGTTTCTACACTATAGGACTATCTTTGTTTCTACACTACAGGACTATCTTTGTTTCTACACTACATGACTATCTTTGTTTCTACACTATAGGACTATCTTTGTTTCTTCACTATAGGACTATCTTTGTTTCTTCACTATAG
>JACEEZ010006444.1:390000-410000 GCA_016584305.1 Chionoecetes opilio | reverse complement strand
CTCTCTCTCTCTCTCTCTCTCTCTCTCTCTCTCTCTCTCTCTCTCTCTCTCTCTCTCTCTCTCCTCTCTCTCTCTCTCTCTCTCTCTCTCTCTCCTCTCTCTCTCTCTCTCTCTCTCTCTCTGTCTGTCTATCATTCTCTCTCTCTCTCTCTCATCATCATCAACGGAAAAATTATTACGGAATTGTCCTGCTGTAACATCCCGTTCCTCTCCCCTTCCCTCACTCACCGTTTCACTCTTTCTCTCTAACCCCTCCCCTTTTTTATGCTTTGCCCTAGTGCCATATGACCTCTGATGTCTGGCACATTTCCCTCTTTTTTGGCATTACAATCAGTCAATCAAAGATAAGTAATGCCATGATAAGATTTTAATGTCTAAGTAATTATGAAACAGTCAAGGTACCCTATATTATACAACGTTTATAATTATTAGTCAAAGAACAATGAGACTCACGATGCTTTGTTAGATCAGAAACACATCAAATATAAGAGAGACGCAGAGTAAGGGGCGATCTGATAGAAGCTTTTAAGTGGATAACGGGATACAATAAAGGCGAGGTAGGACAAGTTCCTACGGCTAGTAAGCAGGGTAGAACAAGCACTAACGGATTCAAGCTGGAAAAGCGTAGATTAAAAAGGAAATAGGGAAAAACAGGTTCACAAATAGGGTGGTAAATGATTGGAATGGACTCAGTAGACAGGTAGTTAGTGCGGAGTCATTAGGGAGCTTTAAAAGGAGGCTGGATAAATTCATGGATGGGGATGAAAGGTGGATGTAGGTAGTGTTAAGTAACAGGAACTACCACGTGTAGGTCTCGCGGCCTCTTGTAGTTTCCTTATATTCTTATTTTCTTATGTTCTTATGTTCTTATAAGTGTTAAGTGTATAAGGTATAACATTATCATCATTATTATTGGTATTGTTGTTGTTTCTATAGTTGTTGATAATTTACAGTACAGTATTCTCTATTTTAACTTCTCTTTAGTTTTACATGAAAAAAAAAGAACTAAATCGGTAAATGAAGAAAAATAAACACTAATAAATACACTAATAAATACACTAATAAATACACTAATAAATACACTAATAAATACACTAATAAAAATAAACACTAATAAATACACTAATAAAAATAAACACTAATAAATACACTAATAAAAATAAACACTAATAAATACACCAATAAAAATAAACACTAATAAATACACTAATAAAAATAAACGCTAATAAAAATATACACCAATAAAAATAAACACTAATAAATACACTAATAAAAATAAACGCTAATAAAAATATACACCAATAAAAATAAACACTAATAAATACACTAATAAAAATAAACACTAATAAAAATATACACCAATAAAAATAAACACTAATAAATACACTAATAAAAATAAACACTAATAAATACACTAATAAAAATAAACACTAATAAAAATATACACCAATAAAAGTAAACACTAATAAATACACTAATAAAAATAAACACTAATATATACACTAATAAAAATAAACACTAATAAAAATATACACCAATAAAAATAAACACTAATATATACACTAATAAAAATAAACACTAATAAAAATATACACCAATAAAAATAAACACTAATATATACACTAATAAAAATAAACACTAATAAATACACTAATAAAAATAAACACTAATAAAAATATACACCAATAAAAATAAACACTAATAAATACACTAATAAAAATAAACACTAATAAATACACTAATAAAAATAAACACTAATAAATACACTAATAAAAATAAACACTAATAAATACACTAATAAAAATAAACACTAATATATACACTAATAAAAATAAACACTAATATATACACTAATAAAAATAAACACTAATAAATACACTAATAAAAATAAACACTAATAAATACACTAATAAAAATAAACACTAATAAGTACACTAATAAAAATAAACACTAATAAATACACTAATAAAAATAAACACTAATATATACACTAATAAAAATAAACACTAATATATACACTAATAAAAATAAACACTAATATATACACTAATAAAAATATAAGAACATAAGAAAATAAGGAAGCTACAAGAGGCCGCGAGGCCTACACGTGGTAGTTCCTGTCACCTAACACTACCTACATCCACCTTTCATCCCCATCCATGAACTTATCCAGCTCCCCTTTAAAGCTCCCTAATGACTCCGCACTAACTACCTGTCTACTGAGACCATTCCACTCATTCACCACCCTATTTGTGAACCAGTTTTTCCCTATTTCCTTTCTAAATCTACGCTTTTCCAGCTTGAATCCGTTACTTCTTGTTCTACCCTGGTTAAAAGCCGTAAGAACTTTTCCTACCTCTCCTTTATTAAATCCCTTTATCCACTTAAAAACTTCTATCAGATCGCCCCTTACTCTAATATACACCAATAAATACGATAAATAAGATAATCAAGCAGCAATCCCAAGGCATCAAACACGGCCATGCAGTGTTGTGTATAGAAGAGCATTGTAAGAGCCTATACAGAGCATTAAGAGCATATACAGAGCATTAAGAGCATATACAGAGCATTAAGAGCATTGTAAGAGCATTAAGAGTATATACAGAGCATTAAGAGCATATACAGAGCATTAGAGCATATACAAGAGCTTTAAGAGCAATACAGAGCATTAAGAGCATTGTAGAGCATTAAGAGCATTAAGAGCATATACAGAGCATTAAGAGCATATACAGAGCATTAAGAGCATATACAGAGCATTAAGAGCATATACAGAGCATTAAGAGCATTGTAAGAGCATTAAGAGCATATACAGAGCATTAAGAGTATATACAGAGCATTAAGAGCATATACAGAGCATTAAGAGCATATACAGAGCATTAAGAGCATATACAGAGCATTAAGAGCATTGTAAGAGCATTAAGAGCATTAAGAGCATATACAGAGCATTAAGAGCATATACAGAGCATTAAGAGCATATACAGAGCATTAAGAGCATATACAGAGCATTAAGAGCATATACAGAGCATTAAGAGCATTAAGAGCATTAAGAGCATTGTAAGAGCATTAAGAGTATATACAGAGCATTAAGAGCATATACAGAGCATTAAGAGCATATACAGAGCATTAAGAGCATATACAGAGCATTAAGAGCATTAAGAGCATTAAGAGCATTAAGAGCATATACAGAGCATTAAGAGCATATACAGAGCATTAAGAGCATATACAGAGCATTAAGAGCATATACAGAGCATTAAGAGCATATACAGAGCATTAAGAGCATATACAGAGCATTAAGAGCATATACAGAGCATTAAGAGCATTGTAAGAGCATTAAGAGCATATACAGAGCATTAAGAGCATTGTAAGAGCATTAAGAGCATATACAGAGCATTAAGAGCATTGTAAGAGCATTAAGAGCATTGTAAGAGCATTGTAAGAGCATTAAGAGCATTGTAAGAGCATATAAAGAGCATTGTAAGAGCATTGTAAGAGCATTGTAAGAGCATTGTAAGAGCATTATAAGAGCATTGTAAGAGCATGTAAAAAGCATTGTAAGAGCATATACAGAGCATTGTAAGAGCATATAAAGAGCATTGTATAGACTCATAGAGGGATAAAAAAAACCATGAATCAACCGCAAGGCATCAAACCCGAGCATAAAGTGTAGATAAAGTAGATACAGTAGATTTAAAGGGTATAGAGGGATAAAAAAAACAACATTCTGAGGCATAAAGTATCAATCATGTGAACCAGAATGAGCAGACTTCTATTCATAGCATTAGTAGGTCGTTGGATATTTCATCGCCTTATTCAGGGTGGGCGAATTAATCCCTTACTGTTTCAATTTCTATGTTTGACCTAATTTAGCATTCTGTGAAACTTCCTATTGGCGAGTGTTGCACAAATTTGAGATAAATGTCTTTCCTTGTCGTTATGTTTCATTCATGAGTATTCTTCCTCTTGTCTTGTGAGGCTTAATGGAGGTCGTGCATTCTCTAGGCATATATACAAAAATAAACTGCTGTACAAGTAAATACAAGAATATAGAAAATACATGATATAGAAAATACAAGAACGACATTGAGGACATTGATCATTAACAAGAGGACAGTGTTATCGATGTGGAACGAAATAAGAAGTATTATGAAGCAGCAGCAACACTAACAAAAACTGCAGTAACGAAGTAAAACAAAATAATAGAAAACATAGAAAACAAAACCCATGGGTGCCGTTACAGGAAGGCAACACCCCAACAACACCATCTGATCCTTAACCCCTTCACACCCAGGTCTTTCCTTTGCTATATGAAATCGTCTGTTCTCAGCCATAAAACTACGAAAAGTAACTAAATAACCAAATCAGCCAATGGACAAGGATATTAAACAGGTCATATCTATAAAATATTGCTTATATTCACTAGAAATCGTCTAATGGTAGCCTAATTACAATGGATATCACGTTCTGGGCCTCAAGGGGTTAATAGAGGTCATGCATTCAACAATAGTTATCGTACTGGTCAACACCTATTACTCTACGATAACGATTACGATATTACTCTACGATAACGATTACGATATTACTCTACGATAACGATTACGATATTACTCTACGATAACGATTACGATATTACTCTACGATAACGATTACGATATTATTCTACGATAACGATTACGATATTACTCTACGATAAAGATTACGATATTATTCTACGATAACGATTACGATATTACTCTACGATAACGATTACGATATTACTCTACGATTACGATATTACTCTACGATAACGATTACGATATTACTCTACGATAACGATTACGATATTACTCTACGATAACGATTACGATATTATTTTACGATAAAGATTACGATATTACTCTACGATAACGATTACGATATTGCTCTACGATAAAGATTACGATATTACTCTACGATAAAGATTACGATATTATTCTACGATAAAGATTACGATATTACTCTACAATAACGATTACGATATTACTCTACGATAACGATTACGATATTACTCTACGATAAAGATTACGATATTACTCTACAATAACGATTACGATATTACTCTACGATAACGATTACGATATTACTCTACGATAACGATTACGATATTACTCTATGATAAAGATTACGATATTACTCTACAATAACGATTACGATATTACTCTACGATAACGATTACGATATTACTCTACGATAAAGATTACGATATTACTCTACAATAACGATTACGATATTACTCTACAATAACGATTACGATATTACCCTACGATAACGATTACGATATTACTCTACGATAACGATTACGATATTAATCTACGATAACGATTACGATATTACTCTACGATAACGATTACGATATTACTCTACGATTACGATATTACTCTACGATAACGATTACGATATTGCTCTACGATAACGATTACAATATTGCTCTACGATAACGATTACAATATTGCTCTACGATAACGATTACGATATTACTCTACGATAACGATTACGATATTACTCTACGATAACGATTACGATATTACTCTACGATAACGATTACGATATTACTCTACGATAACGTTTACGATATTACTCTACGATAACTATTACGATATTACTCTACGATAACGATTACGATATTACTCTACGATAACGATTACGATATTACTCTACGATAACGATTACGATATTACTCTACGATAACGATTACGATATTACTCTACGATATTCTTTTGACGAGAGCCACGGGGAGGCACACTGCCCAGCGTTCCGGAGTCGTTCACCCCGAGGCATAATTACATTCATGCTAATGCTATGAACATAATCACATTAATTCTGGTTCACATGATTGATACTTTATGCCTGAGAATGCGTTTTTTTTATCCCTCTGTACAATGCACGTTATGGCCGTGTTTAACCCCTTGAGACCCAGAACGTAATTTCCATTGTATTTTGACTACCATTAGACGATTTTTTTTAATATAAGCAATATTTTATAGATGTGACCTGTTTAGTATTCTTGTCCACTAACTAATTTGGTATATGAAGTTACTTTTCTTAATTTTATGGCTCGAGAACAATTTTTAAAAAATTCTAGTTAAAGGAAAGATCTGGGTATGAAGGGGTAAATGCCTTGCGGCTGCTCCATCTTGTTTTTATTTGTGTATATTTATCTTCTATCCTTGGTTCGCCCCGCGCTGGAGACACAAGACCACGGGGCAAGGAGTGATTAGGAATGTGAATCGCTGCCTGCGACGAAGTGAACGTTATATATAAATGGGTAGATGAGGAGCGAAAACACTTTTTTAATTTTTACGTTGGAGCCTATAGCGCCCGTAGGCTTCTGGAGAGTCGTTATGTCGGTTGATTTCGCCCGTTAGTGGCGCAGGCTGGATTTTTATAGTGACACCTGTAGTCTTAGGGGAAGATTCCGTTTTCTGTGATGTTCGGATCCTCAGTCAGGCTCATGCTGCCACCTGGTGTTTCCTCCGTCGCACTCGCAGTCGGAAGAACAGGTATTTTGCATGCGGGTTTCTTCAGCCACTCGACGATGATTTGACAGTTGCTCCTTGGTGGGACTTAGACCTTGGGACCTTCTGCTCTCCTCCCAGGCCCTTGTCGACCGCATTAAAGAAGGTTAAAAAGAGTTGCCCTCGGCAGGATTCGAACTCGGGACATTGAGCTCACCACTCCAAGACGCTAACCACTCGGCCACCGCCTCCCCTTTGCTACATTGTTGTTGTTTGCTAGAAGCTTGGTGTATGTGGGGGGGGGGGGGGGGGGAGTTATATCAGCATGGTTAGGTTACATAACGCAGTTGATCGACATTAGCTTGGTCAAATGTCGCAACAATTAACAATAATGATACAAATGAAAACAATTCAGTGTGGTACTACAGTGATTGTGCTCATCTCTAATGTAAACCTTACATACAAGCGTTGGCATAGACGCAATTAACTGGCCATCATGTGTTAATTTCACGAGATAATGAGGTGGTTTTCATAATAGGTTGTGAGCCACTGATCACTTTAATGTTATTAATCAATTTAGGGGCAAATCATCAGGGTAGAATAATACGTTAATTGTGATTTTCATAATTAAGTTATTGACAGAAGCATAACTTTGCAGCCATGATGTAGGCATGATTCCTATAGGCTGGAAAGCGTACGCATAGAAATGTCCATAAGATCAATACACGAGTGGAAATAACGAATGAGAATTTTAGTGTTTTGTACAAGACTACGCCTTTGTTCCATGACGGATAATGACGTGTTCTCGACAGGTGGATAGATATACTGTTCCAAAGCCGGTGAATAGTCTTTTTTTTTACTGGCTTTGTATTGTTCCACGGCAGATAATTACCTATACGTATACATGCACGAGTAGATGGACACATAATACCTGGTAAGCCTGGCAGAGGATGGTACGTAGTTAGTTAGTTAGTTGGTTTGTTGAAAAAAATATAAATCACAATAATATTAAGAATATAGGTTACATTATTTTTGTCCAACTAATTATCTTTACATTAGGACCAGAAAATAGAATTACATACGTACATGTTTACGGCCGAGTAGTTGCGTGGGAGTGGCAAAGAGTAACGCGGACTATATTCTGTTTTTTTAACGAGGACAAAAATCCTGACCCCTTGCTGCTCATTGACTGATATTTGATGCCAGGATAAGGGAATACTACGCTTCTTCTTCATTTCAGTTGTATTTTATCATAGTTAACTATATTATCAGGTAAATATAGGCATGTGAAGCATGTCAAGTGAACCTCCAGAGCCTTCCATCCGAGCCCTGAGTCACCACTGCCTACAGGCGCTATAGGCACAAATGTAAAAAAAAAAAAAAAAAAAAAAAAAAATTTAAGCATGAGACTTTAAGATAGAATGGATTTTTCGCCTCGATAAAAAATAGACTATAGAAGAGGAGGATCAGATGGGGACAGGAGTGGCCAACTAGAAATCATGGTAACAAAAAGTGATTATGAAGAACGGCTTAATAACCAATTAGATGGTAATAATTGTATGTCATTAGTGTTAGGCTGACGCTCACTCAAGTCATGTGTGGTGCTTGTATTCACACTACCACTACGGCCACAAGACAGACAGGCTGACCCGGTGCTCGGAAAAAATGGCACCATAGAAAATAGTACATGAAAACAATGGCACTAGAAAAAATGGCACTAGAAAAAATGGCACTAGAAAAAATGGCACTAGAAAAAATGGCACTAGAAAAAATGGCACTAGAAAAAATAGCACTAGAAGAAATGACACTAGAAAAAATGGCACTAGAAAAAATGGCACTAGAAAAAATGGCACTAGAAAAAATGGCACTAGAAAAAATGGCACTAGAAAAAATGGCACTAGAAAAAATGGCACTAGAAAAAATGGCACTAGAAAAAATGACACTAGAAAAAATGGCACTAGAAAAAATGGCACTAGAAAAAATGGCACTAGAAAAAATGGCACTAGAAAAAATGGCACTAGAAAAAATGGCACTAGAAAAAATGACACTAGAAGAAATGACACTAGATAAAATGGCACTAGAAAAAAGGGCACTAGAAAAAATGGCACTAGAAAAAATGGCACTAGAAAAAATGGCACTAGAAAGAAATGACACTAGAAAAAATGGCACTAGAAAAAATGGCACAGGAAAAAATGGCACAGAAAAAATGGCATATAAAAAATGGCATATAAAAAATGGCATATAAAAAAATGGCATATAAAAAAATGGCATACCCAAAAATGGCATATAAAAAAATGGCATATAAAAAAATGGCATATAAAAAAATGGCATATAAAAAAATGGCATATAAGAAAATGGCATATAAAAAAATGGCATATAAAAAAATGGCACAGAAAAAAAATGGCATATAAAAAAATGGCATATAAAAAAATGGCATATAAAAAAATGGCATATAAGAAAATGGCATATAAAAAAATGGCATATAAAAAAATGGCACAGAAAAAAATGGCATATAAAAAAATGGCATATAAAAAAATGGCACAGGAAAAAAATGGCATATAAAAAAATGGCATACAAAAAAATGGCATATAAAAAAATGGCATATAAAAAAATGGCATATAAAAAAATGGCATATAAAAAAATGGCATAGAACAAAATGGCATAGAAAAAAATGGTCACAGGAAAAAAATGTCACAAAGTTTGGAGTAGGAAAAAAAGTCACATCAAGTAATGGCATCTTATAGTGTCGATTACTAGTCTAGGTTAGGTTAGGTTAGGAAAAATAAAATGTGAATACTTTACACTTTTGAATCAATTCTCAATATGTGCCATTTATTCCTAGCCTGAAGAATATATAATTTTCCCCGTGCCACTATCCCTGCGCCATTTTCTCCTGTGCCAATATTTCCTGTGCAATTATTCCTGTGACATTAATTGCTTTGCATTAATTACTCTGCCATTAATTCCTGTGCCATTATTTCCTATGCCATATTTCCTGTGCCATTAATTCCTGTGCCATTAATTCCTGTGCCATTATTTCCTGTGCTATTAATTCCTGTGCCATTATTTCCTGTGCTATTAATTCCTGTGCCATTATTTCCTATGCCAATATTTCCTGTGCCATTAATTCCTGTGCCATTATTCCTGTGCCATTATCTTCCTGTGCCATTATTTTCCTTGTGCCATATTTCCGTGCCATTATTTCCTGTGCCATTATTCCTGTGCCATTAATTCCTGTGCCATTATTCCTGTGCCATTAATTCCTGTGCCATATATTCTATTGCCATATTTCCTGTGCCATTAATTCCTGTGCCATTATTCCTGTGCCATTAATTCCTGTGCCATTATTTCCTGTGCCATTATTTCCTGTGCATTATTTCCTGTGCCATTATTTCCTGTGCCATTATTTCCTGTGCCATTATTTCCTGTGCCATTATTTCCTGTGCCATTATTTCCTGTGCCATTATTCCTGTGCCATTATTTCCTTGTGCCATTATTTCCTGTGCCATTATTTCCTGTGCCATTATTTCCTGTGCCATTATTTCCTGTGCCATTATTTCCTGTGCCATTATTTCCTGTGCCATTATTTCCTGTGCCATTATTTCCTGTGCCATTATTTCCTGTGCCATTATTTCCTGTGCCATTATTTCCTGTGCCATTATTTCCTGTGCCATTATTTCCTGTGCCATTAATTCCTGTGCCATTAATTACTCTGCCATTATTTCCTGTGCCATTATTTCCTGTGCCATTATTTCCTGTGCCATTATTTCCTGTGCCATTATTTCCTGTGCCATATTTCCTGTGCCATTATTCCTGTGCCATTATTTCCTGTGCCATTATTTCCTGTGCATCATTCCGTGCCATATTCCTGTGCCATTATTTCCTGTGCCATTATTTCCTGTGCATTTCTTGCCATTATTTCCTGTGCCATTATTTCCTGTGCCATTATTTCCTGTGCCATTAATTTCCTGTGCCATTATTCGTGCATATTTCCTGTGCCATTAATTCCTGTGCCATTTATTCCTGTGCCATTATTTCCTGTGCCATTATTCCTGTGCCATTATTTCCTGTGCCATTATTTCCTGTGCCATTATTTCCTGTGCCATTATTCCTGTGCCATTATTTCCTGTGCCATTATTTCCTGTGCCATTATTCCGTGCCATTATTCCTGTGCCATTATTTCCTGTGCCATTATTCCTGTGCCATTATTTCCTGTGCCATTATTTCCTGTGCCATTATTTCCTGTGCCATTAATTCCTGTGCCATTATTCCTGTGCCATTATTTCCTGTGCCATTATTTCCTGTGCCATTAATTCCTGTGCCATTATTCCTGTGCCATTATTTCCTGTGCCATTATTCCTGTGCCATTAATTCCTGTGCCATTATTCCTGTGCCATTATTTCCTGTGCCATTATTTCCTGTGCCAATTATTTCCTGTGCCATTATTTCCTGTGCCATTATTTCCTGTGCCATTAATTCCTGTGCCATTATTCCTGTGCCATTATTTCCTGTGCCATTATTTCCTGTGCCATTAATTCCTGTGCCATTAATTTCCTGTGCCATTATTTCCTGTGCCATTAATTCCTGTGCCATTATTCCTGTGCCATTATTTCCTGTGCCATTATTTCCTGTGCCATTATTTCCTGTGCCATTATTCCTGTGCCATTATTCCTGTGCCATTAATTCCTGTGCCATTATTTCCTGTGCCATTATTTCCTGTGCCATTATTTCCTGTGCCATTATTTCCTGTGCCATTATTTCCTGTGCCATTAATTCCTGTGCCATTATTTCCTGTGCCATTATTTCCTGTGCCATTATTTCCTGTGCCATTATTTCCTGTGCCATTATTTCCTGTGCCATTATTCCTGTGCCATTATTTCCTGTGCCATTATTTCCTGTGCCATTTTCCTGTGCCATTAATTCCTGTGCCATTATTCCTGTGCCATTATTCCTTGCCATTATTTCCTGTGCCATTATTTCCTGTGCCATTATTCCTTGCCATTATTTCCTGTGCCATTAATTCCTGTGCCATTATTTCCGTGCCATATTCTGTGCCATTATTTCCTGTGCCATTAATTCCCATGTGCCATTATTTCCTGTGCCATTAATTCCTGTGCCATTATTCCTGTGCCATTATTTCCTGTGCCATTATTCCTGTGCCATTATTCCTGTGCCATTAATTCCTGTGCCATTATTTCCTGTGCCATTATTTCCTGTGCCATTATTTCCTATGCCATTATTTCCTGTGCCATTATTTCCTATGCCATTATTTCCTGTGCCATTATTTCCTGTGCCATTTTCCCTATGTTACATTTTCCTACATTCTTGTCAGACACGAAGCCAGGCTTCAGGACGCTGGTGTATTACTAGAGTAGACTCACAGCGAGGTAGCAAACACCACCACCAAAATATGTTCCCAGCAAAGTGTGACAACATGGAAAGTAAAAGTTGGCGTAAAGGGCTGGACGGACCGAAAACTTTTACAGAGATATTTAGGCAGCATGAAAACGCGTATGAATTAACGTTGCACTTTGTTGTACGTAGTTAGAGAATTACTGTGTTCAATTTACAGTATTCAGGGTAATGTTGAAAGTGCTAGTGATAGTCAGTGTTATTTAGTGATAGTGTTATAGTGATGGTGTTAGTTATAGTGAGTGATAGAGATATTTAGTGATAGTGTTAGTTAGTGTTATTAGTGATAGTTAATGTTAGTTATAGTGAGTGATAGTTAGTGTTATTAGTGATAGTGTTAGTTAAAGTTAGTGATAGAGATACTTAGTGATAGTGTTAGTTAGTGTTATTAGTGATAGTTAGTGATAGTGTTATTAGTGTTAGTTAGTGTTATTAGTGATAGTTAGTGATAGTGTTATTAGGGATAGTTAGTGTTAGTTATAGTGAGTGATAGTTAGTGTTATTAGTGATTGTCAGTGTTATTAAGTGCATGGTAATACTAAAACTAAATACTATAACGATACGTGATACTAAAACTATGATACTGAAAACGATATTGAATATAGGTAGAATATATAGATATGATATAATATAGATAGATATACAAAGCCAGATAGATAGGTAGATAGGTAAATAGATAGGTAGGATAGGAGATAGGATAGGAGGGGATAGGATAGATAGATAGGTAGATAGATAGATAAATATAGATAGGTAATACTGAAACGATACGTGGGATGATATGAGTAAATGTTGTAACCGTAATTGGAAGGAGGTAAATGGATCCTCACCATTTAATTGTTGTTGAGAGTGAAATAATGAGAGGCGAATGGATATAAAAGCAACATGAGACAGACAGCCAGACAGACAGACATAGAAGGTGACCTACAACCATCGTATATATGTTAACCAAAACGCCTTAAAACAACAGACAGACAGACAGACAGACAGACAGACAGACATAGGGGGGAGGTGACCAATAACTCTTATGTGTTAACCAAACGCCTTCAAACAACAGACAGACATACAGACAGACAGACAGACAGACATACAGACAGACAGGCAGACAGACAGACAGACAGACAGACAGACAGACAGACAGAAAGACAGACAGGCAGACAGACAGACAGACAGACAGACAGACAGACAGACATAGGGGAGGTGACTAACAACTCTTTTATGTGTTAACCAAACGCCTTCACTTCAAACAACAGACAGACAGACAGACAGACAGACAGACAGACAGACAGACAGACAGGACAGACAGACAGGCATAGGAGGTGGTGATAACAATTCTCATATATGTCTTAACCGAACGCCTCCAAACAACAGACAGACAGACAGACAGACAGACAGACAGACATAGGGGAGGTGACTAACAACTCTTTTATGTGTTAACCAAACGCCTTCAACCAGCAACTGGAAGGCACCGCAAAGTATTTTTTTATTTTATTTTTTATTTTTTATGTTAGAGTCAATAGCGCTTGTAGGAAATTTTTTTATTATATTTTTATTTTTCCCCCCTTCTATTCTTTGTATTCTTTGGTCTTTGTAACTATTAACGTAATACAAATTTTGCTGCTTAAGGGCGGGAACGATCAGTGTTTTGCAATTCACTGTTTTCAACCCCTCGCTTTTTTGAGACTTTAAGGTTAAGGTTATTTTTAGGGTTAGGTTAAGGTTAGGTTAGGTTAGATATTTTAGGGTTAGATTAAGGTAAGGTTAGGTTAGAGTTTTAAGAGTTAGGTTAGGTTAAGGTTAGGTTAGGTTAGGTCAGAGTTTTTAGGGTTAGGTTAAGGTTAGGTTAGGTCATAGATTTTAGGATTAGGTTAAGGTTAGGTTAGGTCAGAGTTTTCAGGGTTAGGTTAAGGTTAGGTTAGGTCAGAGTTTTTAGGGTTAGGTTAGGTCATAGTTTTCAGGGTTAGGTTAAGGTTAGGTTAGGTCATAGTTTTTAGGGTTAGGTTAAGGTTAGGTTAGGTCATAGTTTTTAGGGTTAGGTTAAGGTTAGGTTAGGTCAGAGTTTTCAGGGTTAGGTTAAGGTTAGGTTAGGTCAGAGTTTTCAGGGTTAGGTTAAGGTTAGGTTAGGTCATAGTTTTTAGGGTTAGGTTAAGGTTAGGTTAGGTCATAGTTTTTAGGGTTAGGTTAAGGTTAGGTTAGGTCATAGTTTTTAGGGTTAGGTTAAGGTTAGGTTAGGTCATAGTTTTTAGGGTTAGGTTAAGGTTAGGTTAGGTCATAGTTTTTAGGGTTAGGTTAAGGTTAGGTTAGGTCATAGTTTTTAGGGTTAGGTTAAGGTTAGGTTAGGTCATAGTTTTTAGGGTTAGGGTTAAGGTTAGGTTAGGTCATAGTTTTAGGGTTTAGGTTAGTAGGTTAGGTTTTTAGGTCATGTAGTTTTTAGGGTTAGGGTTAAGGTTAGGTTAGGTCATAGTTTTTAGGGTTAGGGTTAAGGTTAGGTTATTTGTTGTTCTTAATTCCTCACTAAGAATATATCATCCGCCATACTGCGACGTGAGCTTACTTGTGTTTGAGGCAGTGTGAGCGACAGGAATAGTGAATTGGCACTCCCTTTATCGCAGTGTGTAGATTTTTTTAACGTTTCATCTCTTCTTCTCTCTCTCTCTCTCTTTTCTCTCTCTTCATCTCCTCCTCTCTCTCTCTCTCCCTACTCTCTCGTCTCTCTCTCTCCGATCGTCTCTCCTCTCTCTCTCTCATACTTCGTCTATACATCTCTCACTATACTATACTACTACTACTACTACTACTACTACTACTCTACTTTACTATTACTACTACTACTACTACTCTACTACTACTACTACTACTACTACTACTACTACTACTACTACTACTACTACTACTACTACTACTCTACTACTACTACTACTACTACTACTACTACTACTACTACTACTACTATATACTATTACTCACTACTACTACTACTACTACTACTACTACTACTACTACTACTACTACTACTACTACTACTACTACTAATAATAATAATAATAGTAATAACAGTTGTGGGGCTGTCTTGTCTGGTAAACAAAATGATGCAACTAATAGATCAGTGTTTCTTAACCTTTGCACCACCACGCCCCTTCAGTAGTGGGTCCTTGCCTCCATGCCCCCCTTCACCACCACGCCCCTTCAGTAGTGGGCTTGCCTCCTTTGCCCCCCTTCACCACCACGCCCCTTCAGTAGTGGGTCCTGTGCCTCCATGCCCCCCTTCACCACCACGCCCCTTCAGTAGTGGGTCCTTGCCTCCATGCCCCCCTTCACCACCACGCCCCTTCAGTAGTGGGTCCTTGCCTCCATGCCCCCCCTTCACTTCTTCAACCAAGATATTTCAAAATAATCCTGAATCAGAAAGAAAAAATGAAAAAATGCGTGTTTTTTACACATTTACTGTGCACATATTCATGAACACCTTGCATATACCCAGCACATTTAGTTAGATCATGTTTAATATTGTAATAATAAACAAAAATAATAATGATGTTCACGATAATGATAATGATGATAATAATAATGATGATAACAATAATAATAGTAATATTATTAACAAAAAATAAGATTGCATGAATCTAGGGAGTTAGTGAAACCTGGCAAGGTGTCACCGCAGAGTCTTTCACCTCGCACTTCCCTGTACCGACTTTCTTAAGAAAATATGGAAGGTACAAGAGGCTGCGAGACTTTGCTCACCATCGCGAGCGGGCTTCATGTTAAAGCGAAGGCCGAGCTTAAAGTTAAATACTTGACAGTTTTTCCTTTTTATCTCTTGGCTCAATCCTTCCTAGGTAAATAGCCACGCCCCCTAAAGGGCCGCGTCCCCCAGGTTAAGAACCGCTGCAATAGAACATGGTTGGATCAGATGCATCCGGATATATTTCCTTTTCGCGGCAAAAAAGGTGATTCCCGAGGGTCGTTCCGATGGGTCGTGGTGTTTGTGATGAGCCGTCGTCCTCTTCGCCCTCTCTGAACCGCCCGTATAAAAATAAAAGCAAATTGGCGTGTCCTCGTGTGGTTGTTTTTCACCGCGCTGACGTTCCTCCCACCACTCCATCAAAGGATGTTACAATCGGCGGCAATGATCGTCTTTATTCCCCGAAATCTCATTTAAGCTCACACACAGTTTGCTTTAAGCCGTAGTGGGCTGTCGCGCTGGCCTGGATGGAGCGGGTTTTTATATCCTTTTTTATTTACATGTTTGCGTAGAGAGATGTGTTGGAAGAGACTATAGAGAGCGAAGGGAATATAGATGTGGATATTGGCTGTGATATATAGTTAATGCTCACTATATTGCCCTTGACATACATTACACCTACATAAGAATATTTTTTACATTACATCTCTCTGTCACAGTAACTTTTTTTCAACTGCCTCACTATTTGCCAGACACTCGATTCCATACAACAATAACATCAAGCCATAAACTGGCGGGATGTTATTTTTCAGAACTTGTTGAAGAAGCGAGTAGGTTGTCTCTGCAGTGCCTTTCTCCTCCTTCCCCTTCCTTTCCCCCCCTCCCCTTCCCCTTCCTTTCCTTTTCTTTCCTTTCCTCCCCTTCCTTCCCATCCCCCTTCCCCTTCCTTTCCTTCCCTTCCCCTTCCTTTCCTCCCCTTCCCCTTCCTTTCCTTTCCTTTCCCCCCCTCCCCTTCCTTTCCTCCCCTTCCCCTTCATTTCCTCCCCTTCCCCTTCCTTTCCTCCCCTTCTCCTTCCTTTCCTCTCCTTCCCCTTCCTTTCCTCCCCTTCTTCTTCCTTTCCTCCCCTTCCCCTTCCTTTCCTTTCCTTCCCCCTTCCTTTCCTCCCCTTCTCCTTCCTTTCCTCCCTTCCCCTTCCTTTCCTCCCCTTCTTCTTCCTTTCCTCCCCTTCCCCTTCCTTTCCTTTCCTTCCCCCTTCCTTTCCTCCCCTTCTCCTTCCTTTCCTCTCCTTCCCCTTCCTTTCCTCCCCTTCTTCTTCCTTTCCTCCCCTTCCCCTTCCTTTCCTTTCCTTCCCCCTTCCTTTCCTCCCCTTCTCCTTCCTTTCCTCCCCTTCCCCTTCCTTTCCTCCCTTCCTTTCCTCCCTTTCCCCTTCCTTTCCTCCCTTTCCCCCTTTCCTTTCCTCCCCTTCCCCTTCCTTTCCTCCCCTTCCCTTTTCCTTTCCTCCCCTTCCTTCCCACTCCCCTTCCCCTTCCTTTCCTCCCCTTCCCTTTCCTCCCCTCCCCTTCCCCCTTCCTTTCCTCCCCTTCCCCTTCCTTTCTTCCCCTTTCCTTTCCTCCCCTTTCCTATCCTCCCTTTCCCCTTTCCTATCCTCCTACTCCTTTCCGTTCCTCCCCTTCCCCACCCCCCCTCCTCCCTTTCCCCCTACCCCCCTCCCCCCTTTTCGTCGTGGAGTATTTGAGGCTCCTTTTCATATCTGAACACGACCTATCTAGTATGCTGTGTGACATTTAAGAAGTATTTGAACCTCCCTATATACGGTCAATTATATCGATCCTTCTTCCCCTTGCGATGAACAACATTTTTTATCTATTTTCTTAATGTCACCGCTTTCTACGCACTTCCTGTTATTCATTGATTTCTGAATACGGTAAAAAAAACAAATAAGGTTTCTTTATGTATTTTGTCGTCAGTGGTTGTGCCATTGTGGGTGTGATCATAGAAGTAATTGTTGTAGTTGTTGTTGTTGTTGTAGTTGTTGTTGTTGTTGTTGTTGTAGTAGTAGTAGTAGTAGTAGTAGTAGTAGTAGTAGTAGTAGTAGTTTAGTAGTTGTTGTTGTTGTTGTTGTTGTTGTTGTTGTTGTTGTTGTTGTTGTAGTTGTAGTAGTAGTTGTTGTTGTTGTTGTTGTAGTAGTAGTAGTAGTAGTAGTAGTAGTAGTAGTAGTAGTAGTAGTAGTAGTGGTAGTAGTTGTTGTTGTTGCTGTTGTTGTTGTTGTTGTTGTTGTTGTTGTTGTTGTTGTTGTTGTTGTAGTAGTGGTAGTTGTTGTTGTTGTAGTTGTTGTTGTTGTTGTTGTTACTCTTGTGGTTGTTGGTTGTAATGTTAGTGGTGTTTTTGATATTTGCCACGTCGCTGTAGTTGTTGTTGTTGCTGTTGTAGTAGTAGTTGTTGTTGGTGGTGTTGGTGTTGTGGTTGTTGTTGTTGTTGTTGTTGTTGGTTGTAATGTTGGGGGTGTTTTTTATATTTCCCACGTCGCTGTTGTTGTTGTTGTTGTTGTTGTTGTTGTTGTTGTTGTTGTTGTTGTTGTTGTTGTTGTTGTTGTTGTTGTTGCTGTTGTTGTTGTTTGGTTGGTGTTGTTGTTGTTTGGTTGGTGTCGTTGTTATGGTTAGTTTTGCTGCGGTTTTTGTTGTTGATATTGGTGGCTATGCGGCATGGGTTTTTTCTGTCTCTTTTTTTATCTGCAAATGATTCAATACGAAACACACAACAGAAAAACAAAACAGAACAGTAAAATTCGAAAATCTGTTGATGTTAGAGCAGAAGGTCAAACATTTTTTTTTATTAGTTATTTGTCAGGACTTTTTTTCTTCAGATGTATATATATTTTTTTTTAGCACATATGAAGGACACATTTGAGGGGAAAACTGTTATAGTCACTTTTTAGGGATCACCAGAGATAGAAGGGTCATTTGGTGGAGCAATTTTTTCTTTTTTAGTTATATTTTCTTTTCTTTCCAAATGTATATATGTATTTTTTTTTGCCCATATTAAGGAAACATTTGAGGGGATAACTGTTCGATATATTTTTGAGGGATCACCAGAAAAGCGGTATTTGGTGAATCTTTTATTTATTTATAGTTATTATTATTTTTTTCTTCAAATGTATATATATATTATTTTTTTTAGCCCATGTCAAGGAAACATTTGAGGGGATAACTTTTAGAGGTAATTTTGAGGAATCACCAGAAAAGCGTCATTTGGTGGATTTTCTATTTTTTTCCCCTTTTTCTTCAAATTGGTATATACATTTTTTAGCACATATTAAGGAAATAGTTAAGGGGATAACTGTTCAATATATTTTTGAGGAATCACCAGAAAAACGTCATTTGGTTCATCTCTTTTTTTTCGAGCTCTTTTTTTCATTTTGGTTAATTTTTTACCTTTATTTCGCTGCCTAAAGGAAGAGACAATGTGTTGGGTTGACCTTTGCCCTGCAGTATGTGTGTGTGTATGTGTGTGTGTGTGTGAGGGGAGTGAGGGGAGCTGTCGCCCTCCCCTCACACGCTACATCCCCTTTAGCGGACTTTCCTGACGCCGACCTCCACACCTGACGATTCCTGGTTAAAAATAATAATATCTGAATCTCTTGTATACTCTCACATTAATCTTTCCACGTGGGATGCTTGCTGCTGGTGTGTTCATTTTTAACCCCTTGAGTCCCACAACGTAATTTCCATTGTAATTTGGGTACCATTAGACGATTTCTATTGAATATAAGCAATATTCTATACATATGACCTGTTTAGTACCCTTGTCCACGAGTCCAAGAACGTAATTTCCATTGTAATTTGGCTACCATTAGATGATTTTTAATGAATATAAGCAATATTTTATAGATATGACCTATTTAGTATCCTTGTCAACTAACTAATTTGGTATATTAAGTTAGTTTTCGTAATTTTATGGCTGACAACAGATGATTTTATATAGCAAAGGAAAGATCTGGGTGTGAAGGGGTTAAGGTTTAATATAGAAATGTCCAGGTTGAAAAAATAAGACACCAGCCCTTTCATTGTTTCATTACGTGTCAGGGGTGCATGGGAAAACCAACCTAATTCTGTTGTCCTTAGGGGTGTTAATGAGATTGCTTACCCATGCATAGATGCGATTCTGGATGCCGCCTCTATGCTTGGTACTTATATTAAAAAAAAAAAGTCGTCAAAAGTCAAAAATATTTATTGGCCTATCCAAAAAAAAGAAAGCCAAGTCAATGGTCAAAAATATTTATTAACCTATCTGAAGAAATAAAAGTCAAGTCAAAAGTCAAAAATATTATAAGCTCAACTATAAACCAAAGAAAATTAACGTCTCCCAACATCTAGGCAGAGCTTTTTTAATATTAACATTTTTTAAGAGCTCCTAAAAACAATATACGTAAATTTCAATA
>JACEEZ010006444.1:380000-385000 GCA_016584305.1 Chionoecetes opilio | reverse complement strand
GAGAGAGAGAGAGAGAGAGAGAGAGAGAGAGAGAGAGAGAGAGAGAGAGATTATATGGACAGACACAAACAGATACATAACAGACAGACAGACAGACAGACAGACAGACAGTCAGACAAAGAAACAGAGCATTACATCAATACTCCTAAACAGACAGTTAGACACAAAGACAAACTCATAGATGGAATAGATCATAAGTTATGGCTAAAAAAAAAAAAAAAAAAATTCAGGAAGTCAATTCGTGTTAACAACTGAAGCATTACATAAATTAAAGCAAAATCAGACGACCATAAGGAGAACCAAGAGTGGGACCCAGTCATATTCCCCCATGGACATATTCCCCCATGGTATTTCCCCCCTGACAGATTCCCCCATGGACATATTCCCCTTTGGCAGTTTCCCCTGTGGACATTTTCCCTTTGGGTGTATTTTAGAGCACTGTGTTGTGATAACGAAACACTGACCGAAACCATTGCTGTTAATAGTTTAAGTTAAGTTAGGTTAATTTTAGGTTTGGTTTGGTTAGTTTTAGGTTTGTTAGGTTAGGTTAGCAATGGTTTCGGTCAGTGGTTCGTTATCACAACACAGTGCTATAAAATACATCCAGGGGGGAAAATGTCCACTAGGGAAACTGTCTAGAGGGGAAAATGTCAGGGGGAAATCTGTCAGGGGGGAAAATGTCCAGGGGGGAATATGTCCAGGGGGGAATATTAATGGGGGAAAATGTCAGGGGGGAAAATGTCCAGGGGGGAAAATGTCCAGGGGGGAAAATGTCCAGGGGGGAATATGTCCAAAGGGGAAAATGTCCAGGGGGAAAATGTCCAGGGGGGAATATGTCCAGAGGGGAAAATGTCCAGAGGGGAAAATGTCCAGAGGGGAAAATGTCCAGAGGGGAAAATGTCCAGGGGAGAATATGTCCAGAGGGGAAAATGTCCAGGGGGGAATATGTCCTGAGGGGAAAATGTCCAGAGGGGAAAATGTCCAGGGGGGAATATGTCCAGGGGGAAAATGTCAGGGGGAAAAATGTCAAGGGGGGAAAATGTCCAGGGGGGAAAATGTCCAGGGGGAAATCTGTCATGGGGGAAAATGTCCAGGGGGGAATATGTCCAGGGGGAAATCTGTCATGGGGGAAAATGTCAGTGGGGAAAATGTCCTAACTCACCAACAGCATGCATGTCATCATAAAAGCGGCAGCCACACGAAGCGTTTAGGTAAAGATAAACAACGCGATATACAGGACACTTGCAGGATAGTGACGTCATTGAGTCGAGCAAAGTGTTTCCCGGCGTGATCGACAGCGCTTTATGGGCTCAAATGGCGTCACAAGCCTTCAGAGGTCGAATGCTATTGACTCATTCTGCCAATACGTTCATGTTATTGTCCATTCGCCAACACGCATGTCGCCATTCCCGCCGCGGTGAGAGGTAATGGCACGTAGGCTAAACTTAGCTCCGCACCGACTTTTTGGCGGATTAAAACCCCATTCCATATGAGACAAAGCTTTAATATTAGCGTTGCCACAAGCCGCGTATATTTATCCTTCAGTGTGTCTATACTGTCTTTTTTAACGAGGTGGAAAATCCTGCCCCCTTGCTGCTTACTGACTGATATTTGATGCCCCTTCACGCCCAAATATTTCCCTTGCTACTAAATTATCGTCTCTTACACTCTTAGAAAAGAAGGGCAGGAAAAGGGTAAAAAAAGGGTGTTTGTAGTGATGAAATACTGCTACCCTTTTTCTACCCTTACAAATATACCCTTTTCCAACCCCAAATATACCCTTTTCTAACCCCAAATATACCCTTTCTCATCCCTCACGTCTAAAAAGGGTAGATAGAGGGTAAATGAAGGGTATAATCGGCAGCATCTACCCTCCAGCCTGGACATAGGGTTTAAAAAGGGTAGTGATGGTGCGATGTAACAATTCTACCCTTAATGTACCCCTTATTTCTGAGTGTGTAGATATTACGAAAATAAGCTTAATATAGTGTCCGTAAAAAGTCCTGACCCTTCCCTATGCGTAGTACGTCTTTTATAGAGGTCAGAACTTTTTGCGGACACAGTATACCAAATTAGCTAATGGACAAGGGTATTAAACAGGTTATATATACATAGAATATTGCTTACATTCATTAAAATAGTCTAATGGTAGCCAAAATACAATGGAAACTACGTTCTGGGCCTCAAGGGGGACTTCATTCCATGCATGAGACAAACCCTGTAATATTAAGGTTGCCACGGCCTGCGTATATACTTCCTTCAGAGTCTCTATATATACTCTGTTTTTTTAACGAAGTGAAAAATCCTGACCCCTTATTGCTCACTGACTGATAGACTCCTGCCAGGAGAAGGGAATACTACGGTTCTTCTAAATTTTAGCTGTATTTGATCAGAGTTAACCATATTATCAGGTAAACAAAGGCATCATTTTAAGCATGAGACCTTAAGATAGAATGGAATTTTCGCCTCGATAAGAAAAGACTATAGGTACTTATTTTTAATGCGGGAAACGCTCTTAAATGCTTAACACAAAGTCTGTGCTGGTATGAAGAGTCCCTGAGCGGTGGCGAGAGTCTGGGGTGGAATGATATTAAATTCTATCAAATTCCTGAATCAGCAAATACATGTGTTAATTTTCTTTTTAATGGATGCTAATGGCGTCTATTCTAATGGAGCAGCCATGAAGGCGTCATCAGTGCGTCTCCTGTGAGGCAGAATGATAGAACAGCTGGAATAATTATGAGTAATAGAAATGGACGAAGACTGCAAAGTATACTAAATATTATTCATGGCGATAAATTTTGAGTAAAAGAAATTGACAAACACTGGAAGGTGTACTAAACATTATTCATGGCGATAATTATGAGTAAAATAAATGGTGAAAGACTGCAAAATATACTAAGAAAAAAAGGCTGCAAAATATACTATAAAAAAAAGACTGCAAAATATACTATAAAAAAAAAGACTACAAAATATACTAAAAAAAAAATAGTGCAAAATATAAAAAAAAAAATAGTGCAAAATATACTAAAAAAAAAGACTGCTCAAAATATACTAAAAAAAAAAGACTGCAAAATATACTAAAAAAAAAAAAAGACTGCAAAATATACTAAGAAAAAAAGGCTGCAAAATATACTAAAAAAAAAGACTGCAAATTATACTATAAAAAAAAGACTGCAAAATATACTAAAAAAAAAAGACTGCAAAATATAAAAAAAAAAAAAAAGACTGCAAAATATACTAAAAAAAAAAGACTGCAAAATATACTAAAAAAAAGACTGCAAAATATACTAAAAAAAAAAGACTGCAAAATATACTAAAAAAAAAGACTGCAAAATATACTAAGAAAAAAAGACTGCAAAATATACTAAGAAAAAAAGACTGCAAAATATACTAAGAAAAAAAGACTGCAAAATATACTAAAAAAAAAGGCTGCAAAATATACTAAGAAAAAAAGACTGCAAAATATACTAAGAAAAAAAGACTGCAAAATATACTAAAAAAAAAAGGCTGCAAAATATACTAAGAAAAAAAGGCTGCAAAATATACTAAGAAAAAAAGACTGCAAAATATACTAAAAAAAAAAGACTGCAAAGTATACTAAATATTATTCATGTCGAAAATTTTGAATAAAAGAAATAGAGGAAGGCAGCAAAGTATACTAAATAATATACATGGCGTATCGTCGGGTCGGTAATGTGCTGTGATGGGCTGAATTAATCAAGTAGCACAGCATCACAGCGTCACATCATCACAGCGTCACAGATTCACAGCGTCACAGCATCACAGCGTCACAGCGTCACAGCGTCACAGCGTCACAGCGTTACAGCATCAGAGCGTCACAGCATCACAGCGTCACAGCAGCACAGCGTCACATCATCACAGCATCACAGCGTCACATCATCACAGCGTCACAGCGTCACAGCGTCACATCATCACAGCGTCACAGCGTCACAGCGTCATAGCATCACAGCGTCACAGCGTCACAGCGTCACATCATCACAGCGTCACAGCGTCACAGCATCACAGCGTCACAGCATCACAGCGTCACAGCATCACAGCGTCACAGCATCACAGCGTCACAGCGTCACAGCATCACAGCGTCACAGCATCACAGCGTCACATCATCACAGCGTCACAGCATCACAGCGTCACAGCGTCACAGCATCACAGCGTCACAGCATCACAGCATCACAGCGTCACAGCAGCACAGCGTCACAGCATCACATCGTCACAGCGTCACAGCATCACAGCATCACAGCGTCACAGCGTCACAGCAGTACAGCGTCACAGCATCACAGCGTCACAGCGTCACAGCATCACAGCGTCACAGCATCACAGCGTCACAGCATCACAGCAGCACAGCGTCACAGCATCACAGCGTCACAGCATCACAGCATCACAGCGTCACAGCATCATAGCGTCACAGCGTCACAGCGTCACAGCAGCACAGCGTCAGAGCATCACAGCATCACAGCGTCATAGCGTCACAGCGTCACAGCAATACATCATCACAGCATCACATCATCACAGCGTCACAGCATCACAGCGTCACAGCATCACAGCGTCACAGCGTCACAGCAGTACAGCGTCACAGCATCACAGCGTCACAGCATCACAGCGTCACAGCGTCACAGCATCACAGCATCACAGCGTCACAGCATCACAACAGCACAGCAGCACAGCGTCACAGCGTCACAGCATCACAGCGTCACAGCGTCACAACATCATAGCGTCACAGCATCACAGCGTCACAGCGTCACAGCATCACAGCAGCACAGCGTCACAGCAGCACAGAATAATCTCGTCCCCAGCGACAGGTTCAGCGGCATAAAAAAGTTAATAATCTTGGTAGCCAGAGTGAGCGGCTGATAAAAACGTCAGTGTTTCGGGAGCTCTCCGGCGGTGCTCCCATGTATAATTCTGGCCATGTATAATTCTAGTGCGATGCTGCCTGCGTGTGGGTGTCCGGGGCTCTTCTTTTTTCAGTGGAATTGTAC
>JACEEZ010006444.1:360000-375000 GCA_016584305.1 Chionoecetes opilio | reverse complement strand
AAGACTGATGGTGCCTTGTGTAAGAAGCTTATTTGTTGTGAGTGAGTTGTCCTGGACGTGTTTATTTCCTGCTTCTTCCCTGTTTGCTTCTTTTTCTTCACTGTTTTCTTCACTGTTTGCTTCTTTTCCTTCACTGTTTTCTTCTTTTTCTTCACTGTTTTCTTCACTGTTTGCTTCTTTTCCTTCACTGTTTTCTTCTTTTTCTTTACTGTTTTCTTCACTGTTTGCTTCTTTTCCTTCACTGTTTTCTTCTTTTTCTTCACTGTTTTCTTCACTGTTTGCTTCTTTTCCTTCACTGTTTTCTTCACTGTTTTCTTCTTTTCCTTCACTGTTTTCTTCTTTTTCTTTACTGTTTTCTTCACTGTTTGCTTCTTTTCCTTCACTGTTTTCTTCACTGTTTTCTTCTTTTCCTTCACTGTTTTCTTCACTGTTTGCTTCTTTTTCTTTACTGTTTTCTTCACTGTTTGCTTCTTTTCCTTCACTGTTTTCTTCACTGTTTGCTTCTTTTCCTTCACTGTTTTCTTCACTGTTTGCTTCTTTTCCTTCACTGTTTTCTTCACTGTTTGCTTCTTTTCCTTCACTGTTTTCTTCACTGTTTGCTTCTTTTCCTTCACTGTTTTCTTCACTGTTTGCTTCTTTTCCTTCACTGTTTTCTTCACTGTTTGCTTCTTTTCCTTCACTGGAAGACGTGTGTTTGGCCTCTGCTAGCCCATCTTTAAACAGACATAACTTTATTCTATTGGTGCCAAAATCCGTATTATTTCGCTACATGTGTGCTGGAGGGATTATTACTGTATTTACTGCACTGCACACACACACACACACACACACACACACACACACACACACACACACACACACACACACACACACACACACACACACACACACACACACACACACACACACACACACACACACACACACACACACACACACACACACACACATACACACACGCACACACACACACACACACACACACACACACACACACACACACACACACACACACACACACACACACACACACACACACACACTACAACATTAACGTAGGCGCAGGATATTATGTTTTTCGTTAAAATTTTGTCTCACTGCCGCAACACTTAATTTCCCGGAATGCATTAAGGCGTTAAAACTGACCTAAATAGAACAACCGAAATGAATTAATTTTAAAGATTCAATTATTGCACTACACCTATTCATGAGTGCTGGGAATCATCTTATTGTAAACCGCAATACTATCAAGTAATTCATAAATAAATTGTAAATCAAGGCTCCCTCATTTCCATTCCATATGAAATGTTTTTTTATTCATATTCAACATTTACGTAAAACCAGACTATAATTATATATTTCCCAAGAATACGCGTTCAGTAGCAGCTTAAATAATTTCCCGGTAACATTAAGACAACAGCAGCCGCAAAACACCCAGTAATGCTAGCAGAGCGGCGGCATAGCGGTCGCAGCGCCGCCGAGCCGCTTATGTATATACTGGAAAACACGGATTCGACGAAGTGCGGATTACAGAGAGAGAGAGAGAGAGAGAAGAGAGAGAGAGAGAGAGAGAGAGAGAGAGAGAGAGAGAGAGAGAGAGAGAGAGAGGAGAGAGAGAGAGAGAGAGAGAGAGAGAGAGAGAGAGAGAGTGTGAAGAGAGATGTGGGCAGATGGGCATGCTGTTTTTAATCAAAGATAGAGAGAGAGAGAGAGAGAGAGAGAGAGAGAGAGAGAGAGAGAGAGAGAGAGAGAGAGAGAGAGAGAGAGAGAGAGAGAGAGAGAGAGAGAGAGATGTGGGCATGATGTTTTTAATCACCTCAGATGAAAATAGAAGTTAATACGAACTTCAAAAATGCGGCAATCAGACATAGCGAAACATTATTTATTGCTTAAATATTGAGTTTACCATCAGTCTTACGATATAGACAGACTTACAGAGGAGCAGCATAACAGTCGACACTCCTACGTAGGATGTAGATGTAGGAAAAGTTCTTACGGCTAGTAATCAAGGTGAAACAAGAAGTAACAGATTCAAGCTGGAAAAGCGTAGATTTAAAAAGAAATAGGGAAAAACTGGTTCACAAATAGGGTGGTAAATGATTGGAATGGACTCAGTCGTCAGGTGGTCAGTGCGGAGTCAATAGGGAGCTTTAAAAAGAGGCTGGATACATTCATGGATGGGGATGCAAGGTGGATGTAGGTATATGTTAAGTAACAGGAACTACCACATGTAGGTTTCGCGGCCTTTTGTAGCTTCCCTATTTTCTTATGTTCTTATGTACGCTCATATACTTTACGATCGCTTGTATTTTTTGTGTATACGCTCCATACTTACGAGTATTCGCACGCTTCTCTTGGCGATTCAACTACTTAAAGTATTTGGTTCGTAATCCGTTAAGAGTATTACGTATATGCGCGTGAAGGACTTGATGAATAACGTATACGTATATTATTATATTGCTGAATTTAAACATTGCATCTTTTCTTTTTTTCTTTTTTTTCGGGCCTCCAGCAGGGAAGGACCACGGGCTAGCTTGAGCCCGTCAGAGAGATGCTTTGAAAAAAGAGAGGAGAGTGTTCGTGCTGCTGACGTGCGGCACGAGGACTGGCTTGTCCATCCTGACGAGGAGTGCGGGGTAGAAAGGGGCACTCAGCAGGATACACTCTCCGTATTGCATCTTTGCTTTAAATATATCTGTCATAAGTGGCGGGCTATCTCTTTAATCAAACATTGGTTGTTCCTCAAGTGACGTAGAATAGAAACTTAGACTTATAGAGTATACTAGAGACTTACTTAGAGTGACTTACTTACTTATAGACTTACTAGAGTGACTTACTGATTTACTTATAGACTTACTAGAGTGACTTATGACTTGGTGACCTAGACTAGAAAGTTCTAGAGGCAGGAAATGTTTGTGGAAGATTGGTTTAGTTTCTTAGATGATCTTATGACATGTGAATGGAGGAATCATCGTAACAGGTTCTTCGGAAATCCCTTGGATGTGCTTCTGATCAGTTCGTAAAATTGCCGGTGGATACTTAAGGATTTAAGAACATAAGAAGAACATAAGGAAGCTACAAGAGGCTATGAGACCTACGTGCATGAGGTAGTTCCTGTTACTTAATACTACCTACATCCACCTTTCATCCCCATCCATGAAATAATCTAGCCTCCTTTTAAAGCTCCTTATTGTCTCCGCACTAACTACCTGGCGACTGACGAGGCCATTCCAGTCATTCACCACCCTACACTCTCAGAAATAAGGGGTACATTAAGGGTAGAATTGTTACATCGCACCATCACTACCCTTTTTAAACCCTATGTGCAGGCTGGAGGGTAGATGCTGCCTATTATACCCTTCATCTACCCTCTATCTACCCTTTTTAGACGAGAGGGTTGGAAAAGGGTATATTTGCGTCGATCTGAAAGGGTATATTTGTATGGGTAGAAAAAGGGTAGCAGTATTTCATCACTACAAACACCCTTTTTCTACCCTTTTTCTACCCTTCTTTTCTAAGAGAGTATTTGTGAACCAGTTTCCCCCTAATTCTTTTTAAAATTACGTTTTTCCAGTTTGAATTCGTTACTTCTTGTTCTACCCTGATTACTAGCCCTAAGAACTTTCCTACATCTCCTTTATCCCTTTATCAACTTACAAACTTCTATCAGATCGCCCCTTAAGCAAGGCTCGAGTACGGTCCTCTCTGAGCTGATGGTCGCTAAGGAAACATGAAATAAAAACTTGGTGAATACTCATTTGCTGAGACACCTCCAAGTCACGGAAGTAATTAGAAAAAGAGGGACAGAGTTTTACGTTTCTTATTGACAGAAAAAAAAGTTATCTTCGCAATTCAGAATGTGTTTGCTAATTTTTTGCTGTAAAGTCATGGTAATTCAGAGAGAGAGAAAGAGAGAGAGAGAGAGGAGAGAGAGAGAGAGAGGAGAGAGAGAGAGAGAGAGAGAGAGAGAGAGAGAGGGGAGAGAGAGAGAGAGAGAAGAGAGAGAGACTGAGTGTGTGTGTGTGTGTGTGTGTGTGTGTGTGTGTGTGTGTGTGTGTGTGTGTGTGTGTGTGTGTGTGTGTGTGTGTGTGTGTGTGTGTGTTTGTTTTTGCCGGTGAATTATTTTTTGTGTGGTTCGTATTTTCATTAGTGGATATTTATGTTCGGTGTCGCCTGGAGGACACACACACACACACACACACACACACACACACACACACACACACACACACACACACACACACACACACACACACCACACCCACCCACCCACCCCACCACCCACCCACCCACCCACCCACCCACCCACCCACCCACCCACCCACCCACCCACCCACCCACCCACACACACACACACACGTGATCCCCTACCCCTGATAAATGTCGGTGTTTTTGAAGCCTTAGCGGGGTGATCGGGCGACGCGGGAATGAGTTTAGCCCTTTGATGCACATTACATTTTCAGAACGGCTCAATGTTTGCCAAAGCGAACAAATACTGAATGATTCTACAAGCTAACTAGGGCACCATGTAGTTAAGTCAAGTATTATGTAGTCTAAAGTATGTTTAAGTCAAGGATTATGTACTGTAAAGTATGTTTAAGTCAAGAATTATGTACTGTAAAGTATGTTTAAGTCAAGGATTATGTACTGTAAAGTATGTTTAAGTCAAGTATTAGTAAGTAAAGTAAGTATTATTAAAGTATTATGAGAAGTGTTTTCTTTGTTATTGTGGTTAGTGGTTAGTGTAGTTGTGGTTAGTGGTTAGTGTAGTTGTGGTTAGTGTAGTTGTGGTTAGTGTAGTTGTGGTTAGTGGTTAGTGTAGTTGTGGTTAGTGTAGTTGTGGTTTGTGTAGTTGGGTTAGGTTAGTGTAGTGGGTAGTGTAGTTGTGGTTAGTGGTTAGTGTAGTTGTGGTTAGTGTAGTTGTGGTTAGTGGTTAGTGTAGTTGTGGTTAGTGTAGTTGTGGTTAGTGGTTAGTGTAGTTGTGGTTGTGGTGGTAGTTGTGTTAGTGTAGTTGTGTTAGTGGTTAGTGTAGTTGTGGTTAGTGGTTAGTGTAGTTGTGGTTAGTGGTTAGTGTAGTTGTGGTTAGTGTAGTTGTGGTTAGTGGTTAGTGTAGTTGTGGTTAGTGGTTAGTGTAGTTGTGGTT
The DNA here is from genome assembly GCA_016584305.1 of Chionoecetes opilio. Lineage (NCBI taxonomy): Eukaryota > Metazoa > Arthropoda > Malacostraca > Decapoda > Majidae > Chionoecetes > Chionoecetes opilio. The sequence goes on along the minus strand of JACEEZ010006444.1, from coordinate 369,857 downwards.
AGTGGTTAGTGTAGTTGTGGTTAGTGTAGTTGTGGTTAGTGGTTAGTGTAGTTGTGGTTAGTGGTTAGTGTAGTTGTGGTTAGTGTAGTTGTGGTTAGTGTAGTTGTGGTTAGTGGTTAGTGTAGTTGTGGTTAGTGTAGTTGTGGTTAGTGGTTAGTGTAGTTGTGGTTAGTGTAGTTGTGGTTAGTGGTTAGTGTAGTTGTGGTTAGTGTAGTTGTGGTTAGTGTAGTTGTGGTTAGTGGTTAGTGTAGTTGTGGTTAGTGTAGTTGTGGTTAGTGGTTAGTGTAGTTGTGGTTAGTGGTTAGTGTAGTTGTGGTTAGTGGTTAGTGTAGTTGTGGTTAGTGTAGTGTAGTTGTGGTTAGTGGTTAGTGTGATTGTGGTTAGTGTAGTTGTGGTTAGTGGTTAGTGTAGTTGTGGTTAATGGTTAGTGTGGTTGTGGTTAGTGGTTAGTGTAGTTGTGGTTAGTGGTTAGTGTGGTTGTGGTTAGTGGTTAGTGTAGTTGTGGTTAGTGGTTAGTGTAGTTGTGGCTAGTGGTTAGTGTAGTTGTGATTAGTGGTTAGTGTAGGTGCTGTTTTTGAGGTGGTGGTGGTGGTGGTGATGGTGGTGGTTGTGGTAGTGGTGGTGGTTGTGGTGGTTATTTTGATGGCTAGTAAGGACACTGGAATATCTAGGGTTAACACGCCAGACATGCATTATAAGGAAGGAGCTAAACAACTACGCACATAAAAGATATACGCAACACTTTAAAGCGAACATGAGTGCCATTAAAAGTTTTGGCGATGGATGAAAACAGTCATGATGGCTGATTTGTAGGCAGAGCTGGGCACTAGATACATTGAATGTATTTAAATACTAAATACTAAATACATAGGAGAAATGTATTTAAATACTAAATGCATAGGAGAAATGTATTTAAATACTAAATACTAAATACATTTTACGAATGTATTTAAATACTAAATACTAAATACATCAACTGTAATTAGATACATTTGTAAATACATTTTAAATACACACAAATTTTAACATGTCCGAAAAAAATGGATTTCCTTAGATTTTGGGTTTCCTTAGAAATTTCCTTCTCAGGCCTAAATTTTCTTGAAATCAGGACATTTCCTTGCCAGTGGAAACAATGGTTCACTGTAACATCGGGGTTGCCAGATAGTTGTGCGGGTTTATGGCCAAATTAACTGATAAAAAAGTATCAACATTTTTATATTAAATGTATTTAAATACAATGTATTTAAATACTCATAAAAGTATTTAAATACTGTATTTATATACATGACAACCAATGTATTTATAAATACATTTATAAATACACAAATGTATTTAAATACGTATTTAAATACAATTGTATTTAAATACTGCCCAGCTCTGTTTGTAGGGGATGCAACTGACCTCTGTTTGATGTAATAACAGTTTTAGCCCCTTCTCTCTCTCTCTCTCTCTCTCTCTCTCTCTCTCTCTCTCTCTCTCTCTCTCTCTCTCTCTCTCTCTCTCTCTCTCTCTCTCTCTCTCTCTCAGCCCCCCCCACACACACACTTTGTACCACAGTTGGTATCTAATCCGATGTTTCCTCAACACTCGTTTAGACAATGCGCCACAAATACTACTAAAGCTTTCCAAAGAAGATTTATTGATTCCCATAAATACAGAATCGCCAGGCTCGGGTGAGACATTTGTTAGCGGCTCAACCCACCAAGGCAAATAGGAACTGCGGGTGTCCCAAACCAGAGCCAAAGGTGCTACATAGGTGTTAAATAGGTGCTAAATAGTTGCTAAATAGGTGCTAAATAGGTGATGAATAGGTGTTAGATAGGTGATAAATAGGTGATAAATAAAGGTGTGTAAATACGTGCTAAATAGGTGCTAAATAAGTGTTAAATAGGTGATAAATAAAGGTGTGTAAATAGGTGCTAAATAGGTGCTAAATAAGTGTTAAATAGGTGATAAATAAAGGTGTCTAAATACGTGCTAAATAGGTGATAAATAGGTGATAAATAGGTGATAAATAGGTGATAAATAGGTGTTAGATAGGTGATAAATAGGTGATAAATAGGTGATAAATAGGTGTTAGATAGGTGATAAATAGGTGATCAATAGGTGATCAATAGGTGTTAGATAGGTGATAAATAGGTGATAAATAGGTGTTAGATAGATGATAAATAGGTGATAAATAGGTGTTAGATAGGTGATAAATAGGTGATAAATAGGTGATAAATAGGTGATAAATAGGTGATAAATAGGTAATAAATAGGTGTTAGATAGGTGATAAATAGGTGATAAATAGGTGATAAATAGGTGTTAGATAGGTGATAAATAGGTGATAAATAGGTAATAAATAGGTGATAAATAGGTGTTAGATAGGTGATAAATAGGTGATAAATAGGGGATAAATAGGTGTTAGATAGGTGATAAATAGGTGATAAATAGGTGATAAATAGGTGTTAGATAGGTGATAAATAGGTGATAAATAGGTGATCAATAGGTGTTAGATAGGTGATAAATAGGTGATAAATAGGTGATAAATAGGTGTTAGATAGGTGATATATAGGTGATAAATAGGTGATAAATAGGTGTTAGATAGGTGATAAATAGGTGATAAATAGGTGATCAATAGGTGTTAGATAGGTGATAAATAGGTGATAAATAGGTGATCAATAAGTGATAAATAGGTGTTAGATAGGTGATAAATAGGTGATAAACAGGTGATAAATAGGTGATAAATAGGTGATCAATAGGTGATCAATAGGTGATCAATAGGTGTTAGATTGGTGATAAATAGGTGATAAATAGGTGATAAATAGGTTAGATAGGTGATAAATAGGTGATAAATAGGTGTTAGATAGGTGATAAATAGGTGCTAAATAGGTGATAAATAGGTGATAAATAGGTGATAAATAGGTGTTAGATAGGTGATAAATAGGTGTTAGATAGGTGATAAATAGGTGATAAATAGGTGATCAATAGGTGTTAGATTGGTGATAAATAGGTGATAAATAGGTGTTAGATAGGTGATAAATAGGTGATAAATAGGTGTTAGATAGGTGATAAATAGGTGCTAAATAGGTGATAAATAGGTGTTAGATAGGTGATAAATAGGTGATAAATATGTGTTAGATAGGTGATAAATAGGTGTTAGATAGGTGATAAATAGGTGATAAATAGGTGATAAATAGGTGATAAATAGGTGTTAGATAGGTGATAAATAGGTCATAAATAGGTGTTAGATAGGTGATAAATAGGTCATAAATAGGTGTTAGATAGGTGTTAGATAGGTGATAAATAGGTGATAAATAGGTGCTAGATAGGTGTTAGGTGATAAATAGGTGATAAATAGGTGATAAATAGGTGTTAAATAGGTGATAAATAGGTGATAAATAGGTGATAAATAGGTGATAAATAGGTGTTAGATAGGTGATAAATAGGTGTTAGATAGGTGATAAATAGGTGATAAATAGGTGATAAATAGGTGATAAATAGGTGATAAATAGGTGTTAGATAGGTGATAAATAGGTCATAAATAGGTGTTAGATAGGTGATAAATAGGTCATGAATAGGTGATTAATAGGTGTTAGATAGGTGATAAATAGGTGTTAAATAGGTGTTAAATAGCTGTTAAATAGGTGTTAAATAGTTGTTAGATAGGTGATAAATAGGTGATAAATAGGTGATAAATAGGTGATAAATAGGTATTAGATAGGTGATAAATAGCTGATAAATAGGTGATAAATAGGTGTTAGATAAGTGATAAATAGGTGATAAATAGGTGTTAGATAGGTGATAAATAGGTGTTAGATAGGTGATAAATAGGTGATAAATAGGTGTTAGATAGGTAATAAATAGGTGATAAATAGGTGTTAGATAAGTGATAAATAGGTGTTAAATAGGTGATGAATAGGTAATAAATAGGAGATGAATAGGTAATAAATAGGAGATAAATAGGTGTTAGATAGGTGATTAATAGGTGATAAATAGGTGATAAATAGGTGATAAATAGGTGTTAGATAGTGATAAATAGGTGATAAATAGGTGATAAATAGGTGTTAGATAGGTGATAAATAGGTGATAAATAGGTATTAGATAGGTGATAAATAGGTGATAAATTGGTGTTAGATAGGTGATAAATAGGTGATAAATTGGTGATAAATAGGTGATAAATAGGTGCTAAATTGATGCTAAATAGGTGATAAATAGGTGATAAAATGGTGATAAAAATGTGCTAAATAGCTGTTAAATAGGTGATAAATTGGTGCTAAATAGGTGCTAAATAGGTGCTAAATTGATGCTAAATAGGTGATAAATAGGGGATAAATAGGTGATAAAAAGGTGCTAAATAGGTGTTAAATAGGTGCTAGCCGAAAAGGGAGCCGAATCGTGCAGGCGAGGACGCGAGGTGGTTTGTAAAAAAGGTCAAAGTGGGTGAAAAGTTTGTAAAAATGTGTCAAAAGGTCAAACTAATTTATATACAAGACGTCATTGATAAAAATAAGACTCTCTCTCTCTCTCTCTCTCTCTCTCTCTCTCTCTCTCTCTCTCTCTCTCTCTCTCTCTCTCTCTCTCTCTCTCTCTCTCTCTCTCTAAATTTTCAGCATCTAATATACTATAGGAGTAGCCGTGTGTCTGTGTGTCTGTCTGTTTTGGGTAGCCGAAACTGTAAATTAAATTTCGATGAGAGTAGGCTCAAAAAAGCGCAAATAAATCGTAGGTGGTAAGCGGGCTTGGTCCCATGTCGATTGAATCATTTTGAAGGGGGATTTGGGCTAAAGACACTTTCCAGTCATAAGATTACAGGAACAAACTCTGCGGTAACGTCTTGCCGTATTTCAAGTTCCGTAGACTCATGGACTTTGTGTGTGTGTGTATTCATCTAGTTGTATTCATCTAGTTGTATTTTACAGGGCCAGAGCAATGCTCGTGTGGCCCCGTCTCCATATCAACATTTTTATCATTCATCCTTAGTGCTTTGTGTTGGCCGAAGCCAGCACCCCGGAGAGCAGGTCACAAACCCTGGCTAACACCCGGTACCCATTCACTGCTGAGTGGACAGGGGCTCGGGTTTTAAGGAAACAACCCATCTGTTTCCGCTCCGCCCGGGGATCGAACCCGGGACTTCTCGGTTGTGAACCGAGCGTGTTTCCCCTACACCACGGAGTACCCTGTGTGTGTGTGTGTGTGTGTGTGTGTGTGTGTGTTTGTGTGTCTGCATCCTGCTCTGGGGTGAGGCAGGAGTGGGGCTGGGGTGAGACAGGCGTGAGGCTGGGGTGAGGCAGGCGTGGGGCTGAGGTGGGGCAGGCGTGGTTCTGGGGTGAGACAGGCGTGGGACTGGTGTGAGACAGGCGTGGGGCTGGGGTGAGGCAGGCGTGGGGCTGGGGTGAGGCAGGCGTGGAGCTGGGGTGAGGCAGGCGTGGGGCTGGGGTGAGACATGCGTGGGACTGAGGTGAGGCAGGCGTGGGGCTGGGGTGAAGCAGGCTACAGTGGTGGTAGATGGTCTACCCCGAGGCACTTTGACCAGTGACCAACGACAGCAACAACACGATTGGAGTTTGCACTCACGTTGTTGTCTGATATATACTACTACTACAAACATCAATATCTGGGTCCGAAGGGCCCACAAGCACTTGTCTAATATACTATAGGAATAGCCGTGTGTGTGTCTGTCTGTCTGTTTTGGGTAACCGAAACTGTAAATTCAATTTTGATGAGAGTAGGCTCAGAAAATCGCAAATAAATCGTAGGTGGTAAGCGGCTTAGTCCCATGTCGATTGAATCATTTTGAAGGTTTTTTTGGACTAAAAACACTTTTAAGAGTATTAGATTACAGGAAGAAACTCTGCGATAACGCCTTGCCGCATTTCAGTAACACCGTAGACTTATTGTTTGTGTGGGGTTGCTGTAGGGAATTTGCTGGGTTTTTTTCTTATTATCTGAAAATTTCTGTCGCCTGATATTTGTTTTGTTTATATTTTCAGGTAAGACGCAAAGGACGTGTTGAATACAGGACAGAGAAGACGTGAGTGTTAACGGTATGAGATACATTAAACATAACTTTGGAGTGCTTTATCGCTTCCCTCTTACTCTTATTCGTCTCCCAGACCAGCCTTCCTCCTCACCATCCTTGCCTGTCCTCCTTCTATTATTTCCCTTCCTATGTTAATTTTATATTATCCACCTTATCTATCTAATATACTATAGCAGTAGCCGTGTGTCTGTCTGTCTGTTTTGCTATAGCAGTAGTCGAATGTCTGTCTGTCTGTTTTGGGTAGCCGAAACTGTAAATTCAATTTTGATGAGAGTAGGCTAAAAAAAATCGCAAATAAATCGTAGGTGGTTAGCGGCTTGGTCCCATGTCGATTGAATAATTTTGGAGGGGGGTTTTGGGCTAAAAACTGTGTTGAGCTATCCAAACTCTGACAGCGTTCAATTTCTCGAAATTGTATTCGACTCGCGACCAAGCACCAATCACTCCTCCGCTACTGCGCTCCTCTGTACTGCTACCGGCCGGCAGGACAGCCGTGTTTTCGTTAATATTTGCTTCTGACGGTGTAATTGAACGATACAACATTTACTCATATATTATACTTATATAATATACGTACATTAGTATACTTATATTTATACTTATTTTATATATTATAAGAATATACTATATTATATTTCCGAGGCGAAGGCGAAGGCGAGTCCGAAAGCGATCACGATCACGATCACGATCACGATCACGATCACAATCAATTTACGCTGTAGAGCGCTTCAATCGTGCAGCCGAGGCGACGACTTCTACCTGCCTCGCGTACCCATCATCACGCAGGCAGCGTCTGGCACTGGATTCCGCATGCGGCGTCTGCAATTTCCCATCCGTGTTGCATTTGCCATGACGATCAACAAGTGCCAGGGCCAGACCAAGAGCTACGTGGGAGCCTACTTGCCTACACCCGTGTTCACGCACGGCCAACTCTACGTCAGCCTGTCAAGGGTTGGCTGTGCTGATGCCGTCGAAGTGTTGGCGCCCCGTGGAAACACACGGAACGTGGTCTACCCCAAGGCACTTTGACCAATGACCAACGACAGCAACAACACGATTGGAGTTTGCACTCACATTGTTGTCTAATATATACCACTACTGCAAACATTAATACATGGGTCCGAAGGTCATGACAAGCACTTGTCATGAACTAAAACACGAGACTAGATTTTTTTATATTGAAACTCATGGCAGCCAGACGGAATACAGTGATTGAAGTCCTTTATGCTTCTTCTTTTTCTTATTCTTGTTCTCTCTCTCTCTCTCTCTCTCTCTCTCTCTCTCTCTCTCTCTCTCTCTCTCTCTCTCTCTCTCTCTCTCTCTCTCTCTCTCTCTCTCTCTCTCTCTCTCTCTCTCCCTCCCCCCCCCTACCGTCACCTAGAGGCGTGTCAAGAAGTAACGCTCAAGGAGGCACGAGGAGGAAAGCGTTGTCCCTGTGGAGACAAACATCCCTATGTGAAGGACAAGGTTTCCAACACGTAACTATACTCGCCGCACGTTAAGTTGGCGAAAATGGGGCCCTTCACTCCCCCCTTCCGAACGCACGGGATTGGCTGAGGTGTTGGGTGTAGGGTGAGAATGCATTGCTCCAAGTTCCGCCTTAAAGCCCCAACACCCAACACCTCAGCCAATCCCGTGCTTTCGGAAGGGAGGAGTGAAGGAAACCATTTTCGCCAACTTAACGTGCGGCGAGTATAATCTATTCACACCTGTCCGTATAGGTGAACGTGAAAGTGTACGTAGGTCCTCTATCATATCATCGAAATACGACCAATAAAACATATATTTTAAACCAACTCATACATATACATAAATACATGAATACAATCAAAATATCTAGCAGAAATTCGTAATATATAACAAGTGTTGTGCTGAAACTTGTATCGCAGTCAATGGGAAACATGCAATTTACGTAGAAGCGAATTTTGTTTCCATAATGTTTCAATGTTTTAGTAATACGTCCTTGTCATGCTAACCCGCTGTTCCACTTTGTATTACTCACGTCACGCCATCACCACGCATCGGGTTATCGCTCTGCCACACCCTGTAATACACTACCACACCTTGTAGCATTCTGCCACACCCTGTAACACCCTACCACACCTTGTAGCATTCTGCCACACCCTGTAACACCCTACCACACCTTGTAGCATTCTGCCACACCCTGTAACACCCTACCACACTTGTAGCATTCTGCCACACCCTGTAACACCCTACCACACCTTGTAGCATTCTGCCACACCCTGTAACACCCTACCACACCTTGTAGCATTCTGCCACACCCTGTAACACCCTACCACACCTTGTAGCATTCTGCCACACCCTGTAACACCCTACCACACCTTGTAGCATTCTGCCACACCCTGTAACACCCTACCACACCTTGTAGCATTCTGCCACACCCTGTAACACCCTACCACACCTTGTAGCATTCTGCCACACCCTGTAACACCCTACCACACTTGCACACTTGCACAGCATTTGACTTTGTTTGTCTCTGAATACTCCTACACCCCACCACGTCACCCCAGCACCCCATCCCTTAGCCTTCAACCACGCCCTGCCTCACCCCGCCCTGCCTCACCCCGCCCCTCACTCCCTCACACATCGTAGTTACGGTGTGAACGCCATACGATTAATCCTGCAGCTGCTGGGAGTAATTAGTTTAGTAAATGATTTGCAACGAGGGATCATGTTTTTCTCTTTTTTACTGTCTCTCCAAAATTGCTAGCGATTAACTCTATCTTATTTGCATCAAATTAATGATCAATCGTCTGTAACTCTGTAAAAAAAAAAAGAGGTTTAAGTCTGCAAAATAATGTTAGAAAATTATTTCGATAACCGCTGTAAAAAAAGAAAAAAAAGAGAAAAAAGAAATCCAACGTGGAGAATGTCTATAGTCAATTTTTTTTTTATGGTCAAAATGCAGTAAGGAAGCCACGCCCCCTGCCTCCCCTTCTATTCTATGGGACAGCTGATTGGTGCATTCCTCGTATCATCACTACCAATCACAATATCTTCACTACTTAACAGCGGCGTGACCACTGGAAAGTGTGTAGACTGTGTGGTGAATGGTGTGTGTAGACTGTGTGGTGAATGGTGTGTGTAGACTGTGTGGTGAATGGTGTGTGTCGACTGTGTGGTGAGTGGTGTGTGTAGACTGTGTGGTGAATGGTGTGTGTAGACTGTGTGGTGAAAAAAAATCTCACACACCACTGGAAAGAGCAATCTTCACTACAGAGAATGACACAATTCAAAAACCCTTTGTAGTGAAGATTGCTGTGTCCAGTGGTCACGCGCTGTTAAGTAGTGAAGATATTGTGATTGGTAGTGATGATACGAGGAATGCACCAATCAGCTGCCCCGTAGAATAGAAGGGGAGGCAGGAGGCGTGGCTTCCTTACTGCATTTTGACCATAATAAAACAAATAGATTATAGCGTTCATAATGTCATGACGCATCTCTCTGACTGACTCTGACTAAAATTGAAGTTATCGAATGTGAAAAATAAGAAGAGAGAAGGTTATAAGCGAGGCGCATGTGGCAAATGTGAGTGTTTGCATATTTTTTAATCCTATGGTTCTACAAATTGCATACAAATTAGAGTAGTGAGAAAATTATATCTAGCGTGGTCACAGGAGGGAGGGATGCAGGCCGCTGATCAGTCTGGAGCAGTAAAAAGATAAAGATATTGTGTGATAGATCAAGATAATTTTGCTATATTACGACGGAATGTGAGATACTGTGTCCGCAAAAAGTTCTGACCCCTGTACAAGTGGTATTACGCATCGGGAGAGGTCAGGACTTTTTGCGGACACTATTACACCTTCAC
>JACEEZ010006444.1:327500-355000 GCA_016584305.1 Chionoecetes opilio | reverse complement strand
AAATAATTCCAGATTCGTGTTCAGCATGCCCAAAAACTATTAGGAACAAATTTTCAAGCAAATCTATGCGTATTTAAAAAAACCTTGCAAAATTGGCAATATTTTTAGTGTGACAGATTTGCTTGAAAATGAATTCCTTGTATTGTTCGGGCATGCTGAACACGAATCTCGAATCAGTTTTCAGTTACAATGATTAAAAGTCCCTATTTCAGCCAATTCACAATGTCATACTTCATATTCCTTAACAAATCCGAAATTAGAATTTGAAACTGAAAACTAATTCCAGATTCGTGTTCAGCATGCCCAAATACTATTAGGAACAAATTTTTATGCAAATCTATGCGTATTTAAAAAAATATTACATAATTGGCAATATTTTTTGGGCGACAGATTTGCTTGAAAATTAATATCTAGCAGTGTTCGGGCATGCTGAAAACGAATCTGGAATCAGTTTTCAGTTACAATGATTAAAAGTCCCTATTTCAGCCAATTCTCAAGGACATACTTCATATTCTTTAAAAAATCACATATTAGAATTTGAAACTAAAAACTAATTCCAGATTCGTGTTCAGCATGCCTGCAAACTATTAGGAACAAATTTTCAAGTAAATCTATGCGTATTTAAAAAAATAGTGTATAATTGGCAATATTTTTTGGGTTACAGATTTGCTTGAAAATTAGTTCTTAGCAGTGTTCGGGCATGTTGAACACGAATCTGGAATTAGTTTTCAGCTACAGCGATTAAAATTCCCTATTTCAGCGAATTAACAATAACATACCTTATATTCCTTAAAAAATCCATAAATATAATTTGAAACTGAAAGCTAATTCCAGATTCGTGTTCAGCATGCACGTAAACTATTACGAACAAATTTTCAAGTAGATCTATGTGTATTTAAGAAAATAGTGCATAATTGGCAATATTTTTTCGGTGACAGATTTGCTTGATAACTAGTTCCTAGAAGTGTTCGGCATGCTGAACACGAATCTGAATATTTTCAGCTACAACGATTAGAAGTCCCTATTTCAGCGAATTAACAATGACATATCTTATATTCCTTAAAAAATCCATAAATATAATTTGAAACTGAAAGCTAATTCCAGATTCGTGTTCAGCATGCACGTAAACTATTACGAACAAATTTTCAAGTAGATCTATGTGTATTTAAGAAAATAGTGCATAATTGGCAATATTTTTTGGGTGACAGATTTGCTTGAAAACTAGTTCCTAGAAGTGTTCGGGCATGCTGAACACGAATCTGGAATTAGTTTTCAGCTACAACGATTAGAAGTCCCTATTTCAGCGAATTAACAATGACATACCTTATATTCCTTAAAAAATCCATAAATATAATTTGAAATTGAAAGCTAATTCAAGATTCGTGTTCAGCATGCACGTAAACTATTACGAACAAATTTTCAAGTAGATCTATGCGTATTTAAGAAAATAGTGCATAATTGGCATTCATTTTTGAGTGACAGATATGCTTGAAAACTAGTTCCTAGCAGTGTTCGGGCATGCTGAACTCGAATCTGGAATTAGTTTTCAGCTACATTGATTAGAAGTCCCTATTTCAGCGAATTAACAATGACATACCTTATATTCCTTAAAAAATCCATAAATATACTTTGAAACTGAAAGCTAATTCCAGATTCGTGTTCAGCATGCACGTAAGCTTTTACAAACAAATTTTCAAGTAGATCTATGCGTATTTAAGAAAATAGTGCATAATTGACAATATTTTTTGGGTGACAGATTTGCTTGAAAATTAGTTCCTAGCAGTGTTCGGGCATGCTGAACACGAATCTGGAATTAGTTTTCAGCTACAACGATTAGAAGTACCTATTTCAGTGAATTAACAATGACATACCTTATATTCCTTACAAAATCCATAAATATAATTTGAAACTGAAAACTAATTCCAGATTCGTGTTCAACATGCACGTAACCTATTAGGAACAAATTTTCAAGTAAATCTATGCGTATTTAAAAAAATAGTGTATAATTGGCAATATTTTTTGGGTGACAGATATGCTTGAAAATTAGTTCCTAGCAGTGTTCGGGCAGGCTGAACACGAATCTGGAATTAGTTTTCAGCTACAATGATTAGAAGTACCTATTTCAGCGAATTAACAATAACATACCTTATATTTCTTTAAAAATCCATAATATAATTTGAAACTGAAAGCTAATTCCAGATTCGTGTTCAGCATGCACGTACACTATTACGAACAAATTTTCAAGTAGATCTATGCGTATTTAAGAAAATAGTGCATAATCGGCAATATTTTTTGGGTGACAGATTTGCTTGACAATTAATTCCTAGAAGTGTTCGGGCAGGCTAAACACGAATCTGGAATTAATGTTCAGCTACATTGATTAGAAGTCCCTATTTCAGCGAATTAACAATGACATACCTTATATTTCTTAAAAATCCATAAATATAATTTGAAACTGAAAGCTAATTCCAGATTCGTGTTCAGCATGCACCTAAACTATTACGAACAAATTTTCAAGTAGATCTATGCGTATTTAAGAAAATAGTGCATAATTGGCAATATTTTTTGGTGACAGATTTGCTTGAAAATTAGTTCCTATAAGTGTTCGGGCATGCTGAACACGAATCTGGAATTAGTTTTCAGCTACAACGATTAGAAGTCCCTATTTCAGCGAATTAACAATGACATACCTTATATTCCTTAAAAAATCCATAAATATAATTTGAAACTGAAAGCTAATTTCAGATTCGTGTTCAGCATGCACGTAAACTATTAGGAACAAATTTTCAAGTAAATCTATGTGTATTTAAAAAAATAGTGCATAATTGGCAATATTTTTTGTGCGACAGATTTGCTTGAAAATTAGTTCCTAGAAGTGTTCAGGCATGCTCAACACGAATCTGCATTAGTTTTCAGCTACAACGATTAGAAGTCCCTATTTCAGCGAATTAACAATGACATACCTTATATTCCTTAAAATATCCATAAATATAATTTGAAACTGAAAGCTAATACCAGATTCGTGTTCAGCATGCACGTAACCTATTAGGAACAAATTTTCATGTAAATCTATGCGTATTTATAATAATAGTGTATAATTGGCAATATTTTTTGAGTGACAGATTTGCTTGAAAATTAGTTCTTAGCAGTGTTCGGGCATGCTGAACTCGAATCTCAAATTTGTTTTCATTTACAATGATTAAAATGCCCTATTTCAGCCAATTCATAATAACATACTTCATATTCCTTAAAAAATCCGAAATTAGAATTTGAAGCTGAAAACTAATTCCAGATTCGTCTTCAGCATGCCCAAATACTATTAGGAACAAATTTTCATTCAAATCTATGCGTATTTAAAAAAATATTACATAATTGGCAATATTTTTTAGGGGACAGATGTGCTTGAAATTTAGTTCCTAGCAGTATTTTTGCATGCTGAGCACGAATCTGGAATCAGTTTTAAGTTACAATGTATAAAAGTCCCTATTTCAGCTAATTCACAAGGACATACTTCATATTCCTTAAAAAATCACATATTAGAATTTGAAACTAAAAGCTAATTCCAGTATCGTTTTCAGCATGCCTGCAAACTATTAGGAACAAATTTTCAAGCAAATCTATGCGTATTTAAAAAAACATTGCATAATTGGCAATATTTTTAGGGTGACTGATTTGCTTGAAAATGAATTCCTAGCACTGTTCGGGCATGCTGAACACGAATCTCAAATTTGTTTTCAGTTACACAGATTAGAATGCCCTTTTTCAGCCAATTCACAATAACATACTTCATATTCCTTAACAAATCCGAAATTAGAATTTGAAACTGAAAACTAATTCCAGATTCGTGTTCAGCATGCCCAAATACTATTAGGAACAAATGTTCATCCAAATCTATGCGTATTTAAAAAAATATTACATAATAGGCAATATATTTTGCGCGACAGATTTGCTTGAAAATATATTCCTAGCACTGGTTGGGCATGCTGAAAACTAATCTGGAATCAGTTTTTAGTTACAATTATTAAAAGTCCCCATTTCAGCCAATTCAAAAATACATACTTCATATTCCTTACAAAATCACAATTAGAATTTGAAACTGAAAACTAATTCCAGATTCGTGTTCAGCATGCCCAAAAACTATTAGGAACAAATTTCCAAGCAAATCTATGCGTATTTAAAAAAACATTGCATAATTGGCAAAACTTTTAGGGTGACAGATTTGCTTGAAAATGAATTCCTTGCACTGTTCGGGCATGCTAAACACGAATCTCAAATAAATTTTCAGTTACAATGATTAAAAGTTCCTATTTCAGCCAATTCACAATGTCATACTTCATATTCCTTAAATAATCCGAAACTAGAATTTGAAACAGAAAACTAATTCCAGATTCGTCTTAAGCATGCCCAAATACTATTAGGAACAAATTTTCATTCATATCTATGCGTATTTAAAAAAATATTACATAATTGGCAATATTGTTTAGGGGACAGATGTGCTTGAAATTTAGTTCCTAGCAGTATTTTTGCATGCTGAACACGAATCTGGAATCAGTTTTCAGTTACAATGATTAAAAGTCCCTATTTCAGCCAATTCACATGGACATACTTCATATTCCTTACAAAATCACATATTAGAATTTGAAACTAAAAAATAATTCCAGATTCGTGTTCAGCATGCCCAAATACTATTAGAAACAAATTTTCATGCAAATCTATGCAAATTTAAAAAAATATTACATAATTGGCAATATTTTTTGGGCGACAGATTTGCTTGAAAATTTATTCCTAGCACTGATTGGGCCCGCCTCCCGGGGTGGTGGCTTCGGCCAACAGTAAGCACTAAGGATGAATGATACAAAATGTAGATATGGAGACGGGGCCATACGAGTCCTCAGGCCCTGTAAAATACAACTACGTAGATGAACACACACCACACACACACACACACACACACACACACACACACACACACACACACACACACACTAATACTTATCAGAATATAAGTTATTCAATTAAATGTCACATTTTCTATAATTTTAGTACCTTTTTATTATTTTGTATTATCATTGTTCTTATATCATCGTCATAATAAATATTCAAATGACTCTTCTATCATTAATTGACTATTGTATTGTTTTATTAATATTAGTAGTAGTAATATTATTATTATTATTATCACATTATTATTATTATCATTATTTTTATTATTATTTTTATCAGTATTATCATCATCATTACTAATATTATATTCATTATCGTTTTCATTATTAATATTAGTATCATTAGCATTATTATTATCTTTTACGTTATTGTTGTTATTATTATTATCATCATTACTATCACTATTGTTATAGTTACCATCATTATTATTACCTCCGCCAACGAAGTTGGAGGGAGGTTATGTTTTCACCCCGATCTGTTTGTTTGTTTGTTTGTTAGTGTACAGAATTTCTTGAAAAGTTACGAATAGATTTGGACCAAACTTGGTATACCAAGTCTATTTGGTATAAGGAAGAACTGATTTAATTTTGGATGAAATCGAATCACAACTGTTGCCATGGCAACCAATTATTACATGCCTGGGCGGAGGTATGCGCTCTACTGAGTGCCCCCCCCCCCCCTAGTTATTACTGTAACTGTTATTATTATCATTATGACGGACATTATTTCATTTATCGTTATCATCTCTATTATTATTACCATTGTTTTTAGTATCATCATTAATATCATTATTACTGCTATTTATATTAATGGAATTTTCATCATCATCATCATTTTCATGTGTGTGTGTGTGTGTGTGTGTGTGTGTGTGTGTGTGTGTGTGTGTGTGTGTGTGTGTGTGTGTGTGTGTGTGTGTGTGTGTGTGTGTGTGTGTGTGTGTGTGTGTGTGTGTGTGTGTGTGTGTGTGTGGTGTGAGGAGAGAGAGAGAGAGAGAGGGAGAGAGGAGAGAAGAGAGAGAGAGAGAGAGAGAGAGAGAGAGAGAGAGAGAGAGAGAGAGAGAGAGAGAGGAATTAAAGGATTAAGAATGGAATGTGTGCGCGCTTTAGGAAAATGTTCTTCCTACATTACCGTCTGTATTATAACTTTGTTTTTTTCTCTCTCTCTCTATCTCTCTTTCTCTTAGTGTCTATCTTATTATTATATCTCCCATTCTCTTTTTTCCTCTCCCTCTCTCACTCTCATTCTTTCTCATTATATCTTCTCTCATCCTCTCTCCGATTTCCCTCTTCCCATACTTTCTTTTTATTATCTCTTATTCTCTCTCTCTCTCTCTCTCTCTCTCTCTCTCTCTCTCTCTCTTCTCTCTTCTCTTCTCTCTATCCTCTCTTCTCTCTCTCTCTCTCTCTCTCTCTCTCTCTCTCTCTCTCTCTCTCTCTCTCTCTCTCTCTCTCTCTCTGTGACGACATTTTATCGATAAACGCGCGATCAAGTCGGCTTGAGGAGGGAACGCTTGATGACGGTTTGTCCAAGGGCCAAATTGACTAGTGTACGGGATGGCCAGTGTACGGTATGACCTGATACCCAATTGTCTTGTGTCTTATATGACTTGGGACGCAAATGCCTTGTGGATCAAATGACTTCATTAACAATCGCTTCAGTACCATTTGACCTGCACCCTGTGTGTGTGAGTAATAAAACATTGAAACATTTTGAAACATTTTGAAACATTTAATAATAGCCGCAGAAATACAGTAATGTTTGTTTACAGCTTTGAAGGCCAGTCTTTATGATAGCCTATTTTTGTTGCTATGTAATGTAGATATATGGACGAGTAAGTAAGTCAAGGCCATTTAACATCATTTTGAACATCAATTCATGCCATTTAACATCAATTTCATAACATCAACAGTTTCTCAGAGTCTTTATGTAGAAATATGGACGAGTAAGTAAACGCCAGTCTCTCCTGCTGTATATGCTTGTCTGCGTGTTGTGACGTATCAAAATGACGTGTGTAGTGACAAAGCAATTAACACTCACATTCATTACACTAATCATTACATTGACAGTTTCTCAGAGTCTTAATAACGATAATTCAATATGGGCGAGTAAGTATAGGCAAGCAAGCTCTCCTGTATACTAGTCTGTGTGTAGTCCAGTCGGCAACGGCCTCAGCAGCGGACAGCGAGAAATCTCTGGCCACTGTTACTCACAGGGAAAAGAATTATCATAAAGTTGTGGAAAAATATTCTTGCTATTTATTTTCCTGCCCTGAGAACCATCTTGGGGGGGGGGGGGGGGTGATGATCCTTGGCCCGCTGCCCCTGCTTTACTGTATGCGTCCTCCACCCTATTGCTTTGCCTTCCTCTTATTCTCTCTCCTCCTCCTCCTCCTCCTCCTCCTTCTCCTCCTCCTCCTGTTCTTCCTCCTCCTCCTCCTCCTGCTCTTAATCTTCCTCTTCCTGTTCTTCCTCCTCCTCCTCCTCCGTCTTCTTCTTTTTTATTTTATCCTCCTCCTCCTCTATTTCTTCTCCTCCTCCTCCTCCTCCTCCTCCTCCTCCTCCTCCTCCTCCTCCTCCTCCTCCTCCTCCTCCTCCTCCTCCTCCTCCTCCTTCAGCACGCCTTCAGCACGGAGCAGTCGAGCACTCAGCTGAATTGTTAATGTTACGGTGAAGGGTTGGCAAATACCCGGCTGCCTGATGATATATTTTGATCTTCAGAAAGCATTCGGCGAGGTCTTTAACGAAATACTTCTCTATTCACGTCACATTAAGCTGGAATTGAAGGTAGCTTGTGTTAGGATGAGTGGCTGGCCTGCATATTCCTGTTTTCTGGAACAGTATGTCGCGTTTACTCTGGAACACGTCAGGTTAGGTTACGTTAGGTTACGGTTAGGGTAGGTTAGGTTTCCTGGATATGTAATAGTAACTTTGTCTGGGAATCACAATGAGGGTATTTTCGAGAAGATTCTATGGTTAGTTTCGGAGCTACAGCCAAGCGTCTTCACTCGGAAACCACATACTCGCATAGAGTTGGGGAATATGCTGCCGACTTACATGCAGTTAACATGAAAGGAGTAACCTGAATGGCTAATACTCGTACTGGACGTGTATTAATACCATATGACCACAGGCTTCAGTGATGTCTCGTTTTGTCTTTTTCAAATACTACGTCATTCACATCGATCGACCTTTTGAAATTGAGTGAAATCCATTATTCCATCCACATTTATTTTTCAACGTTGAACCCTATAACGTCTGTAGGCTATTCTAAAACTTGCGACTAACATAGCGATGGGGAAGAGGTTACTCATTGCAGAGGAGATTGGGATCAACCAGATGGAGCAAGAATATATTATTTAGTGATGCATCAAGTGGCTTAGAATCCTTTGACGTTGGCAAGTGAAAGGTCATGTTCTTTAGGGAAATACACAATCAAGATACTAATAGTCAGCACCAGCATACACGGGAAGCTGACCTCTTATACGAGTAGTAAGCGAGGGAAGGGGTTTTAGTGTCTCTGAGGTCAAACAGCCGTACAAACATGTATCTCCAAATAAAAAAATACTAATAAAAATACTCAAATACAAAAATATATAATTGATGTACTCTATAAAAATACAAATTCTCAAACAAAAAAGCTAATACGATTCTTGGATTCATAGAAAGAAAATATGACATCAATTTCAATTAAGTCATAATCCATAAGCTGCCATTCACTTTAGAGACATGACTTCGAGAATGTGACATATTTATTTTCTTTTTGCAAGTAGTATGCTTCTTAATGAACTAATGCAGATATCACGGGCCATGTCTTACCAGTGCCTGAAACTTCTTAAGCTCTCTTCACTTATGAGAAAAATGACATAAGCTTAAAACCAACATGATAACGGGAAACAATAGTATTTCCAATATATTACATATACAGTTGTAGAATATACGTATACAGTAGTAGTAGTAGATTAGTAGATTGGTAGATAGTAGATACAGTCAGTAGATGTTTTTTTATTATATCGCCTGACTACATAATGGCATAAATAGTTGGTGTAAGAGCTCAAACATCAATACCTTTATTCGAATACTGGTTTTCTAGATATTATGTGAAGTCATGTATGTCAACACTCATCATACTATCTGTGTTGCCATCACAGGACAAGCTTCATACCACCAATTCTTCATATTTCTGCTCAGTGGCGTTGTATTATTCATTTTAACCACCTCCCCATAGAAGCGCCAATGTTATGTTCCTTGCCGTGTGTGTGTGTGTGTGAGTGTGTGAGTGTGAGTGTGAGTGTGAGTGTGAGTGTGTGTGTGTGTGTGTGTGTGTGTGTGTGTGTGTGTGTGTGTGTGTGTGTGTGTGTGTGTGTGTGTGTGTGACTTCACTTCTCTTCACGAGGTCGACAGTCCCTTTAGTCATGCAGTTCTCTGGTGGAGGTTTGCACTTGTTCTGTTCACCCCCCTGTCTCTCTCTCTCTCTCTCTCTCTCTCTCTCTCCTCGTCTCTCTCTCTCTCTCTCTCTCCTCTCTCTCTCTCTCTCTCTCTCTCTCTCTCCTCTCTTTTCTCTCTGCGTCCTCTCTCTCTCCTCTCTCTCTCTCTCTCCTCTACTTTTCTCTCTCTCTCTCTCTCTCTCTCTCTCTCTCTCTCTCTCTCTCTCTCTCTCTCTCCCCCTCTCTCTCTCTCTCTCATCTCTCTCTCTCTCTCTCTCTCTCGTCTCTCTCTCTCTCTCTCTCTCTCCTCTCCTCTCTCCCTTTTCTCTCTCGTCTCCTCTCTCTCTCTCTCTCTCTCTTTTCTCCTCTCTCCTCTCTCTCTCTCTCTTCTCTCTCTCTCTCTCTCATCTCTCTCTCTCTCTCTCTCTCTCTCTCTCTCTCTCTCTTTTCTCTCTCTCTCTCTCTCTCTCTCTCTCTCTCTTCTCTCTCTCTCTCTCTCTCTCTCTCTCTCTCTCTCTCTCTCTCTCTATACCCTCAGATGTTTTGATACATTTAACAAGCATGTGTTGCAGGGCAGAAATTTCTCCTCCTTTTTGTCTGATAAAATATTCTATACCTGTTAGTTTCAACCGGTGCGTTGTTTTTAATTTTACTGCCGACAGTCAGAGGGGAAGGGAGGGAAGGAAGGAGTGTGGGAGGGAGGGAGGGAGGGAGGGAGAGAAGTGGAGAGAGAGAAGCCTTTTCCCCTTGCTCCTTTATTCCTTTATTAGTCTCCTTCTTCCTTTATTCTCCTTTATTATCTTCTCCTTCCTCTTCTTCTCCCTTCTTTCTCCTTCTCTCCTCTCCCTAGTTTCTCCTTCTCTCCTCTCCCTAGTTTCTCCTTCTCTCCTCTCCCTAGTTTCTCCTTCTCTCTCTCCCTCCCTCATTTCTCCTTCTCTCCCGCCTTTCTCTTCTCATTCTCTCCTCTCCCTCCTTTCTCTTTCTCTCCCTCCCTTCTTTGCAACATGTCTGGTATGCAACAGACATCTTTATTCCAGCCACTGCCTTCGTTATGAACAGATAGATTGTCTGTTCTCATGTAGAGTTGTTTTATTTTCCTTCGCCACTTTTTTTTATCTGCTTTCTCTTTCACCTTTATTGGACGCTGTTTAGTTTTTAGTTTTGTTTATTTTAAGTTTATTTTCGGTAATTTTAGGTTATTTCAGGTTATTTTAGGTTATTTTAGGTATATTTTAGGCATATTTTAGGCTATATTAGGTTATTTCAGCTTTATTTTAGGTTACTTTAGGTTATTTCCTCTTTATTTTAGGTTACTTTAGGTTATTTCAGCTTTATATTAAGTTAATTTAGGTTATTTCAGCTTTATTTTAAGTTAATTTAGGTATATTTTTAGTAATTTTAGGTTCTTTTAGGTTTATTTTAGGTTAGTTCTTCTTTCTCTTTCACCTTTATGGGTCGTATGTGGTCGCTAGCACGGCTGTTTCTCTCCTCTTGTATAGTGTTGTTCCTCCTTTTTAGCCTGTTGCCTTTTCTGTTGTATCATGTCAAGCTATTTTGTTTTGTATCATGTCAAGCTATTTTATTTTTCTACTCCACTTTTTGATGTTCCTTCTCTTTTACCTTTATTGATAGTTAGTTAGCATGGGTTTTTTTCTCCTTTTGTATAGTGTTGCTACTCCTTGTTTGCCTGTTGCCTTTTTGTTGTTGTCATGTCAAGTTATTTTGATTTCCTCCACCACTATTTTTACCTTTCTTCTCTTCCACTCTTACTGTAGTTATTCTTCCACCCTTACTGTAGTTACTCTTCCACCCTTACTGTAGCTACTCTTCCACCCTTACTGTAGTTACTCTTCCACCCTTACTGTAGTTACTCTTCCACCCTTACTGTAGTTACTCTTCCACCCTTACTGTAGTTACTCTTCCACCCTTACTGTAGTTATCTTCCACCCTTATTTGTAGTTACTCTTCCACCCTTACTGTAGTTACTCTTCCACCCTTACTGTAGTTACTCTTCCACCCTTACTGTAGTTACTCTTCCACCCTTACTGTAGTTATTCTTCCACCCTTACTGTAGTTACTCTTCCACCCTTACTGTAGCTACTCTTCCACCCTTACTGTAGTTACTCTTCCACCCTTACTGTAGTTACTCTTCCACCCTTACTGTAGTTACTCTTCCACCCTTACTGTAGTTACTCTTCCACCCTTACTGTAGTTACTCTTCCACCCTTACTGTAGTTACTCTTCCACTCTTACTGTAGTTACTCTTCCACCCTTACTGTAGTTACTCTTCCACCCTTACTGTAGTTACTCTTCCACCCTTACTGTAGTTACTCTTCCACCCTTACTGTAGTTACTCTTCACCCTTATGTAGTTACTCTTCACCCTTATGTAGTTACTCTTCCACCCTTATGTAGTTACTCTTCCACCCTTACTGTAGTTACTACTCTTCACCCTTATTGTACAGTTACTATCTCTTCCACCCTTACTGTAGTTACTCTTCCACCTTTACTGTAGTTCTGCTGTATCATGTCAAGTTATTATGTT
This sequence comes from Chionoecetes opilio, assembly GCA_016584305.1. Classification (NCBI taxonomy): domain Eukaryota; kingdom Metazoa; phylum Arthropoda; class Malacostraca; order Decapoda; family Majidae; genus Chionoecetes; species Chionoecetes opilio. The sequence continues at coordinate 343,089 of JACEEZ010006444.1, read as the reverse complement.
TTTCTCCTCCACTTTATTTTACTTTCCTTCTCTTCCACCTTTATTTGTATAGTCTATTTTTTCTTACAAGGTGAAAAATCCTGACCCCTTGCTGCTTACTGACTGATATTTGATGCCAGGAGAAGGGAATACTACGCTTCTTCTAAATTTCAGCTGTATTTTATCATACTTAACCATATTTTCAGGTAAACAAAGGCATCATTCTAAGCATGAGACCTTAAGATAGAATGGAATTTTCGCCGCGTTAAACAAAATAGACTATAGTTAGCATGGTTGTTTCTCTTCTTAGGTATAGTTTGTTAGTTTAATTTTAGTTTTGTATTGTTTTGTTTTTGTATTTCTCTTCTTTATCTGTATATTTTCTTCTTATGTATCTCTTCTTTCTTATAGTAGTGTTGCTCCTCTTTTGACAGTCCACCTCTTCTCTTCTTCTCTTCTGCATGACAAGGAGAACCATTTTTAAAGTCATTAGCATTTTCTTCCATCTAACTTTGTTTACGTCGCTTTTCATGCTTGTTGTTGATAATTATGAATGATGATGATGATGATGTTGTTGTTGTTATCATGGTACCGCTGCTCCTGCTGCTGATTACTACTACTACTACTACTACTACTACTACTACTACTACTACTACTACTACTACTACTACTACTTCTACTACTACTACTTTATTACTACTACTACTACTACTACTACTACTACTACTACTACTACTACTATTACTACTACTACTACTACTACTACTACTACTACTACTACTACTACTACTACTACTACTACTTCTACTACTACTACTGTTATTACGACTACTACTACTACTGCTACTACTACTACTACTACTACTACTACTACTCTACTACTACTACTACTACTACTACTCCTGACTACTATACTATATTAACACTACTACACCACTACCACTACTACTACTACTACTACTACTACAACTCTACTACTACTTCGATTACTACTACCACTCCTGCTACTATTACAATCTCGTCGAACACTACTACCACCACTACTACTACTACTACTACTACTACTAACTACTACTACTACTACTACTATACTACTACTACATACACTACACTAACACTACTACTACCACTACCACTACTACACCACTACACTACCACTACCACTACACTAACTACTACTACTAACTACTACTACTACTACTACCACTACTACTACTACTACTACTACTACTACTACTACTGCTACTACTGCTACTACTACTACTACTACTACGTTACTATACTACTACTACTACTACTACTACTACTACCACTACTCTACTACTACTACTACTACTACTACATACACTACCCACTACTACTACTACTACTACCTCTCCCTTCTTCATTTTATTATTATTCCTTTTTCTTCTTTCGTTGTTATTTATATCTACTCCTCCTCCTCCTCTCCCCTCCTCCTCCTCCCCTCCTCTCCCCCTCCTCTCCCTCCTCCTCCTCCCCCCTCTCCTCCTCCTCCTCCTCCTCCCAATTTTTCCTCCATGTTATTCTTCATCTCTGCATTACTCCAATATTCATTTCAATCTACAATGTTTCTTGCCCTAGTGTGTCTCTTCGCCTGTGTTTTCTCTACCTTTAGTAATCCCCATCCTCTCATCCCTATCTTTACTCCGTTTCTTTCATTATCCTCCTGTTATTCATCTCCCTTCATCCACCTTCCTTCATAGCGTTGTATTTCTTGTTCATTTCCTTATGTTATTTTATTTTATCGTCGCTTATGTCACTACCACCCAACTCCTCTTCCTTGTCTTCTCCATCCCACTCCTCTTCCTCCTCCTCCTCCTCTTCCTTCTCCTCCTCCTCCTCCTCCTCTTCCTCTTCCTCCTCCTCCTCCTCCTCCTCTTACTCTTCCTCCTCCTCCTCCTCTTCCTCCTCCTCCTCCTCCTCTCCTCCTCTTCCTCTTCCTCTTCCTCTTCCTCCTCCTCCTCCCCACTTCCTCCTCTTCCCCATCCTCATTCCCCACGCGTACTGCAAATGTCAGGTGTTGGGAGACGCGTCCAATTTAAACGCTCAAAAAAATATCACTAACAATAACTCGCGTGGTTTTATCTCCTACTGTTATTGCCTCGCGGGGTGCAGCGGCTTCCCACACCCACAAGTAATACACCAACTATCCCTATATATCAGGATAAGTGTGGACTTTTGGCTCCATTCTCAACCCTTGTAGCCATTAAGCTGAGAACGTGACGATGCGTTAACTTACATACCTATGCCAGGGGACCCGTAGTGGTTATATAGATGGATGTGTAAGAGCCTGACTGAGGATCCGAACATCACAGAAAACGGGATATTCACCAAAAACCACAGGTGTCACTATAAAAATCCAGCCTGCGCCACCAACGCGCGAGGGCCAACCATCACAACCCTCCAGAATGTGCAGAGCCAGCCAACTGAGCCCTGAGCCCTGAGTAGTGGTTATAGATAGATACATAGATATTTTATTAACCACAACATACAATTTATATAATCATAATAACCACGATATATGGTCCAATAAATTACGTAACCAGCTATTGAGCCTATTTTTAACCCCTTCACGCCCATATCTTTCCTTTGCTATATATAATTGTCTGTTGTTAGCCATAAAATTACGAAAAATAGCTTAATATACCAAATTAACTAGTGGACAAGGTCACAAGGATGCTATGCAGGTCATATCCATTAGAATACTGGTTATATTTATTAGAATTGTCTAATGGTATCCAAATAACAATGGAAATTACGTTGTGGGCCTCAAGGGGTTAAGGTAAAACTGAATTCTAAGTAAGTAGTTCATACATAAATTTAACACATGAAAAAGAAACCCGCTTAAAACATATATGAACACAATCCTTGAAATAGAATACAGGTGGATGTGTAAGGCGCCTTGAGACACTGCTGGCTTAAGGGAGGGAGTGTCTAGACTATGGGAGAATATGTAAGGATGAGAGGGGTGAAGCAAGACTGGGATGACGTCTATACCAGCAGTTCTTAACCTCTTTACTCCCAGATCTTTCCTTTACTATATAAAATCGTCTGTTCTTAGCACTAAAATTACAAAAAGCAACATGTTATACCTAATTGGCTAGTGGACAAAGATACTAAACAGGTCATATCTATAAAATATCGCTTATATTCTTTAAAATCGTCTAATGGTACCCAAATTATTATGAAAATTACGTTCTGGGGCTCATGGGGTTAAACAGAGAAGATAATACAAAGAAATGAGAAGACTAGGAAAGGAGGAACAAGAACAAGGAAAAAGAGCAGATGAAGTAACGGAAGAAAGGTAAAGAGAAGATGATGGAGAGGAGGGGGAGCAAGAGGAAGAAGAAGAGGTGAACAAAGACAGGGATTATGTCTATAGGGTTGCATAGGAAGAACAGTTACCAGACAGTTCAGGGGCGTATTTAGGATCTTGAAACTTGGGTGGAATTAGCCCAGCCTAGAGATCTTTAGATTTTTACTGGATTATCTCCAATTTATTTCTGATTATAATTGATATAATATGTGAGACAAATACTCTACCAAAAAGTTCCGGTCATTTGCTTAGGATAACTTTTGCAACATGAAATTAAAATAAAATTAAGATAATCTGAGTTGGGATTTAACTTCGAAAATATATTTTTTTTCATCAGCAGGAGTAAAACCCTAAGAAAAAGAGAGCTTTGGCGTGATGAAGCAGTCATATAGATTGTATATTGCCAATGCTTTGTTCAATGCTGAAATCTGACCCACCTTGGCCTTATAACTTCTTCTATTGTGTGAAAAATTAAGGGCACCTTTTGAACTGTGTTAACTCTGTGTCTTGTCCTTCTGATATTCTCTTCTTCCCCTCTCCAGAAAGTCTTTTGGTGTCTCATCTGTCTGTTGCACTCCTTTTATCCTCTGTTCTCTCCGCCTCTTTCTTATCCTGCTCATAAAAAAAGATGCCATCAGCATACGCCAAGTAACATTTAACCAAATCTCTTGTCTCTTACTATAATTTTATGTTTGTCCGAGTCAGAGCTTATCTTATTTTTGAAGAAAAAACAATAAAATATATAAAGGAAAGTTATTTGAGTTCCGGGGCTACTCATAAAACATTGGGGGCTGCAGCCCCCAATGCCAAGGCCTAACTACGCCAATGCCAGATGTGTCGGTTTATAGCGAGGGTGTCTGCTGATCTACTTACTACTGGTAAACTACGAGTGGAAGAATAGGATAGTATAGAGCAAGGCTTCTCATTACCCACCCCTTCCCTCCACTAACATGCCAGGAGTAAATAGTTAGAAGGAAACATCAAATACCTTGTGATTATAAAATAGTACATGGAAAATTTGATGGTGAATAATGAAAATAGACGAAACTACGCTATTATAGACTTTTGCTGGTGTTGGTTCATCCTTAGGGGGGGGACTTATGTAATAATTAACTGGTGTTGCTGATACACCTATATACTGGGGTGTAGGGAGAGAAGGGTCCCGTAGAAGGAATGCATAAATGATGGATTGATGAGATATGAGACTGATGAAAAAATGGAGGTTGAAAAATGAGAAGATAGATCAAGGGAAAAGGAAATATCGGGTAAAGACACAATAAAAATAGGATAAGTTTTTGCAGAGAGAAACTTCGCTTTATTGGCAACGTGTTACTTTTATAGATAGATGAAGAGAGAGAGAGAGAGAGAGAGAGAGAGAGAGAGAGAGAGAGAGAGAGAGAGAGAGAGAGAGAGAAGAGAGAGAGAGAGAGAGAGAGAGAGAGTTTTAGTGGTAACGGCAAGTAGGAGTTATATCATCAAGTAGGAGTTATAAATACAGGAATCAAAGGACAGGGAGTAGAAATATTACGACAAACGTTCTCTCTCTCTCTCTCTCTCTCTCTCTCTCTCTCTCTCTCTCTCTCTCTCTCTCTCTCTCTCTCTCTCTCTCTCTCTCTCTCTCTCCTCTCTCTCTCTCTCTCTCTCTCTCTCTCTCTCTCTCCTCTCTCGGCTTCCTTCATGTAATACAGTTATCAGGCCGGCCAACCAGTGTAATCAACGAATGCTAAAATGCCGTCCACAAGTTTTACAGGAGACACGATCCCCTCACAAACGCACAGCACCCGACGCCACCTATGTGCCCGCAGCTGCAGCTCACCGGTAGGGGTAAGAGTGGCGTCATTCACGGTGAGGCTGCTGACGGGGCAAAACAAAAATAACTTTCTTTTTGTTGTTGACTTGAGATACAGTGAATGAAAAACAGTTTGTAGCACTGTGCGTGTCTGGCCTAGAGACTTCTTTTTGATGGGATTACAGAATATACAGAATAGAATGTATACGATAAATATGCTCGTGATGTCTTAGATTTTGCAAGGAAGGGAAGGTCATATAATTACATACATGCATGCAGGCAGGTAGTACTATGTTAGTAGCAGTTAGAACTCTGTGACTAAATCGCTATTGTTATCTAGGAATTTGTTTTAGGATATAGTAGGTGATCGTGTCAGAGTAAAAAAAAAAAAACCTTTGCTTATGGCAAAAAAAACAATTCCAATACTTTTGCTCTGGTATATATTTAAGACGTTATGACAAATGATTTCTTTAACAGCTACCAATACGTACCTAACCCTGGCGTAAGTAGCCCAAGAGAGCCACTTCCCTGCACCACCCCTTCACCTCGTCACCTTCTCTAGATAATTAGATATGTTCGTGTGTCTCAACTCTATAACAAGACAAGAGCATTCACTCAGCAGCCTCGCCGTGTCTGCGCCCCGGGGAGGGAGTACTGCGAGGCCTCAAGTTAGATATTCCATGTTGCCTCTCACCTTGCTTTGTCCCGCTGCCACACGCCGTCACTCTATGGGGATCCTCTTCTGTGTACTGCGACTTACAGGTCATCATAGCGCGTGGGTTTGAATGTCTATACAGAGAGAGAGAGAGAGAGAGAGAGAGAGAGAGGAGAGAGAGGAGAGGAAGAGAGAGAGAGAGAAAGAGAGAGGGAGAGAGAGAGAGAGAGAGAGAGGAGAGAGAGAGAGAGAGGAGAGAGAGAGAAGACCGACCGACCGACCGACCGACCGACCGACCGACCGACCGACCGACCGACCGACCGACCGACCGACCGACCGACCGACGCGGCATTGAGGCTAATATGCACCTTCGTCCCTTCGTGAGTGCACCCCATGGCCATACTACCTCCATGGTGCACCCTGCTACCTCCTCCTCCTCCTCCTCCTCGAAGCCATAACAGTGACGGGTAACGAGAATAAGAACACAGAGAGACGCTGCAACACCATCAAAGGCGCGGCGGCGTGATACAATTCGCTTTTTAAACTTTTATGGCGGACGTGAATTTTTGTATTGTGTCCCGGATGGCTAAAGAGACGTTGTGTGTGTGTAGGTAGGCGTGCTTTTATTGACAGGAGGAGGATGCGTGGATAAGCAAGGGACTGGAATAGAAGGGGTGTGGATAGGAATAGGAATAGGAATAGGAATAGGAATGGAAGGGGTCTGGATAAGAATAGGAAGGGTGTGGAATAGGAATAGGAATAGGAATGGGAATGGGAAGGCTGTGGAATAGGAATATATGAAGATTTTATTTATTGTATTTATTATGCGTCATGTGTTTTGGAGGGTTTTGAGTGTAGGGAAGGGCATGGTAAGGTAAGAGAGAGAGAGAGAGAGAGAGAGAGAGAGAGAGAGAGAGAGAGAGGAGAGAGAGAGAGAGAGAGAGAGAGAGAGAGAGAGAGAGAGAGAGAGAGAAAGAGAGAGAGCCTATGTAATTTTTAAAGTGATCCAGTCAAGAAATGCAATTAATGAAAGTTAACAAATAAGTCTGCGTTCGGTATAGAGACAGAATGGAAGGGAAAGCAAAGGTATCTACTTTATCTTATAGTATATCATTATAGTTATTTTTCCTATCATTGTAAATCCTGGGGAACCTTCATGACACACACGCACACACACACACACACACAAACACACACACACACACCTACACCCACACCACCACACACACAACACACCACCACCATACACCCACACACACCACACACACACACACCCACACACACACACACACACACACACACACCACACACACACACACACACACCACACACACACACACACACACACACACACACACACACACACACACACACACACACACACACACACACACAGTTTTCATTAAGGTTACTCAGTTTTCATTCTAGGAGTATTTTTGTTCTTGGGACACGTCTTGCATTGTCCTCTTGGCTTCACAAATTAGGTCAGGTCAGGTCAGGTCGCGCGTCCCCCTCCCTGCCCCAGCCCTGAGTGAGGCGTGGGCGTGTGGGCGGGGCGGGGGGGCAACAGGGTGACAGATGGGCGTAATAAATGGGCGGCTATCATGCCATCGTCTGCTCTCCTCCAGGATAAAAAAAAAAAAAATGTTTCTCGAAAAGTTATGTCCGTTTAGTCTTTTTTTTCTTTCTTTATTTTTCTTCTTCCCTTGTGCCAGTGTTGATTTTCTCTGAACTTATTACTTCACTGAATTATTATTTGAATTATTAATATTAACTTTTACTGAACTTAAAAAAACCTTCTTTTGACTTTTTTTTATTGTCAGAAGAAGGTTTTTTTTCAGCGCTGTTTTCCTTTTTATCTTTCTCTTTATTTCTCCTCTATGATAAGCCAGGACGCGGGACTGTGAGGGATAGTTACACAACCATAAAACGGCAAATATCTAAAGACTTCCTCCCTTTATTAACCCCTTCTCGCCCAGATCTTTCCTTTGCTATAAACTCATCTGTTAGCCATTACGAAAAGTAGCTTAATACACCAAATTACCTAGTGGACAATGGTATTAAACAGGTCATATCTATATAATATTGTTTACATTAATTAAAATTGTCTAATGGTACCCAAATTACAATGGGATTACGTTCTGGGCCTCAAGGGGTTAATATTTTTTTAATTATTTATGAGGCGCCTCGCAAGACTAACTCTCCAAAGGTCACTACAACACACCGGGTGATCCAGAGAGTATTAAATGATCTTATTGCGACTAGTTTACAGCAAAGAAAAAACAAAATAGATGATACCAGGAACCGATCAAAGACGAGGAGTGGGAGGAAGGTGACTGATAGGCGACTGACGTGACTGTAGGAAGACCTCGCTGATTTATGACATGACTTATGGCGGGAGGTTATCGCAGCCCCGGAGAAAAATGTTGTGTCTTGAGCCTTCTATCGACTGTTTGGTGTTGGGGGGCGGTGCGGGTGGGGGGTTACAGGGGCGTGGAGTGAGCTATTGTGGGGCATGGTGTTGGGGGGCGGGGTGTCACGAGGGTATAGGGGCCAAAGGGTATAGGGGAGGTTAGTTGGGGTGGTGGTATCGGGGGTGGGGCGTCATTGTAGTGTGGTGGGGTGGGTGTCGGGGGTAGGGTTATGTGTGGAGGGGGTGGGGGGTAGGTCATAGTAGTGTATAGTACCAGGGCGTAATTGGGAGGGGTAGGGGGTTGTGGGGGGCGTCATTGTAGTGGGTGGGGGGGGGTGATAGTAGGGTATGGTCAATGGGCGTAGGTGGGGGGGTAGGGGGTAGTTATAGAGGGGGGGTGGCTAATTGAAATGTGTTAACAAGATACTTAAGCATTATAGAGGGGGTTATAGGATGTGTGCTTATAATTTTTACTTAGATTATATGTATTAACTTCTACTTGGAAAGAAAGATATTTTAGTGTTTGGACAAATGATAGATCTGCATTGTTTTTTGTATATCATTTTGTGCTTTGTATTCTTTTGTATTTTGTATTATGTATCAATTGGAAATTCTTTGTCAATAAACTAGCTAACTAACTGTGACATGTGGTGGCTAGCGTCAACATAATGGCATCATAATTAATTCAATGGCTTCATAATTAAGACATAACCGTTTTGTACCGGATAATACATAAACACCCTTAACCCTTGAAACCCAGAACGTAATTTCCATTGTAATTTGGCTGCCATTAGACGATTTGAATTAATATAAGCAATATTTTATAGATATGACCTGTTTAGTATCCTTGTTCACTAACTTATTTGGTACTAGCCGCAAAGCCGCCCTCCGGGCGGACTTTTTGGCTAGCTCCTGCGGAGGGCTATTGGTGGTGGGCCTTCGGCCCACCACCTGTGTTTGGTGGGCCTTCGGCCCCCCCAAACCGGCTCTCCCAAAAGCCCCCCCTTTTAACTTTCCTGAAAACATGGATGTAGAAATGTATGTATTACCCCACCCCTTCCTCACCATTTCCCATCACCCCCCACCCTTCACTCACCCATTACCCTCACCCCCCCCCCATTCACTCACCCATTACCCTCACCACACACCCATTCACTCACCCCTTACCCTCACCCCCACCTATTCCCTCACCCTCACCCATCACCCCCAAACCCCTCCCCCCACCCCTTCACTCACCCATCCATACACCCATTACCCACACCCCCCCCCATTCACTCACCCATTCCCCCTCCCCTAAAATCAAAGGTTTCCTCAATTTTCGCACCCACTTTTTTTTCACAATTACGCTAATAAAGGCTGCAAAAAAAAAAAAAAAAATGTCGATCATCTCATAAATTTGGGGGTTAAAAACCCTTTCCCCCGGGCAAACCCGGTTCCAAAAAAGTTTCATATGAGGTGATTTGCGCCACGGGGGCGGAAACCCATACCCGACACACACACCACACAAAACCCCAAAAACAGACAGACAGACAAAAGCACAGAAAACACTTTCGCTTATATTTTTCCATTCCCATCACCCCCCACCTATTCCCTCCCCATCACCCCCACCCCCAACCCATCACCCCCACCCATTCACTCACCCTCACCCACCCATTACCCATCACCCCACCCATTCACTCACCCATTACCCATCACCCTACATCAAGGTTTCCTCATTCTCGCAACCCACTTTTTTTCCACAATTATCGCTAATAGGCTGCTAAAAAAAAAAAAAAAAGTGATCGGATCATCTCATACTTTGGGCTTAAAACCTTCCCCTGGTCAACCCGGGTTTTCCAAAAATGTGCCATATAAAGGTGATTGCGCCACGGGGGCGGAACCTATACACAAGACACACACACACACACACACAAAACACACACACACACACACACAGACAGACAGACAAAAACCAAAACACACTTTCGCTTATATTTACCATTACCCATCACCCCCCACCTATTCCCTCACCCATCCCCATCACCCCCAACCCATCACCCCCCACCCATTCACTCACCCCATCACCCCACACCCATTACCCACCCCCCCCACCCATTCACTCACCCATTACCCATCACCCTACATCAAGGTTTCCTCAATTCCTCGCAACCCACTTTTTTTTTCACAATTATCGCTAATTGGCTGCTAAAAAAAAAAAAAAGTGATCAAAATCATCTCATAAATGGGCTTAAAACCTTCCCCTGGTCAACCCGGTTCCAAAATGTTTCATATGAGGTGATTGCGCCACAGGGGGCGAACCTATACCAGACACACACACACACACACACACACACACACAACACACACAGACAGACAGACAGACACACTTTCGCTTATATTTACCATTACCCATCACTCCCCAAACCTATTCCCTCACCCATCACCCATCCCCCCAACCCATAAACCCCCCACCCATTCAAACTCACCATCACCCCACACCCATTACCCATCACCCCACCCATTCCCTCACCCATTACCCATCACCCTACATCAAGGTTTCCTAAATTCCTCGCAACCCACCTTTTTTTTTTCACAATTATCGCTAATAGGCTGCTAAAAAAAAAAGAGAAAAAAGTGATCGAATCATCTCATAAGTGGGCTTATGACCTTCCCCTGTCAACCCGGTTCCAAAAATGTGCCATATAAAGGTGATTGCGCCACGGGGGGCGGAACCTATACCACACACACACACAAAACAAAACAGACAGACAGACAGACAGACAGACAGACAGACAGACACTTTCGCTTATATTATTATAGATTACCCATCACCCCCACCTATTCCCTCACCCATCACCCTCACCCCACCCATCACCCCCCACCCATTCACTCACCCATCACCCCACACCTATTACCCATCACCCACCCATTCACTCACCCATTACCCATCACCCTACATCAAGGTTTCCTCAATTCTCGCAACCCACTTTTTTTCCACAATTATCGCTAATAGGCTGCTAAAAAAAAAAAAAGTGATCGGATCATCTCATAATTGGGCTTAAAACCTTCCCCTGGTCAACCCGGTTCCAAAAATGTGCCATATGAGGTGATTGCGCCACGGGGGCGGAACCTATACCAGACACACACACACACACCCACACAACACACACACACACACAGACAGACAGACAGACAGACACACTTTCGCTTATATTTACCATTACCCATCACCCCCCACCTATTCCCTCACCCATCACCCATCACCCCCAACCCATCACCCCCACCCATTCACTCACCCATCACCCCACACCCATTACCCATCACCCCACCCATTCACTCACCCATTACCCATCACCCTACATCAAGGTTTCCTCAATTCTCGCAACCCACTTTTTTTTCACAATTATCGCTAATTGGCTGCTAAAAAAAAAAAAAAAAGTGATCAGATCATCTCATAAATGGGCTTAAAACCTTCCCCTGGTCAACCCGGTTCCAAAATGTTTCATATGAGGTGATTGCGCCACAGGGGGCGGAACCTATACCAGACACACACACACACACACACACACACACCACACACCACACCACACACACACAGACAGAACAGACACACTTTCGCTTATATTTACCATTACCCATCACTCTCCACCTATTCCCTCACCCATCACCCATCACCCCCAACCCATCACCCCCCACCCATTCACTCACCCATCACCCCACACCCATTACCCATCACCCCACCCATTCACTCACCCATTACCCATCACCCTACATCAAGGTTTCCTCAATTCTCGCAACCCACCTTTTTTTTTCACAATTATCGCTAATAGGCTGCTAAAAAAAAAAAAAAAAAGTGATCGAATCATCTCATAAGTGGGCTTATGACCTTCCCCTGGTCAACCCGGTTCCAAAAATGTGCCATATGAGGTGATTGCGCCACGGGGGGCGGAACCTATACCACACACACACACACACAGACAGACAGACAGACACAGACAGACAGACAGACAGACAGACACACTTTCGCTTATATTATTATAAGATATTTAGTTACTTTTTCATAATTTTATGGCTAACAACATACGATTTCATATAGCAAAGGAAAGATCTGGGCGTGAAGGGGTTCAGAACAGCAGACAGCACAGGTCATCATCAAGTAATCATAGACAGGGAAGGGACGTGTAGGAAGAAGGCATAGGAAGGGTAAGACGCCGAGTTTCCTGGTAATATTATACCAGTAAGACGCCTTAATCGGCGAGGGACGAGCGAGCCCGTAGAAACCCGTTGCACATGCGCACGTGCGGCGTCACCCGGAGTTTGACCTGTGTGACATTGCTAGGTGTGTGGTCTCAAACCACACACCAAATTTCAACTTAGTCGGTACAGCCGTTTCTCAGCTATAGCAAGATAACGTTGTCTGACACCCCTCACGCGGCATGCGCCACGCGCCATGCTGACCCCTCACGTGAGACAAAACATGTCAAACACAAAATAGATTGAATGGGGCTATCAGATGGCGAAGACCGCTTGTCAATCGGAAGCGGGATTCCAAAGATATAAGCTCCTGAAAAGCGTGACGGTCGGGCTCTTTTTTTCTTTCCTTATTTATTCTCCTCCTTTCCTCCTATTTTTCTCTCCAATCCTTCTTCATCCTCCTCTTCTTCCTCTTCTTTTTTTCCTTTCCTTATTTCCTTTCCTCTTCTCCTCTTTTTTTCTAAGCCTTCTTATTCCTCTTCATCCTCCTCTTTTTTTTTAGAGAGAGAGAGAGAGAGAGAGAGAGAGAGAGAGAGAGAGAGAGAGAGAGTGAGTGCGTGAGTGGGGGATAGAGAGCTAGAGAGAGTATGTGAGTGAGTGAGTGAAAGAAAGAGTGAGAGAGTGGGTGAGTAAAAGCGAGAGATAGAGAGAGAGAGAGAAAGCGAGGACACGTAGAGTAGCCCAGGGGTTGCCATGGTAACGCACATTCTCTCGCCTCATTGGTAAGTCGCAGCCAATGACGCGGTGGCTTTCGCTATCTTTGTGATTAATGTATCTTATCTTATCTTATCTATATCTTAACGTGTGAACGATCCCATAGGCTACCATTGACTTTGCTACCGCACGTTTGCTACCGCGCGGTTGAAAACGCCTCGTGTGAACAGGCCCTGAGTATGATGTAAGTAGTTGAGTGTCTCCTTATGGCCAAGACAGGCTTAAAGGTGTACGTCTCAAGCCATTTACACCCTTACAGTAACTATATTTCATTATATATTATTTATTTACATTATTACATTATTTACACCACGCATTGAAGTCATTTACACCATTTGAGTCCCTCGCTGAAGGTAAATTTCCTGTGAGTGATACTGATATAAGGATGTTTATTGAGAGAGAGAGAGAGAGAGAGAGAGAGAGACTAAATAAGTTATGTTTCATGGTCGTAAGCATTGAGACAGACCTCGATTAATTCATGGTCTCAATTCGTTACCTTAACAATATCAAGCAACCACTTGTCCTTGCCTGAGAGAGAGAGAGAGAGAGAGAGAGAGAGAGAGAGAGAGAGAGAGAGAGAGAGAGAGAGAGAGAGAGAGAGAGAGAGAGAGAGAGAGAGAGATTGATTGATTGATTTATTGGCCTTTTTTTCTCTTTTTTTTTCTTTTTCCGATATAACAATTATGATACATAGCTATAATGATCACACGCCCTGGTCCATTGAGCCGAAGCTCTTGTATGGACTTGATGCTTAAACATGTATGTGTGACGTAGCTTCTCGTAAGGCCTAATATATTAACACTAACAAACAACGGAAAAAACCCCCAACTATACATCTATACGTACATAAACATAGTTTTGCATGATTACCATTAATCATTACATAACTAAAACAAAAACAAATCCAAAATAATAATTATAGCAGTAAAAATAAAAAATGGTAATAATAATATTAATGATATTATTGAAATAATAATAATAATAATAATAATAATTATAATAATAATGATAATAATAACAACAATAATAATAATAATAATAGCTAAACTAATATTAATAATTAGTCATCAATGATGGAAACAATGTTAATAATAATGATAAAAGTAATAATAAAGATAATAATAATGATAACAGTGATAAAAATTATAATAGAATAGCAATAATAATTATGATAATAATAATAAAGATGATAATAACAATAATGATGGGAATAATAATGGCTGTGAAATTGCAAATTTCATAGCAGCTTTAGAATATGAATAACTAAAAAATATTAGAATTTTACTGATACTATAGCAAGATAGTAATAAAAATAATAATACAGATACCAATAGTAATAATGATATTGATGATATTAATGATAACAAAAATAACTGATATAAACACTGATCTCTATAAGGGATTAGAATATGAAAATAAAAGTGATAATAATGATAATAATGATAGCAATAATGATAATAATAATAATAATAATAATAATAATGATAATAATAACGATACCAGCAAAAAGATAATAATGATAGTAGCAATAATAGTAATGACAACAACAACAACAGTATTTACAGTTATAGACACAATGGTAAAGTATGACTTCATGTGACTAACAAATATCAATAACTGATTCTTAATTTTTCTTTTAACTGTAATTTGAATGGATCAATTGGCCTTACTTTGATATCCGGCGTAAGTTGGTGCCGCAGTTTTGTTCCTCTAGTCAGGACACTGTTGGGCGTGGGAGGTTCTGCATAAAGGAATTTTCAGGATATTTGGTCGTTTCATTTGGATGTTGCGAGTTATGTATTGGAAACCACAGTCTATTGGATATGTGTTGAGTGCTTTATAAACAAAGGTCATGGTTTGGTAGGAAATTATATCATTTAACTTTAAAAGTTTGTAACCTCGAAATATTGGATTAGTGTGGTCATACTTATTACTGTGTGATATGATCCGAAGTAATTTTTTTTGAGTAATGAATAGACTATCTATATACATTTTATATGCCCCACCCCAGATTGCAGAACAATATAATAGATGTGGGTATGCTAATGAAAGATAAATTTGTTTAAGGCAATCAGTATCACAAAAATTTCTAACTCTATATATCACTCCAGTTATCTTTGAAATTTTACTTTTTATATCCTCAATGTGAGCTTTCCATCTTAATTTACAGTCAATTGTAACTCCTAAGAACCTGACTTCCTGTGTTTCTTTAATTAAGATGTTATTCATTCTAATACTAATTTGTTGTGGTGGTGTGGAGAGAGAGAGAGAGAGAGAGAGAGAGAGAGAGAGAGAGAGAGAGAGAGAGAGAGAGAGAGAGAGAGAGAGAGAGAGAGAGAGAGAGAGAGAGAGAGGGGGAGGGTGAGGCAAAAACTGAGAGATGATATCAGAAAGGATGAAGTGAATGATATGATGAAAGAATCTGGAAAGAGTTAAAAGAAATTTCGTGGCGTTTTTGTGTGTGTATGT
>JACEEZ010006444.1:312500-325000 GCA_016584305.1 Chionoecetes opilio | reverse complement strand
TCGTTATTACTCCTCTTGTTTTTACTCTTACTCCTTTGTCTCTTCTTTTCTTTTACCCCTCTTGTTTTACTTTCCCCTTTGTCCTTTCTTTCGTTATTACTCCTCTTTTTTCTTTTACTCCTTTGCTCTTCTTTCGTTTTACCCCTCTTTTTTTTACTTTTACCCCTTTGTCTCTTTTTTTCGTTATTACCCCTCTGTTTTTACTCTTATCCTTTGTTCTTCTTTTCGTTTTTACCCTTTTGTTTTTACTCTTACTCCTTTGTCCTTTTTTCCCCTCTATTACTCCCTTTTTTACTCTTACCCCCTTTGTCCTTTTTTCCTCTATTACTCCTCTTTTTTTTACTCTTACTCCTTTTCTCTTCTTTTCGTTTTTACTCCTTTGTTTTTACTCTTCCCCTTTTTCTTTTTCCTCTTTATTATCCTTTTTCTTTACTCCTCCCCTTTGTCTCTTCTTTTCTTTATTACTCCTCTTGTTTTTACTCTTACTCCTTTGTCTCTTCTTTCCTCTATTACTCCTCTTGTTTTTACTCTTACTCCTTTGTCTCTTTCCTCTATTACTCCTCTTACTCCGGTTATTTTTTCCTCCTCTTTCCTCTCACTTACTCTCTCGCTTTCTCATCCTCTCGCTTACTTTTATTCCTGTTACTTTTTCCCCACTTCCTCTTACTCCTCTTAATCTTACTTTATCTTTCATTACGTCTGATGAACACAAAATGAACTTAGATGAAATAGACCTTTGAAATGTATGCTTGGTGTTTTCCTCAAAAAATGGAAAATATGTGAGGTGAGACCTGCTTCTCATGGTTGAATGCTAAAAATAATTTCTCTTAACCCCTTTACACCCAGATCTTTCCTTTGCTATAAAAAAAAAGTCTGTTGTCGAGCCATAAAATTACAAAAAGTAGCTGAATATACCAAATTAGTTAGTGGACAAGGATACTAAACAGGTCATATCTATAAAATATTGCTTATAGTCACTAAAAATCGTCTAATGGCACCCAAATTACAATGGAATTTACGTTCTGGGTCTGAAGGGGTTAACATAATAATCTTGATATAGACTGTCTCCAATAGGATGCGGGGACCTTACCTTACTATATAAACACATCTGAAGGTAATGTCTTAGTATCATGAGTGTATATTTATCTAGATATAAGACAATACATAAGCATGCGTGACACAAAGAAAATATATAATAACCAAACAAGCATTATAAAAATTAATGAACAAACCTTGAAAACAAATCGGGCATCGGGGCAGGGAAAGGGAGTTGGGCAAAAAAAGAAAAGAAAAATAGAGAAAAAACAAAAGACACAAAAAAAAAACCAACAAAAAAACACAAAGACACAAACACAAACACAAGCAAAGAAAACACAAAGACACAAACACAAACACAAGCAAAGAAAACACAAAGACACAAACACAAACACAAGCAAGAAACCAAAGCCCAAACAAAAAAACAAGCAAAGAAACCAAAGACACAAAACACAAACCCAAACAAAAAAAACACAAAGACACAAACCAAACACAAGCAAAAAAAAACACAAAAAGACCAAAAACAAAAACCCAAACAAAAAAAAACCAAGACACAAACACAAACACAAGCAAAGAAAACACAAAGACACAAACACAAACACAAGCAAAGAAAACACAAAGACACAAACACAAACACAAGCAAAGAAAACACAAAGACACAAACACAAACACAAGCAAAGAAAACACAAAGACACAAACACAAACACAAGCAAAGAAAACACAAAACACAAACACAACACAAACAAAAAAAACACAAAACACAACAAAAACACAAACAAAAAACTCAAAAACACAAAAAAAACACAAACAAAGAAAACACAAAAACCAAAAACCCCAAAACCCAAACAAAGAAACACAAAGACACAAACCAAGCAAAGAAAACCAAAACACAAACACAACAGAAAACAAAAACCAAGCAAAAAAACAAGCAAAGAAAAACAAAACACAAGAAAAACCAACAAGAAAAAACAAAGACCAAAAACAAAAAAACAAGCAAAAAAAACCAAAGCAAACAGAAAACCAGCAAAGAAACACAAAGACACAAACAAAAACACAAGCAAAGAAAACACAAAGACACAAACACAAACACAAACAAAAAACAAAGACACAAACACAAACACAAGCAAAGAAAACACAAGACCAAACAAAAAAAACAACAAAAAAAACACAAAAAACACAAAAAAAAAACAAGCAAAGAAACACAAAGACACAAACAAAAACCAGCAAAGAAAACAAAAACACAAAAAAAAACACAAAAAAGAAAACACAAGACCAAACACAAAAACAAGCAAAGAAAAAACAAACCAAAACAAAACACAAAAAAAACACAAAGACACAAACACAAACACAAGCAAAGAAAACACAAAGACACAAACAAAAACACAAGCAAAGAAAACACAAAGACACAAACACAAACACAAGCAAAGAAAACACAAAGACACAAACAAAAACACAAGCAAAGAAAACACAAAGACACAACAAAAAACCAAGCAAAGAAAACACAAAACACAACAAAACACACAAAGAACAAAAAACAAACAAAACACAACAAAAAAACCAAAAACCAAAAAAAAACACAAAACAAAGAAAAACACAGACACAAACACAAACACAAACAAAGAAAACACAGACACAAACACAAACACAAGCAAAGAAAACACAGACACAAACAGAAACACAAGCAAAGAAAACACAAAGACACAAGCAGAAAACACAAGCAAAGAAAACACAAAGACACAAACACAAACACAAGCAAAGAAAACACAAAGACACAAACACAAACACAAGCAAAGAAAACAGAAAAACAAAAAAAACAAAAACAAAGCAAAGAAAACGCAAACAAAAAACAAAAACACAAAGAAAAGATAAAAAATAAATAAAAAGGTGGAGGAAGTAAGGCAGTTAGCGGTACAGAATGCATTGATTCGCCTCCTGATCTTGACCTTGACCTTGACCTGACCTCCTGACCTTGGTGACGCCGACGGGAGGTTTCCAAAGGCATAGTCAAAATTCAAAATCTAAATTCAATCAAAATTAAAATCTAAGTCAGTCATATTATTTTAATGTTTGCGTAATAAATATTCTACATTTTAAAATCGGTCAAATTTCATCATCATTTTACTTTTCTTATGTTCTTTACCCCTTGAGGCCTAGAACGTAATTTCCATTGTAATTTGGCTACAATTAGACTATTTTTAGTGAATATAAGCAATATTTGATAGCTATGACATGTTTAGTATCCTTGTCAACTAACTAATTTGGTATATTCAGTTACTTTTCGTTATTTTATGGCTCGACAACATACAATTTATTATAGCAAAGGTAAGATCTGGGCGTGAAGGGCTGCAAGGGCTGAAGGGAAGTTTGCGTATTTAATATTCTACATTTCAAAATCGGTTAAAACGTGATCGATCCTGAAAAAGATACGAATGTACGTACCTCGATCTGGTGGAGTCCTGGGAGTGTCGTGGCGCGGCGGGGTGTCTTCAGGCGTGGCGGGTCCTCTGAAGGCACGGCACGCCCCTGGTAAGCACTGGGACGGACGTGTCGGTGACTGAGGAACGCATCAACTTGATTCGAATGGACTTGTGTTGGTGATGTTGGAATACCTGATGTAGAAGAGGCGAGAGACGACCAGGCAGATATAGGTGTTGAGGGCAGGAGAGGGACGACCAGACTTATGTAGAAAGGTGTTGAGGGCAGGAGAGGGACGACCAGACTGGTGTAGAAGGTGTTGAGGGCAGCAGAGGGACGACCAGGCTGGTGTGGAAGGTGTTGAGGGCAGGAGAGGGACGACCAGACTTATGTAGAAAGGTGTTGAGGGCAGGAGAGGGACGACCAGACTTATGTAGAAAGGTGTTGAGGGCAGGAGAGGGACGACCAGACTGGTGTAGAAGGTGTTGAGGGCAGGAGAGGGACGACCAGACTGGTGTAGAAGGTGTTGAGGGCAGCAGAGGGACGACCAGGCTGGTGTGGAAGGTGTTGAGGGCAGGAGAGGGACGACCAGACTTATGTAGAAGGTGTTGAGGGCAGGAGAGGGACGACCAGACTTATGTAGAAGGTGTTGAGGGCAGGAGAGGGACGACCAGACTGGTGTAGAAGGTGTTGAGGGCAGCAGAGGGACAACCAGACTGGTGTAGAAGGTGTTGAGAGCAGGAGAGGGACGACCAGGCTGGTGTAGAAGGTGTTGAGGGCAGCAGAGGGACGACCAGGCTGGTGTAGAAGGTGTTGAGGGCAGCAGAGGGACGACCAGGCTGGTGTAGAAGGTGTTGAGGGCAGCAGAGGGACGACCAGGCTGGTGTAGAAGGTGTTGAGGGCAGGAGAGGGACGACCAGGCTGGTGTAGAAGGTGTTGAGGGCAGGAGAGGGACGACCAGGCTGGTGTAGAAGGTGTTGAGGGCAGCAGAGGGACGACCAGGCTGGTGTAGAAGGTGTTGAGGGCAGGAGAGGGACGACCAGGCTGGTGTAGAAGGTGTTGAGGGCAGGAGAGGGACGACCAGGCTGGTGTAGAAGGTGTTGAGGGCAGGAGAGGGACGACCAGGCTGGTGTAGAAGGTGTTGAGGGCAGCAGAGGGACGACCAGGCTGGTGTAGAAGGTGTTGAGGGCAGCAGAGGGGCTGAAAAAACGACCATTACCTTTATATTGATGACATTAGCGATGACCATTACGGCTTTGGCTTTCCTGATTAGTTTTCTAGTTTGATGTGAGGTGATGAAAAAGGGATAAAAGTGATAAAAGAAAGGTATGAAAGGGATGAAAATATGACCATTACCAATTTACCATTACATTATTGATGACATAAGCGATGACCATTACGATTTTGACTTTCTTTATTTTCTTTCTAGTTTGATGTGAGGTGATGGAAAAGGTATTAAAAGTTATAGTAATGGGTGAAAAAAAAAGGTATTATTTCAGTACTATTCGCAGGCAGCTTGATACAATTCTAACATGAAAAAGTAGTTAGATGTTAGATAGATAGATATTAGGTAGGTAGATAGTTATTTGCAGGTAACTTGATCCCATTCTAACACAAGGAGGTCTGGGAGAATATTAGATGTGTTTGACTATTTTGTATTATAGCCTTTTTTTCGTGTGGGTGTGTTAAACTATTTCTATTTATTTGGTTTTAAGCTAATTATTTGGTGTAGGTTCTTTTTACTTTTGACTTGAAATGTTTGTATTTTATCCCCTTTTATTGTGAAAGTGGGATTTGTATCTATTTGTATTGTTTTTTTTTATGGTTTATATTGGACCACGGACCAGGACACAAACTGCGGCATCGTGTATTTGTATTTTTTGTGGGCAATAAATATCTAATCTAATCTAATCTAATATGTTTCTTGCTTTCTTTTAATTTGTGGAAGAACCTTTGCAAGAGAACTCAAGATAACTTTGTGAAGGTTGCAGAAAATTGATGCCAGCTTTGTTAATTAAGGATCACCACAGCCATGACGTCAATCAGTCTTGTCCTCTCCCTGACTCACCACATTTCTCATACCACTACGCAGGGATTTCATGACTTTTCCTATTCATTTTTACGTTTTTTTTTGTCAAGTTATCTTTTTTGTTTTTTCTTATTTATTTTCACCTTTTTTTTCTTCTTATTTTTTCTTTTTGCCAATTCCTTTTCACGATTTTTTTTTTTTGGGTCTAGTTTTTTTTTTTCTTCTTTTTTTCTTATTCCTTTTCACGATTTTTTTGGGGGGTTGAGTTTTCTTTTTCTTTTTTTCTTATTCATTTTCGCGACGTTGTTTTTTTGGGTCGTTTTATTCTTCTTCTTTTTTCTTATTTATTTTCACTTTTTTTTTTTTTTTTTTTTTTTTTTTTTTTTTTTTTTTTTTTTTTTTTATTCATTTTCAAGCTTTTTTTTTTGGGTCTATTTTGTTTTTTTCCTTTTTTTCTTATTAATTTTCACCTTTTTTTTTTTTGTCTCGTTTTTTTTTTGGACCGCCAGTTCTTCTCAAAAGTTGTGTTCCTAACAACCTAACAAATTTGCAATCGAATTCGAGTCATATTGTGCTTGAGAAAATATGTGCAATTAATATCGCATAGCCGAACCTGTGTAGATTAATGAATAGAAGCAATATTTTATAGATATGACCTGTTTAGTATCTTTTAGTATCTTTGTCTACTAGTTAATTTGGTATATTTAGTTATTTTTCGTAATTTTATGGCTAACAGACGATTTTATATAACAAAGGAAAGATCTGGGTGTGAAGGGGTTTATTTTATGGTTAACAACAGACACTTTTGAATAGCAAAGGAAAGATCTGGGCGTGAAGGGGTTACTTTTATGGCTAACGACAGTCATTTTATTTAGCAAAGGAAAGATCTAAGGGTGAAGGGGTTTATTTTATGGCTAACAACAGACAATTTTATAAAGCAAAAGAAAGATCTGGGCGTGAAGGGGTTTATTTTATGGCTAACAACAGACAATTTTATAAAGCAAAAGAAAGATTTGGGCGTGAAGGGGTAAATTTTATGGCTAAGAACAGACGATTTTATATAGCAAAGGGCGTGAAAGGGTTTATTTTATAGCTAACTACAGATGATTTTATATAGCAAAGGAAAGATCTAAGGGTGAAGGGGTTTATGGGTTTGGCGTGTCGTGATTTAAATGAGAGAGGAAAAAGGGAGTGTAGAAGAGACAGACATTATTCATATCAACCCTCTAAAGTTCAGGGTTATATTCTACGGCAGACTGGAGGCCTAATGATAACTATTTATAAAACCTTGTGATGAATATTGATGATGCAAATGAAGTGAAGTGTGATAATTATGTACCATTCAATTTTTATACCTGTTCTGGTCGGGTATTGTGAAATGTTGATTAGTGCGTATAGGCTACATGGCTGAGTGATTCCTTAAATGAAGACTACATGGAAACCCTTGCTTGACACCCCCCTCCTCCCCCCTCATAGAAACCCTCGCTTGACACCCCCCTCCTCCTCCCTCATAGAAACCCTCGCTTGACACCCCCCTCCTCCCCCCTCATAGAAACCCTCGCTTGACACCCCCCTCCTCCCCCCTCATAGAAACCCTCGCTTGACACCCCCCTCCTCCCCTCTCATAGAAACCCTCGCTTGACACCCCCCTCCTCCCCCCTCATAGAAACCCTCGCTTGACACCCCCCTCCTCCCCCCTCATAGAAACCCTCGCTTGACACCCCCTCTCCCCCTCATAGAAACCCTCGCTTGACACCCCTCCTCCCCCTCATAGAAACCCTCGCTTGACACCCCCCCTCCCCCCTCATAGAAACCCTCGCTTGACACCCCCCTCCTCCCCCTCATAGAAACCCTCGCTTGACACCCCCCTCCTCCCCCCTCATAGAAACCCTCGCTTGACACCCCCCTCCTCCCCCTCATAGAAACCCTCGCTTGACACCCCCCTCCTCCCCCCTCATAGAAACCCTCGCTTGACACCCGCTCCTCCCCCCTCATAGAAACCCTCGCTTGACACCCCCTCCTCCCCCTCATAGAAACCCTCGCTTGACACCCCCCTCCTCCCCCCTCATAGAAACCCTCGCTTGACACCCCCCTCCTCCCCCCTCATAGAAACCCTCGCTTGACACCCCCCTCCTCCCCCCTCATAGAAACCCTCGCTTGACACCCCCTCCTCCCCCCTCATAGAAACCCTCGCTTGACACCCCCCTCCTCCCCCCTCATAGAAACCCTAGCTTGACACCCCCCTCCTCCCCCCTCATAGAAACCCTCGCTTGACACCCCCCTCCTCCCCCCTCATAGAAACCCTCGCTTGACACCCCCCTCCTCCCCCCTCATAGAACCTTCGCTTGACACCCCCCTCCTCCCCCCTCATAGAAACCCTCGCTTGACACCCCCCTCCTCCCCCTCATAGAAACCCTCGCTTGACACCCCCCTCCTCCCCCCTCATAGAAACCCTCGCTTGACACCCCCCTCCTCCCCCCTCATAGAAACCCTCGCTTGACACCCCCCTCCTCCCCCCTCATAGAAACCCTCGCTTGACACCCCCTCCTCCCCCCTCATAGAAACCCTCGCTTGACACCCCCCTCCTCCCCCCTCTTCCCCCCTCCCCCCTATGGCCCACGGTGCACTGCAAGGATAATATAAAGTATAGTATCCTTGGTTCACTGGTTCATATCTTTGCTTTCCGTTTTGCTGCTCCGGGCCACATATTCCCGTTTTGCTGCTCACGGGACGCATATTCCCGTTTTCTGGAAGAGTATGTGGCGTTTACTCTTGAACACGTCAGGTTAGGTTACGTTAGGTTACGGTTAGGTTAGGTTTCCTTACCGAAATAATGATAACAATGTGTGGGAATCACAATGAGGGTACTATTTTCGAAAAAATCGTATGATTATTTTCGGAGAGACAGCCAAGCGTCTTCACCTGGAAAATGCCAAGCTTTCCAAACTTGCTGAATATGACTCCGGGAGGGCCATCCTGCTTATGTACCCTTTCCCCTTTTTTCCGGCCTTTCTTTCCTCCTTCATCTTAACTGCAAATCATTGATCCTCTTCGTCCCTCTCCGTTGCCTTATCTTTGACCTCCTCTCCTTCTATCGCCCCTTCCCCGCGGTGTTCTGTTCTATGCCCCGATCAAGGCTGCGTCAGTGTAGTGAATCCAGGACCTCAATGGTGGACCCGGAAGAGCCGCTTGCAACAGGCAGGGTTTGGGGCCGTCCGGGGCTTTTCGGGGCTAGCTGGGGGCTTTGGGGACTGGCTAGGGGCTTTGGGGGCTGGCTGGGGGCTTTTCGGGGCTGGCTGGGGGCCTTTCGGAGCTGACTGGGGACTTATTTGGGCTGGCTATGGGCTTTGGGGGCTGGCTGGGGGCTTTTCGGGGCTGGCTGGGGGCTTTTAGGGGCTGACTGGGTGCTTTTCGGGGCTGGCTGGGTGCTTTTCGGGGCTGGCTGGGGGCTTTGGGGGCTGGCTGGGGGCTTTGGGGGCTGGCTAGGGGCTTTTCGGGGCTGGCTGGGGGCTTTTCGGACTGGCTGGGGCTTTTCGGGGCTGGCTGGGGGTTATTGGGGGCTGGGTAGGGGCTTTTGGAGCTGACTGGGAGCTTTTCGGTGCTGTCCGGGGCTTTTCGGATCTGTCCGGGGGCTTTCAGGGTCTGTCTGGGGGCTTTCAGGGTCTGACTGGGGGCTTTCAGGGTCTGTCTGGGGGCTTTCAGGGTCTGACTGGGGGCTTTTCGGATCTGTCCGGGGGCTTTCAGGGTCTGACTGGGGGCTTTCAGGGTCTGACTGGGGGCTTTCAGGGTCTGACTGGGGGCTTTCAGGGTCTGACTGGGGGCTTTCAGGGTCTGACTGGGGTCTTTCAGGGTCTGACTGGGGGCTTTCGGATCTGTCCGGGGGCTTTCAGGGTCTGTCTGGGGGCTTTCAGGGTCTGACTGGGGGCTTTTCGGATCTGTGCGGGGGCTTTCAGGGTCTGACTGGGGCTTTCAGGGTCTGACTGGGGACTTTCAAGGTCTGACTGGGGGCTTTCAGGGTCTGACTGGGGGCTTTTCGGGGCTGGCTGGGGGCTTTCAGGGTCTGACTGGGGCTTTTCGGGGCTGGCTGGGGGCTTTCAGGATCTGACTGGGGGCTTTTCGGATCTGTCCGGGGGCTTTCAGGGTCTGACTGGGGGCTTTCAGGGTCTGACTGGGGGCTTTTCGGGACTGGCTGGGGGCTTTCAGGGTCTGACTGGGGGCTTTTTGGGGCTGGCTGGGGGCTTTCAGGGTCTGATTGTGGGCTTTCAGGGTTTGACTGGGGGCTTTCAGGGTCTGACTGGTGGCTTTTCGGGGCTGGCTGGGGGCTTTCAGGGTCTGACTGGGGGCTTTTCGGGGCTTGCTGGGGGCTTTCAGGGTCTGACTGGGGGCTTTCAGGGTCTGACTGGGACTTTCAGGGTCTGACTGGGGGCTTTTCGGGGCTGGCTGGGGCTTTTCGGGGCAGGCTGGGGCTTTTCGGGGCTGGCTGGGGGCTTTTCGGGGCTGGCTGGGGGCTTTTCGGGGCTGGCTGGGGGCTTTTCGGGGCTGGTTGGGGGTTATTGGGGGCTGCGTAGGGGCTTTGGGGGCTGGCTGGGGGCTTTTCGGTGCTGTCCGGGGCTTTTCGGATCTGTCCGGGGGCTTTCAGGATCTGACTGGGGGCTTTCAGGGTCTGACTGGGGGCTTTTCGGGGCTGGCTGGGGGCTTTCAGGGTCTGACTGAGGGCTTTTCGGGGCTGGCTGGGGGCTTTCAGGGTCTGACTGGGGGCTTTCAGGGTCTGACTGGGGGCTTTCAGGGTCTGACTGAGGGCTTTCAGGGTCTGACTGGGGGCTTTCAGGGTCTGACTGGGGGCTTTCAGAGTCTGACTGGGGCTTTTCGGGGCTGGCTGGGGGCTTTTCGGGGCTGGCTGAGGGCTTTTCGGGGCTGGCTGGGGGCTTTTCGGGGCTGGCTGGGGGCTTTTCGGGGCTGGCTGGGGGCTTTCAGGGTCTGACTGGGGCTTTTCGGGGCTGGCTGGGGGCTTTGCGGGGCTGGCTGGGGGCTTTCAGGGTCTGACTGGGGGCTTTTCGGGGCTGGCTGGGGGCTTTTCGGGGCTGGCTGGGGGCTTTCAGGGTCTGACTGGGGGCTTTTCGGGGCTGGCTGGGGGCTTTTCGGGGCTGGCTGGGGGCTTTTCGGGGCTGGCTGGGGGCTTTTCGGGGCTGACTGGGGGCTTTTCGGGGCTGACTTGGGGCTTTCAGGGTCTGACTGGGGGCTTTTCGGGGCTGGCTGGGGGTTTTTCGGGGCTGGCTGGGGGTTTTT
Organism: Chionoecetes opilio; assembly: GCA_016584305.1. NCBI lineage: Eukaryota > Metazoa > Arthropoda > Malacostraca > Decapoda > Majidae > Chionoecetes > Chionoecetes opilio. The sequence goes on along the minus strand of JACEEZ010006444.1, from coordinate 314,235 downwards.
CGGGGCTGGCTGGGGGCTTTTCGGGCTGACTGGGGGCTTTCAGGGTCTGACTGGGGTCTTTTCGGGGCTGACTGGGGGCTTTTCGGGGCTGGCTGGGGCTTTTCGGGGCTGGCTGGGGGCTTTTCGGGGCTGACTGGGGCTTTCCGGGGCTGACCGGGGGCTTTTCGGGGCTGGCTGGGGGCTTTTCGGGGCTGGCTGGGGGCTTTTCGGGGCTGGCTGGGGCTGACTGGGGGCTTTCAGGGTCTGACTGGGGCTTTTCGGGGCTGACTGGGGCTTTTCGGGCTGGCTGGGGGCTTTTCGGGGCTGGCTGGGGGCTTTTCGGGGCTGGCTGGGGGCTTTTCGGGGCTGGCCGGGGGCTTTTCGGGTCTGACTGGGGGCTTTCAGGGTCTGACTGGGGGCTTTTCGGGGCTGGCTGGGGGCTTTTCGGGGCTGGCTGGGGGCTTTTCGGGGCTGGCCGGGGGCTTTTCGGGTCTGACTGGGGCTTTCAGGGTCTGACTGGAGGCTTTTCGGGGCTGGCTGGGGGCTTTTCGGGGCTGGCTGGGGGCTTTTCGGGTCTGACTGGGGGCTTTCAGGGTCTGACGGGGGGCTTTTCGGGGCTGGCTGGGGGCTTTTTGGGGCTGGCTGGGGGCTTTTCGGGGCTGGCTGGGGGCTTTTCGGGGCTGGCTGGGGGCTTTTCGGGTCTGACTGGGGGCTTTCAGGGTCTGACTGGGGGCTTTTCGGGGCTGACTGGGGGCTTTTCGGGGCTGGCTGGGGGCTTTTCGGGGCTGGCTGGGGGCTTTTCGGGTCTGACTGGGGGCTTTCAGGGTCTGACTGGGGGCTTTTCGGGGCTGGCTGGGGGCGGCACGGTAACCCACTATCATGCAGGGAATTAATGTCAAGTGAAATGTCAAATACAAATGATAGTGAGCATAGTAGGGATAAATGCCTGGCTGGGAGGGAAAAAGCAGCGTGTCCCAATAAAGGCTGCGCTCACTGTCCGGATTATCTCCCGCCCGTGAATCAATTATTGCAGAGTGTTTCAGGTTCACTTGCAATACACACTACGAGTTTTATTTACACTTGCCATCAGGAAAATACTACTACTGGGATATCACCGCCATTATTGACCTCTGTGAATATATATATATATATAAAGCTTCATGGATTTTTTTTAAGGGCCACTTTGGTGTTCGTGATGAGGACGTGTTTACATATTTTCTTTCAACAATTTCATATTTTGAGTGGCTCTAGGTCTCGCACTCAGGTCATGGGCTTCCCTCATGTGACCTTGATGACCTGAGGCGACCTGCTGTATGTCTTGTAGTTCTCCTGTGTGTTAAGATAAGAACCAAAGACTACTCTATACTGGACTTGCTACTCGTGCCCCGCGCCAACCCGCTCATGACCAGTGGAGGCCAGTTGTGTGATTCCTGCCATTTTCGAACATCACCCATTTCCCTTCCTGTGGTTTATCAGTATAAATGATATACTGTTATCTTCGTAAATGTTTGTTCTATAATATTATCAAATAAAAAACAGTAAAATATACTAAAGAAATGCCATTATGAGAGAGAGAAGAAATATGCATGAACTTAATATTCACTTAAACTCTTCGCCATTTAATATTTTGCGAGAAAACATTTTAGATGAAACATATCAATAAAAGCGGATTTTCATTAGCTTTCCATTGATATATTTCGTGTTCTGATAAATGAATTACCACCATGCATAAATTAGCGTTAACTAAAAAAATAAC
>JACEEZ010006444.1:300000-307500 GCA_016584305.1 Chionoecetes opilio | reverse complement strand
ACGCCTGTGATGGTTTTCTGTGATGGTGTGACCTGAGGCTCATGCTGCCCCCTGGTGCCCTCCGCCGCACGTGTAGTCGCTGTCCAAGGTGAGGTTGATGCAGCATGTGGGTATCTTCGACCATTCGACGATGGAATAAACGGTTGCTCCTGATGGGACTTGAACTTGGGACCTTGTGATCAACACTACCAGACTCTAATCGTTCCTGCCACCGAGTTAAAGATGGTCGAAAGAATTGCCCCCGGCAGGAATCGAACTCGGGACATCTAGCTCACCACTCCAAGACGCTAATCACTCGGTCACCGCCTCCTCAAACTAACTTATTCTTACTCCCCAACTTAACTTAAGACTAACCTAACCTATCATCAGTATTAGGGATAAGACTACTCTGAGATCATTGTAAGTATTTTCTTTTATCTTTCTTTTCTTCCCGTCAGAGTTTGGTGAGAAGAAAGGAAAAGATCAAACTGCTGGAGATGAAGAATGTATGTGCAGGTGTTACATGGTGCGACTCTTCTTTTATCGAAAGTATTGCGGTATAAGAAGAGGTGACGAGGTGCTCTCTCTCTCTCTCTCTCTCTCTCTCTCTCTCTCTCTCTCTCTCTCTCTCTCTCTCTCTCTCTCTCTCTCTCTCTCTCTCTCTCTCTCTCTCTTGTTCTTCAGAATCTCAATTTTAAGGACAACTGTTTTATTTTTTTACTTTCTTTTCATATTGTTATTCTTGTTTTAAATGCTGTTCCCTAGTTTTCTTCATTGTTTTCCTCTTTTTTTCTTCATTTTTTCATCATTCGTGTTATTTTGAATTTCTTTTCATATTGTTATTCGTGTTAGATGTTGTTATTAAGATTTTCTTTGTTTTTTTTTCTCAACTTTTTTCTTCTCTATTTTTTTCTATTTTTTTTCATCACCATCCTCTTCATTATCATCACCATCATCATCATCATCATCATCATCGACAGGTGAGTGGCTGTTGTAGTCTTCACAGGCATACAGCTGAGCCTCTCGGGGGAATAATAATAATAATAATAATAATAATAATAATAATAATAATAATAATAATAATAATAATATAACAATAATAATAACAATGATAATAATAATAATAATAACAATAATAATAATAATAATAATAACAATAATAATAATAATAACAATAATAATAACAATAATAATAATAACAATAATAATAATAATAATAATAACAATAATAATAATAATAATAATAATAATAATAATAATAACAATAATAATAATAATAATAACAATAACCTGACATACGGCGGCGCGAAATTTTTGAGGTTCATTACGACGCATGAATTCTGAATAACATCCTCAATACGTCCCTTGTTCTACTTCATCATCTATTTCTGTATCTTTCTCCTCTTTCTCCTCTAACCCCTCCTCCTCTAACTCCTCTTCCTCCTCCTCTTCTTCCTTTTCCTCTTCCTCCTCCTTCACATTTTCTGCTTAATTTAGGTTAAGTGTTGATTTTTTTTTTTTTTTTATCACCAAGAACAAAAAGAAAAGAGGTAACAAATAGTCCGCTTAGTCCCTATAAAGAAGACAGTAAGTGAATACAGAAAAGAGGGGTGGGCCAATTTAATTCTGCTTGTTTTAGATAAAGTTTTGAATATCCTCCTCAATGCTTTGCTTGTTCTGCTTTATTACTTGCTTCTATGTCTTCCTCCTCCTCTAACTCCTCCTCATCTCACTCCTCTTCGTCCTTCTCCTCTTCCTCCTTCTCCTCTTCCTCCTCCTTCACTTGTTCTGCTTAATTTCGGTTTAGTTTTGAATACCATCCTGAATATTTTTTTCTGAAGTTTCTTTTTTTATTTTGATTAGCGCCAAACATATGTTGCTTTAGAAGTTTGTTATTGGGTTTAAGTGGGAGGTATGAGATGTATGCTGACAAATATGTTACTTAGAGAGAAAAAAAGTTTTGAGTGCTTTTTTTGATCAACGCTTCAAGATGTCTATAAGTTACAATTGAACTGTTTTTTGACGCTAAACAATGGTGATAAATACATTGTGAAAAATGTAGAGTAAGAGGAGGAGGAGGAGGAGGAGGAGGAGGAGGAGGAGGAGGAGGAGGAGGAGGAGGAGGAGGAGGAGGAGGAGAAAGAGGAATACAAAGGAATACAAAGGAAGAACAGCCAGCAACAACTCTACTGGGCCAACAGTTTTTTGACGCTAAACAATGGTGATAAATACATTGTGAAGAATATAGATAAATAATAGTGTTGTCAAGAAAAACCAGATATGGAAAGATACTGGTATTCTTCTTCATGAAATGTAATACTGACTATACTAAGTTGCGACAATTTTTGATAAAGTTTTGTGCGACAGAGCAAACCACTATGATTTTTTGTCTTTCTACATCACTAAGGACTGGCCAAGGGCAAAAAAAAAGAGCAAACAAAACCCCGATCAGTTGCCAGTCCCTCTTAAGAAGTCAGTAAGAGAATAAAGAAAGATAGAAGAAATATGATGAGCCACAGATCTATAAAAGGTTCTGAAACAAAATGTACGAGTCACTGGATTGGTCTCATTGTCTTCAAACAGATGAAAGAAAATACAGCAAGGAAGACAGGTTAGCTGGCGCACCTTCTGGCACGCGATGGGAAGTGATTGATAATGGACAAAACTTTCTTATTCAGGCAAAAAAAAAGAATAAGAAGAAAAACATCTTTAAGTTTGGGTGGTAAAAGGGCACGACATTTGAGAGAGAGAGAGAGAGAGAGAGAGAGAGAGAGAGAGAGAGAGAGAGAGAGAGAGAGAGAGAGAGAGAGAGAGAGAGAGAGAGAGAGAGAGAGAGAGAGAGAGAGAGAGAGAGAGAGAGAGAGAGAGAGTGTGTGTGTATGAGAGGTGAGATTCTGTAAACATAAGAGTATATAACATGGCTTTTATCAGACAATCACTTAACAAGCAACGACCATTCCATAAGAGTAGAATCCCATGGTCATCTGAGGGAAGAGGAGGCAGGCGATGAGTGGCTCTGGTGGCTATATTGAAGACATTAATGGTGGCAGTGGTGGTGGCGATGAAGGAGAAAGACTAATATAGTATACGAAGGGCTATTTCTACATAAGTTCGGTGTCGATATTCCCTGTTTGCTCTTCTCACCCTCCTAGCATGCAGTCTTGAAGATATGTCAGTGTAGAAACGATATGAAAAAATAGGTTAGGTTTAGGTAAGGTAAGGTTAGGTTAGGTTAGGTTAGGTTAGGTTAGGTTAGGTTAGGTTAGGTTAGGTTTAGGTTAGGTTAGGTTAGGTTAGGTTAGGTTAGGTTAGGTTAGGTTAGGTTAGGTTTAGGTTAGGTTAGGTTAGGTTAGGTTAGGTTAGGTTAGGTTAGGTTTAGGTTAGGTTTAGGTTAGGTTAGGTTAGGTATTTAGGTTAGGTTAGGTTAGGTTTTATTTAAAAGTTCACTGTTTGGATATTCATGTATTTGCTCTTCACGCCAGTCTGATGTGCTATTTTAAAGATATATCAGTATCACCTGTTGTAAATATAGGTTAATGCTTATAGATACACTGTGTCTCTTCCTCCAGATAGTGTCAAGTCCAAGGGAGTATCGCCTCAGTCATCAAGATGCCGAAAGCGGTGAGTACCTTGTCCCCTCTTGTTCTGTTGTTGTGTTTACCATCACCAGGCAGGAGTAAAATTAAAGGGAATGAAAGATTTACTAACTTGAAATTGAATATGCGGAGTCAATAGGGAGTTTAAAAGGAGGCTGGACAATATCATGGATGGGGATGAAAGGTGGATGTAGGTAGTGTTTAGTAACAGGAACTACCACGTGTAGGTCTCACAGCATTTTGTAGCTTCCATATTTTCTTATGTTCATTTGTTCTTTTATCATATTCAAAGTGGTTATAATTCCCGGGTTAGAGTTTCATGTTATTGGTATTTTCTACACATGAAAGCAGTGGCGGTGAAGGCGGAAGACACAAAATCCTATTGGAGGCTTGAAGGACGCCCTTGAATGACCTTGTGTGGCAGGGGATCCTTCGCAAGTGTGTGTAAGAAGGTCAAACATATTCTTGAGACGCGCTATGCTCCCTAATGGTTCAATGGTAGTTAACAGTGAGCATGTCAAGCCTCTCTGCCCAACGCGGGAGAGCATGACACCACCGCGCAGCTAGTAATGGGGGCTGGTGAGGCGGCTTGGTGGTCACAGACGATGGTGCGAGGAGCTGAGGAGACTCTTGCACGCCTTTTGAGAAGTGAGATGTGGGCAAAGGCAAGGAAAGTAGGAAAGTGGAGAGGAGGACGAGGAGGAGGAGGAGGAGGAGGAGGAGGAGGAGGAGGAGGAGGAGGAGGAGGAGGAGGAGGAGAAAGAGGAATACAAAGTAATACAAAGGAAGAACAGCCAGCAACAACTCTACTGGGCCAAACGAGGCTGCTTTTGTGACTACTTTATACCACTAAATAGTTTCTACGTGTTGAGGTACAAGGAAGAGGAGGAGGAGGAGGAGGATTACATAGGATTACATAGGAGTAACAGACACCAGGAGACCTATTGGTCCATAGCGAGGGTATCTGCTGAACTACATACTACTAACTATCAACTAACTTGTAAGAAAACAGTTGGAAATGATACCATGTCCCTAAAGAGGATAGGAACATGGAAGTTTCATAGTGCAGAATGATAGGATATGAAAAATACTAACTACAACTACCACTACCACTACAACTAATCGATACGGGGGACTAGATACGAATTCGCACTATCAATACCCATTTACTTTACAGTGCGCGTCAAGCCTGTTTTTGAATGTAGTTATTGTGCTGGCTCCGACAACATTTGCTGGTAACTTGTTCCATCGATCAACGACTCTAACATTGAAATAATTTTTACGGAGATCGGTGATGCAACGTTGACCGTTTAGTTTTAAACCATTATTTCTTGTTGTCACTTGAGTTGAAAGCTCGAATAGGTTCTCTTGATTAATGACATCAAAACCTTTTAGGATCTTAAAGGTTTCTATCAAGTCCCCACGGATTCTACGATCCTTTAAGGAAAACATATTAAGTTTCCGCAATCTCTCTTCATAAGATGAATTTCGCAGAGATGGAATTTGTTTGGTTGCTCTTCTCTGCACTGATTCCAATTTGGCTTGATCTTTTACGAAACAGGGCGACCAGAATTGAACGACATATTCCAAGTGCGGCCTAACCAAGGACGTGTATAATTGTGTCATTACTTTCGGAGTTTTATGTTCAAAGTTGCGTTTAATAAAGCCCAACATCATATTTGCCTTTTTACTGGCAGCTAGGCAATGCGAACTGGTTTTTAGATCATTACTGATGATGACACCTAAATCCTTTTCCTGCTGTACTTCAGTTAACGATTTATTTTGCATTTGATAGTTATATTTGAGGTTATCGTTGCCTATATGCATTACTTTACATTTATCGGAATTGAATTTTAATAGCCATTTATCACTCCAATCTGATAGTTTGTCGAGATCACTTTGTATGAGTTCGCAGTTTTCTCTAGTATATGCTTTACCGCCTAATTTGGTGTCATCTGCAAATTTTGATATTTTAGATACAAGTCCGCAGTCCAGATCGTTGATATATATCAGAAAAAGAGTAGGACCCAAGACCGAGCCCTGAGGCACCCCACTAGTGACATCTAACCAATCAGATGCCTCACCATTTATTACTACCCGTTGTTTACGATTTGAAAGCCAATCGCCAATCCATGAACATAATTGCTCTCCTATGCCATGTGCCCTTAGCTTGGTCAACAGTCGCTTATGTGGAAACTGTATCGAAGGCTTTCTGAAAATCAAGGTATATTAAATCCGAGGGAATTTTAGCGTCCCAGTTTGAATAAATGACATTAAAAAAATCGAGTAGGTTTGTTAAGCAGGATCTCTTATTTCGAAATCCATGCTGGGAGTTTAGTATAGAGTTATTTTCATCGAGAAAAGACACTATTTATCCCGCAATATTTTCTCAAATAGTTTAACAATCACGGACGTTAGACTAATTGGGCGATAATTACTTGCGAGGCTCTTACTCCCTTTCTTGAATATCGGTGTAACATTTGCTAATTTCCACATACTAGGAACATTTTTTTCACTTAGCGATTTATTGAAAATAATCTTTAATGGGAGCGAAAGTTGACTGTGACATTCGCGAAGTAGTCGCGGCGAGATTTCGTCCAACCCCACGGATTTTGCTGGGTCAAGTTTCAGCAAATACTTTGATATTTCGTCTACTGTTATCTCTCCTATTACCAGTCTATCCCTTTCGAGTCCTGCATACATGCTTACTGGTTCTGGTAATGGAGTTTTCGTTCTTCTTTAATAAATACCGCATTAAAGTATTCATGAGTACGAACGCCATACTCTTATTATCATTTACCAAGATATTATTATTATCTTTCAGTGGTCCAATACTTGTTTTGACGTTTTTCTTACTTCGAACGTATTGAAAGAACCTTTTCGGGTTTGATTTGGATTCCTTTGCAATTTTTTCTTCATACTCGCGCTTTTTAGACTTAATTAGTCCTTTGCAGCGACGTTTGACGTCATTGTATTCTCTAGAATCGCAGTCTGCATTTGATCGTTTGTAAACTTTATACGCTCGGCGCTTTCTGCCAATGATTTGTTGGATCTCATTATTCATCCAACTGGGTCTGTTTATGTTATTCAAACGTTTTCTTACCATGGGAACATGTTTTTCCACCACCGATTGGAGTTTATTAGTGAATACATTACACATGTTTTCGGCGTTATTACCATTTAGTAGGTCAATCCATTCAACTTCGCTTAGTACCCTGCTGATCTTCGTGAAATCTGCTTTATTATAATTTGGGACTAATAACCGATTTTCTGTGATGTCTACATTGCAATTTATGCCGCATCTGATTAGCCTGTGATCACTGTTTGCCAAATGTTCACCTATATCGCAGTAATCAATCAGATCAATGTCGGTAGTGAAAACTAAATTAGGATACTATTATCCCTTGTAGGCTCACGGACCACCTGATTTAAATATACTTCGTTCACCATATCAAGCAATCGCATACCTTCTCTATCAGCAGAATTATTATTCCAGTTTATACGAGGTAGGTTAAAATCTCCACAAATAATTGTATCGTTATTATTGTTCACAACTGACTTTATCTCGTCATACAGGAGGCAATCTACTTCCGCATTAGATTTGGGAGGACGATATATTGTCCCAATAGTTAGCAATTTACCGTTTAGCTTAATCTTTGCGTAGACTGAGTCATAATGATCTTTGTTTACTTTATCGATTTCGATTGCTTGCAAATTTTCTTTAATGTAAAGAATGACACCTCCACCTGCTTTATGCGTGCGACAATTTAGGAATGTCTTATAGCCTGGAATGGCTATTTCAGCTAATAAATGTTTGAGGAGGAGGAGGAGGAGGAGGAGGATTTTACAGAGGAGGGGGAGGAGGAGGAGGAGGAGGAGGAGGAGGAGGAGGAGGAGGAAGAGGAAGAGGAAGAGGAAGAGGAAG
>JACEEZ010006444.1:260000-292500 GCA_016584305.1 Chionoecetes opilio | reverse complement strand
TGAAGCTTATTTTTGATGAGTCTTGAAGGAGTCACGTGGCGTTTATTGAATTTTGGTCTCTCTCTATCTCTCTTTCTCTCTCTGTCTCTTTCTCTCGCTGTCTCTCTCTTTCTATGTCTACCTCTCTCTCTGTCTCTCCCGTTCTATCTCTCTCTCTCTCTCTCTCTCTCTCTCTCTCTCTCTCTCTCTCTCTCTCTCTCTCTCTCTCTCTCTCTCTCTCTCTCTCTCTCTCTCTCTCTCTCTCTCTCTCTCTCTCTCTCTCTCTCTCTCTCTCTCTCTCCCCCATCATCGTATTAATTCCGCCTGCTGCTCCTCTCTTTTACATGATACATTATTCTCTTTATGTCTTCCTGCATCTTCATTTCACAATCAGGCTTTCCGGCAACGCTCTCATTCGCTTGTATTTATTCCTTAATCTCGACCAAGGAAGAAGAGGCACCGGGATCTCTTCTTCCATTTTGTCATCTATCTTAATACTTTTACTATTTTTCTATCCTGCTTACTTATTACTATCCTATTACTTACTTATTACTATCCTGAGATATATATTATGTAGAAACGCGTCGAGGAGTTTCAGCGTTCACGGGTTTGTGCTCCCGTGTCCGTTGCTATATTAATGAAAATACCGTCTTTTTATACGAGAGAGAGAGAGAGAGAGAGAGAGAGAGAGAGAGAGAGAGAGAGAGAGAGAGAGAGAGAGAGAGAGAGAGAGAGAGAGAGAGAGAGAGAGAGAGAAAAAGAGAGAGTACGAGGGTTGTTATACATAAGAAGCCATGACACAGCACAACAGCCGTGTATGTATTCACCATGTATTGTTTTCCAGAGTTCCAGAGTTGAATGACCCTCCATACATATCGTTCTAAGCCGTGTTAACCCTAAGGCTCTTTCGATGGGTGCAATTTTTGTTATGCCTATAGCGCGTGTAGGCAGTGAGCTCCAGGGGTGAGATGACAAGCCCTGGAGGTTCACTTGAGGGCTGTGATGGTTGGCTCTCGCCCGTGGTGGCGCAGGCAGGATTGTTATAGTGACGTCTGTGATTAGAGGCTCATGCCGCCCTCCTGTGTCCTCCGATGCACTCGCAATCAAAGGCAGAGTTAATGGACAGCATGTGGGTGTTCTTAGGCCACTCGACGGGGCAGAAATATCTGAAGTGGATATTCGCCCTCGTCGGAAATCGAACTCGGGTCATCGAGCACGCCTCTGAGTCTCTAATCTCTGGAACTCTCTTCCTGTTTCTATTTTTCCACCTTGCTAAGACCTAAATCTTTTCAAGAGAGGAGTAACAAGACACCTTCTGAACTAAATTGGCCTAGCCCCCTTTTTATATACTCTCTTACTGTCTTCTTTATAGGGAGGGACTGGCAATTAAGCGGGCTTTTTGATACCTCTTCTTTTTTGCCCTTGGCCAGTCCTTTGTGATGCGAAAAAAAAGAGAGAAAAAAACGCCACTCCGAGACGCTAATCCCTCTGCTAGCGCCGCCCTTGAAATGCATTGCAAAACGCAGTGAACGCGTGTGTCTTTTAAAGGGTGGAAATGAATGTTGTGGCGGCACTTTGGAAGACATAGTGGCGGTGTAAAGCAAGCTGGGGTCTGAGTGGCGACGTTTGGTGGTGTGTTATCAAGAATGTGGTGGTGGTGGTGGTGGCGGTGATAGGTGATGGTGGTGGTGGTGTGGTGGTGGTGGTGGTGGTGGCGGTGGTGGTGGTGGTAGCGGTGGTGGTGGTAGCGGTGGTAGGTGGTGGTGTGGTGGTGGTGGTGGTGGTGGTGGTGGTGGTGGTGGTGGTGGTGGTGGTGGTGGTGGTGGTGGTGGTGGTGGTGGTGACGGTGGTAGGTGGTGGTGGTGGTGGTGGTGGTGGTGGTAGGTGGTGGTGGTGGTGGTGGCGGTGGTGGTGGTGGTAGCGGTGGTGGTGGTGGTGGTGGTGGTGGTGGTGGTGGTGGTGGCAGTGGTGGTGGTGGCGGTGGTGGTGATGGTGGTGGTGGTGGCGGTGGTGGTGGTGGTAGTGGTGGTAGGTGGTGGTGTGGTGGTGGTGGTAGTGGTGGTGGCGGTGGTGGTGGTGGTGGTGACGGTGGTAGGTGGTGGTGGTGGTGGTGGTGGTGGTGGTGGTGGGTGGTGGTGGTGACGGTGGTAGGTGGTGGTGGTGGTGGTGGTGGTGGTGGTGGTGGTGGTAGTAGGTGGTGGTGGTGGTGGTGGCGGTGGTGGTGGTGGTGGTGGTGGTGGTGGTGGTGGTGGTGGTGGTGGCGGTGGTGGTAGTGGTAGTGGTGGTGGTGGTGACGGTGGTAGGGGTGTGGTGGTGGTGGTGGTGGTGGTGGTGGTGGCGGTGGTGGTGATGGTGGTGGTGGTGGTGGTGGCGGTTGGTGGTGGTGGCTGTAGGTGGTGGTGGTGGTGGTGGCGGTGGTGGTGGTGGTGGTGGTGTAGGTGGTGGTGGTGGTGGTGGTGGTGGTGGTAGCGGTGGTAGGTGGTGGTGGTGGTGGTGGTGGTAGGTGGTGGTGGTGGTGGTGGTGGTGGCAGTGGTGGTGGTGGTAGCGGTGGTGGTGGTGGTGGTGGTGGCTATAGGTGGTGGTGGTGGTGGTGGCGGTGGTGGTGGTGGTGGTGGCTGTAGGTGGTGGTGGTGGTGGTGGTAGCGGTGGTGGTGGTAGCGGTGGTGGTGGTGGTGATGGTGGTGGTAGCGGTGGTGGTGGTGGTGGTGGTTGCTGTAGGTGGTGGTGGTGGTGGTGGCGGTGGTGGTGGTGGTGGCTGTAGGTGGTGGTGGTGGTGGTGGTGTTGGTGGTGGTGGTGGTAGCGGTGGTAGGTGTGGTAGGTGGTGAAGGTGTTGGTGGTAGCGGTGGTAGGTGGTGGTGGTGGTGGCTATAGGTGGTGGTGGTGGTGGCTGTAGGTGGTGGTGGCTATAGGTGGTGGTGGTGGCTATAGGTGGTGGTGGTGGCTATAGGTGGTAGTGGTGGTGATGGGAGGTGGGTCGGGCTAAGGGGGAGCATAAGGATTGGTCTTCTTTCGCCAATGCATTTATTACACCCACGGAGCCAAGTCGCCAGGAGAGTAATGCACCTCTACAGACTGCTTGGCCCTTGCCGCTGTAAGTGTGGTGGTTTTGTATGCATCTCGTAAATCTGCCTTGGCAAGACTGCTGCTTTATTTCCATGCACGTGAAGCAAAAAATGGACAGATAGGTAATTTATGTATCTGCAGCACCGGGAACGTATTGCAACCTCTTACTGCAGTCCCCCTTTGCAATGTTTTCTATGAGGAATAGCTCTGCCCTGAGATCTGCATTCCATGTTTTTATAGATAAGCCCTGTCTCTTAATGTAATGCTAAAGCTATCATTAGTGATAAGCTTTACCTGAGCATTACCCTCATAAGAACTTAAGAACATAAGAACATAAGAAAATAAGGAAGCTACAAGAGGCCGCGAGACCTAGACGAGGTAGTTCCTGTTACTTAACACTACCTACTTCCACCTTTCATCTCCATCCATGAATTGATGTAGCCTCCCTTTAAAGCTCTCTATTGACTCCGCACTGACCACCTGACGACTGAGTCCATTCCATACCCGGTTTGGCTTCATACCCGTATGGCTTCCGGATTGCGATGAGGAATACACTGTAGCGTCATGTCACCCTGATATATGTTATACACGTGGTTACAGAGATTGATATACAGATTTATTACTTTCTTTTAGATTGGCGATACTATAGTAGAAGGGTCAGCCAACAATGTACTGAAACCCGGCAATTTTTATCCTAAAGACTTTATCCTCCTAGTAAATATTTATTGATATTACAAACGATTATCATTTACTTCTGCAATCTTTCAGCAATCTCTTACTGTCTTCTTTATAAGGACTGGCAGCTAGTGGGCTTTTTGCAACTTTTATTTTTGCCCTTGGCCAGTCCTTTGATACGAAAAATAAAATCCACCCTACTGAAAAGATTCGTGTTCCATTTTCCTTAACGAAATAGCACCGGGAAAGTGACAGTGACTATCTTTCATACATGTTCTGATATATTTCTGTTAACCCTTGCACGCCCAGATCTTTCCTTTACTATAAAAATTGTCTATTGTTAGCCATAGAATTACGAAAAGTAGCTGAATATACCTAATGAGTTAGTCGACAAGGATACTAAACAGGTCATATCTATAAAATATTGCTTATATTCTCTAAAAATCGTCTAATGGTGGCCAAATTGCAATGGAAATTACGTTCTGGGCCTCAAGGGGTTAATTCACATAGGTACACTGTTACGGTGAGGGAAGGCAGTGCGTGCGTTGGCTGTGGTGAGGTGGATAAATGATGCAAAGAGAAAGTGATGTCATTCTTAGTTTACTGGAATGAAAAAGTTATTATTAACATCATTAAAATTATCATTATCAGTTATTATTAGTGTTATTATCTTAGAATATCAATAAAATCCTGTACAAAAATATATAAAGAGAGAAGTTAAGAAAAATATGTGTTATTATCTTTAAATATCTACAAAAAGCAGTCATTTTTTAGACAGTAAGAGAGAGAGAGAGAGAGAGAGAGAGAGAGAGAGAGAGAGAGAGAGAGAGAGAGAGAGAGAGAGAGAGAGAGAGAGAGAGAGAGAGAGAGAGAGAGACATAGCAAGAGGCAGACATAGAGAGAGAGAGAGAGAGAGAGAGAGAGAGAGAGAGAGAGAGAGAGAGAGAGAGAGAGAGAGAGAGAGAGAGAGAGAGAGAGTTAGCATTATAGTCTTAAATATCTATAAAAACTTCTATAAATTGAGATAGAAAGAGAGAATGAGAGAGAAAACTACTTCAAGTCGCCATGGGTGGTTCGCGGATAGCAGCGGCGACGTATAACCTCGATGACACCTAAACTGTTAAAGATTATATTATTATTATTATTTAAATACTGGTGATTAAGGATACACGGGCTGGGAAGCGAATACTTTATTCCTGACTAGTTTCGCCTTTACTGAGCTTCTTCAGAGGAATACGAAACTAGTCAGCAATAAAATAGATTAGATTCTCGATACTCAAGATATTCAAGATATTCGATACGCAAGTCAACACGATTCCACGACTGTTGTAATTATAAAAATCTAAGGCATCAGGTCCATAAAAGAGTCTCGGCTCAATGGACCGCGGCTTGTATATAAGTAATGTATGATTAACTTTATGTATGTAATGTTAAACCTAATAAAACAATCAATCAATCAATCAATCAATCAATCAATCAATCAATCAATCATCAATACTCGCTTCCCAACCCCTGTCTTCTTCATCACCTGTTTTTACATCTGTCAGTATGTCTAAAGAAAATTATTATTATTATTTTATTTGTCACTACCACTATTTTTCTTTCTAATTTAGTACCTACTCTCCTATGCGATCAATGTGTTTTTGTTGCTTAAGGAAATATCATTGTTGTTGTTGTTGTGACTGTTGTTGTTGTTGTGACTGTTGTTGTTGTTGTGACTGTTGTTTGTTGTGACTGTTGTTGTTGTTGTTGTGACTGTTGTTGTTGTTGTGACTGTTGTTGTTGTTGTGACTGTTGTTGTTGTTGTTGTGACTGTTGTTGTTGTTGTGACTGTTGTTGTTGTTGTGACTGTTGTTGTTGTTGTTGTGACTGTTGTTGTTGTTGTGACTGTTGTTGTTGTTGTGACTGTTGTTGTTGTTGTTGTTACTGTTGTTGTTGTGGCTGTTGTTGTTGTTGTTGTGACTGTTGCTGTTGTTGTTGTGACTGTTACTGTTGTTGTTGTGGCTGTTGTTGTTGTTGTTGTGACTGTTGTTGTTGTTGTTGTGACTGTTACTGTTGTTGTTGTGGCTGTTGTTGTTGTTGTTGTGGCTGTTGTTGTTGTTGTTGTGACTGTTGCTGTTGTTGTTGTGACTGTTACTGTTGTTGTTGTGGCTGTTGTTGTTGTTGTTGTGACTGTTGCTGTTGTTGTTGTGACTGTTACTGTTGTTGTTGTGGCTGTTGTTGTTGTTGTTGTGACTGTTGCTGTTGTTGTTGTGGCTGTTGTTGTTGTTGTTGTTACTGTTGTTGTTGTGGCTGTTGTTGTTGTTGTTGTGACTGTTGTTGTTGTTGTTGTGACTGTTTACTGTTGTTGTTGTGGCTGTTGTGTTTGTTGTGTGACTGTTGCTGTTGTTGTTGTGACTGTTACTGTTGTTGTTGTGGCTGTTGTTTGTTGTTGTTTGTGACTGTTGCTGTTGTTGTTGTGACTGTTACTGTTGTTGTGGCTGTTGTGTTGTTGTTGTTGGTGACTGTTGCTGTTGTTGTTGTGGCTGTTGTTGTTGTTGTTGTGACTGTTACTGTTGTTATTGTGGCTGTGTTGTTGTTGTTGTGACTGTTGCTGTTGTTGTTGTGACTGTATGTTGTTGTTGTGCTGTTTGTTTGTTGTTGTGACTGTTGCTGTTGTTGTTGTGACTGTTGTTGTTGTTGTTGTTGTTGTTGTTGTGGTTGTACTGTTGTTGTTGTGGCTGTTGTTGTTGTTGTTGTGACTGTTGGGTGCTGTTGTTGTTTGTGACTGTTTTGTTGTGTTGTTACTGTTGTTGTTGTGGCTGTTGTTGTTGTTGTTGTGACTGTTGTTGTTGTGACTGTTGCTGTTGTTGTTGTGACTGTTGTTGTTGTGACTGTTGTTGTTGTGACTGTTGTTGTTGTTGTTGTGACTGTTGTTGTTGTGACTGTTGCTGTTGTTGTTGTGACTGTTGTTGTTGTGACTGTTGCTGTTGTTGTTGTGACTGTTGTTGTTGTGACTGTTGTTCTTGTTGTTGTGACTGTTGCTGTTGTTGTTGTGACTGTTGCTGTTGTTGTTGTGACTGTTGTTGTTGTTGTTGTGACTGTTGTTGTTGTGACTATTGTTGTTGTGACTGTTGTTGTTGTTGTTGTTGTTGTGACTTGTTGTTGTTGTTGTTGTGACTGTTGTTGTTGTTGTTGTTGTTGTTGTAGTGACTGTTGTTGTTGTTGTTGTTGTTGTTGTTGTTGTTGTAGTGACTGTTGTTGTTGTTGTTGTTGTTGTTGTTGTTGTTGTAGTGACTGTTGTTGTTGTTGTTGTTGTTGTTGTTGTTGTAGTTGCTGTCTCACTCCTTGGTTGAATTATTGAGGCAAATGTTTATTATTATTTTATTTTGTCACTCCCTCTATTTCTTTGTCTAATTTCGGAGTACCAATGTTCCAATGTTCCTTCCTAGTGATCAATGTGTTTTTGTTGTTTAAGTGAATACCATTGTTGTTGTGAGGAGGCCAAGGGGGCGCCCACAAGGCTCGTGGCTGGGGCAAGTTGATGTTTCTTGTCGAGGGCTGCTTGGTATGGGAAAGGAGCCTGCGTGGGAACTCGCGCGTGGTGACCCCCGGGAGTGGCGTCGTAGGGTGGGCGAGGCGCCGCGCCCCCCGGCGTATGCCCCCAATGATTGATTGATTGTTGTTGTGAGTGTTGTTGTTGTTGTTGTAGTAGTTGTTGTTGTTATGACTGTTGTTGTTGTTGTAGTAGTAGTTGTTGTTGTTGTTAATGTTGTTGTTGTTGTAGTAGTAGTAGTTGTTGTTGTGACTGTTGTTGTTGTTGTAGTAGTAGTTGTTGTTGTTAATGTTGTTGTTGCTGTAGTTGTAGTTGCTGTAGTTGTAATTGCTGTAGTTGTAGTTGCTGTAGTTGTAGTTGTTGTAGTTGTAGTTGTTGTAGTTGTTGTTGCTGTAGTTGTAGTTGCTGTAGTTGTAGTTGCTGTAGTTGTAGTTGCTGTAGTTGTAGTTGCTGTAGTTGTAGCTGATGTTGTTGTTGTTGTTGTAACTGTTGTAGTTGTAGTTGCTGTAGTTGTAGTTGCTGTAGTTGTAGTTGCTGTTGATGTTGTTGTAACTGTTGTAGTTGTAGTTGCTGTCTCACTTTGTTGATTATTTGAGAACTGTTTGTAGGGGAAATCAGGTGATTACGATTTCATAGCGATATTAGTGGCGTGAAGCGTTAGCTGCGTAGTGTCAGGCTGGTTAACATTCTTGCATAAATAGGCTACTTTATTGAATCATAACAGCACGGTTGAAGATTACGATTTACTTCCGTGATTAAGTGAAGGTACTTTTGTGCCTTGATACTTGACGTTTTCTTTTTCTCTTGCCTAACAGCCTACTTTAGAATCTCCCACGCCACCTTAAGAAAAGTACGTACACGCCCCGTAGTAACTGAAGTACCTTCGTGGTCCCCCTTGAACTGACCCCATTTCCCTTAGCCTACCCACCCCCCTTAGCAACTACCCACGCCCCCCTTAGCAACTACCCACACCCCCATTAGCAACTACCCACGCCCCCATTAGCAACTACCCACACCCCCATTAGCAACTACCCACACCCCCATTAGCAACTACCCACGCCCCCCTTAGCAACTACCCACGCCCCCCTTAGCAACTACCCACGCCCCCATTAGCAACTACCCACCCCCCTTAGCAACTACCCACGCCCCCCATTAGCAACTACCCACGCCCCCCTTAGCAACTACCCACGCCCCCCTTAGCCACTACCCACGCCCCCTTAGCAACTACCCACGCCCCCCTTAGCAACTACCCACGCCCCCCATTAGCAACTACCCACGCCCTCCTTAGCAACTACCCACGCCCCCCTTAGCACTACCCACGCCCCCATTAGCAACTACCCACGCCCCCCTTAGCAACTACCCACGCCCCCATTAGCAACTACCCACGCCCCCCTTAGCAACTACCCACGCCCCCTTAGCAACTACCCACGCCCCCATTAGCAACTACCCACGCCCCCCTTAGCAACTACACCCCTAGCCAAGCCCCCCTTAGCAACTACCCACGCCCCCTTAGCAACTACCCACGCCCCCTTAGCACTACCCACGCCCCCCTTAGCAACTACCAACGCCCCCATTAGCAACTACCCACGCCCCCCTTAGCACTACCCAGCCCCCCAATAGCAACTACCCACGCCCCCACTTAGCAATACCCACGCCCCCATTAGCAACTACCCACGCCCCCTTAGCACTACCCAAGCCCCCATAGCAACTACCCACGCCCCCATTAGCAATTACCCACGCCCCCATTAGCAACTACCCACGCCCCCTTAGCAACTACCCACGCCCCCATTAGCAACTACCCACGCCCCCATTAGCAATTACCCAGCCCCCATTAGCAACTACCCACGCCCCCATTAGCAACAAACCCACGCCCCATTAGCAACTACCCACGCCCCCTTATCAACTACCCAAGCCCCCATTAGCAACTACCACGCCATACCCACGCCCTAGCAACCGCCCCCCTTATGCAACTACCCACGCCCCCCTTAGCAACAACCCACGCCCCCCTTGGGCCACTTACCCCAGGGCCCCCCATTAGCAACTACCCACTCCCCCCTTAGCAACTACCCACGCCCCCATTAGCAACTACCCACGCTCCCCTTAGCAACTACCCACGCCCCCATTAGCAACTACCCACGCCCCCATTAGCAACTACCCACGCCCCCCTTAGCAACTACCCACGCCCCCCTTAGCAACTACCCACGCCCCCCTTAGCAACTACCCACGCCCCCTTAGCAACTACCCACGCCCCCATTAGCAACTACCCACGCCCCCCTTAGCAACTACCCACGCCCCCCTTAGCAACTACCCACGCCCCCATTAGCAACTACCCACGCCCCCCTTAGCAACTACCCACGCCCCCCTTAGCAACTACCCACGCCCCCATTAGCAACTACCCACGCCCCCCTTAGCAACTACCCACGCCCCCCTTAGCAACTACCCACGCCCCCCTTAGCAACTACCCACGCCCCCCTTAGCAACTACCCACGCCCCCATTAGCAACTACCCACGCCCCCCTTAGCAACTACCCACGCCCCCCTTAGCAACAACCCACGCCCCCCTTAGCCACTACCCAGGCCCCCATTAGCAACTACCCACTCCCCCCTTAGCAACTACCCACGCCCCCATTAGCAACTACCCACGCTCCCCTTAGCAACTACCCACGCCCCCATTAGCAACTACCCACGCCCCCATTAGCAACTACCCACGCCCCCCTTAGCAACTACCCACGCCCCCCTTAGCAACTACCCACGCCCCCCTTAGCAACTACCCACGCCCCCCTTAGCAACTACCCACGCCCCCCTTAGCAACTACCCACGCCCCCCTTAGCAACTACCCACGCCCCCATTAGCAACTACCCACGGCCCCCTTAGCAACTACCCACGCCCCCCTTAGCAACTACCCACGCCCTCCTTAGCAACTACCCACGCCCCCCTTAGCAACTACCCACGCCCCCCTTAGCAACTACCCACGCCCCCATTAGCAACTACCCACGCCCCCCTTAGCAACTACCCACGCTCTCATTAGCAACTACCCACGCCCCCCTTAGCAACTACCCACGCCCCCATTAGCAACTACCCACGCCCCCCTTAGCAACTACCCACGCCCCCATTAGCAACTACCCACGCCCCCCTTAGCACCTACCCACGCCCCCCTTAGCAACTACCCACGCCCCCCTTAGCAACTACCCACGCCCCCCTTAGCAACTACCCACGCCCCCCTTAGCAACTACCCACGCCCCCCTTAGCAACTACCCACGCCCCCCTTAGCAACTACCCACTCCCCCATTAGCAACTACCCACGCCCCCTTTAGCACCTACCCACGCCCCTAGTTTAAGAACCATTGCTCTGTAGGATCACCTAGATAGAGGAACGCAATCTATCTCTTATTCTTCTTTATCTTCTCCTAATTCTCTTTTTTTCTCTCTCTTCCTCCATCTACTTCTTTCGTACAAACTTCTTCCTCCTGCTCCACCTCCTCTTCATCATCTTCTCTGTACCTTTCTTCCTTTACCTCATCTGCAGTTTTCTCTTCGTTCGTGTTCCTGTTTTCCTATTCTTATTCTTTCTCTGTATTATCTTATCTTTACATCTGATTCTGTACTCTAAGATTATAAGTGAGGTAACACGCGGTGCCCCTGGAGGTGTTGGAACAGTCTTAAGAAGGTCACGCCCAACAGTCTTCCACGAAATTATTAATATATTATATAGTTATGTGTCTTGAGTCTTTCACAAAATACTAAGTTAGTTTTGATTTGAGACAGAATAAACAGACATTGGAGTGGCTGTGGGCAGGAAATGTACGACGTAAACCTCACGACCATTAGCATTAGACCAGATATACGAGGCGCAATAGAACAGCTGGTTAAATATTCATATCATTTTTACTTGAATACTTATAAAATATTTAAGTCACTAAGAATAAATGATGGGTGACAGAGATTCAGATTCAGATTCAATACTTTTATTCACAATTGAAGTACAGTTGTGAAAAAGACTTTCATAACAGAGAGAGTTCTTTCTCCCGGCGATCAAATATTTTCGATAAAGTGGCAAGTAAAATAAAAAGCAATCTTTACAGTGGCAATATGAAGGAGCTGGAAACAATTGGCCTAGTGTTAATACCTTTTTGTTCAATGATATACTTACTTATACAATGATTTCACTGACCTTCCTGTAACACTTAACACCTATACTTGTGTGCCCTTGAGCTACGAGGGAAACAAGCAACACAGCATCACAACTAATATTCACTCAAGAGCTTCGTCCCCGTGCCAAAGACCCGAATAATCGAACTGAAATCCTGTGGCAGCCAACCTGGGACACCTCAGCTCAGCTCTGAGGCGGAGAGAGAGAGAGAGAGAGAGAGAGAGAGAGAGAGAGAGAGAGAGAGAGAGAGAGAGAGAGAGAGAGAGAGTTGACCATATACTGTACGAATGCTTACTGATTGCAGGACTTTCTTATCTTAATGTATCTATTATAAGAAAATATATCATTATTGTGTTTTAGTTATTATCATTAGTCCTTACATCACCAAATTATTACCTTAGTTGGTTTTAAGGAACACTTATTGATTTTTTTACCCTTATCTCAGGACCAATTTAGGTTCTGTATTGATATCCGCATTACTTATAAGCCGTTATTATTAGTTTCACTATTGATATTTTCTCTCACGTCCACCTACATTCTTGACGGACGTTTTATCCTGTGCCAGTTTCTCATAGCCTTGACACGCTTTTGTCATTCTCTCCCGTCGCTGTTCTATTTTTCATAATTTCATCCTTGTAACCTGAGACCGGTGTGATGGTATAGAAGATCCGCCGTGCCGGTTGTCCAGTGTAGAGTATCTTTATAAGAGACTATATATATAGTGACAACTCGATTTATGGGCGCCATCTTGCAACTAAGGGCCTCTCCGTTCACTCTAGACCCGCGAACGTTCTCAAGGCATGACCCCGCAGTTTATCATGTTATACAGAGACCCTAGTCCAGCGCATGCGCAGAACTCGGTGTATGCAAACAAACAGACGACGCGGGCTGTTGCTCGGACCAAATATCACGCTTTAGGGCGGTTTTTTTTGGTATTTTATGTTAAGTAAATTAGGTTAGGTAGGTTAGGTAGGATAAGATGAGTTAGGTTAGGTAAGGTAATGTTAGGTAAGGTAAGGTAATGTTAGGTTAGGTTAGGTTAGGTTAGGTAAGATAAGATAAGGTGAGTTAGGTTAGGTAAGGTAATGTTAGGTTAGGTTAATGAACATAACTAGATGCATACAACTAGGTTAGGTTTGGTAAGGTAAGGTTAGGTAAGATAAGGTATGGTTAGGTTAGGTAAGGTAAGGTAAGGTAAGGTAGGGTAAGGTAAGGTAAGGTTAGGTTAGGTTTAACGACACAACATTTTGTGCATGCGCTGAGCCAACCATCACGGCGGATCTTCTATAGTCTATACCGTCACACCGGCAACAAGTGGGTAGGAAAGCCTGGATGTCCGCTACATTATTGATACATAGCCTGTGTGTGTCCGTTGCAGAGGGATATCTCAGTCACGGGGAAGATTAACCGAGAATCCAATAATAATTAAACGAGAATCCTATCGTAATTAGGAACACACACATCCTTCAAGATCCTAATCCTGCTTATCTATCTACGTGCTGCCTCTATAATGTAAATATTCCTGTCTTTGTGTGAAATAATAAGTTTTGTATTATATTAATTTAGTTGTATTCATCTAGTTGTATTCATCTAGTTGTATTCATCTAGTTGTATGCATCTAGTTGTATTCATCTAGTTGTATTCATCAGTTGTATTTATCTAGTTGTATTCATCTAGTTGTATTCATTTAGTTGTATTCATTTAGTTGTATTCATCTAGTTGTATTCATCTAGCTGTATTCATCTAGTTGTATTCATTTAGTTGTATTCATCTAGGTGTATTCATCTAGTTGTATTCATCTAGTTGTATTCATCTAGTTGTATTCATCTAGTTGTATTCATCTAGTTGTATTCATCTAGTTGTATTCATCTAGTTGTATTCATCTAGTTGTATTCATCTAGTTGTATTCATCTAGTTGTATTCATCTAGTTGTATTCATCTAGTTGTATTCATCTAATTGTATTCATCTAGTTGTATTCATTTAGTTGTATTCATCTAGTTGTATTCATCTAGTTGTATTCATCTAGTTGTATTCATCTAGTTGTATTCATCTAGTTGCACTCATCTAGTTGTATGCATCTAGTTGTGTTTATCTAGTTGTATTCATCTAGCTGTATGCATTTAGTTTTATTCATTTAGTTGTATTCATCTAGTTGTATTCATCTAGTTGTATTCATCTAGTTGTATTCATCTAGTTGTATTCATCTAGTTGTAATCATCTAGGTGTATTCATCTAGTTGTATTCATCTAGTTGTATTCATCTAGTTGTATTCATTAGTTGTATTCATCTAGTTGTATGCATCTAGTGTATTCATCAGTTGTATTTATCTAGTTGTATTCATCTAGTTGTATTCATTTAGTTGTATTCAATTAGTTGTATTCATCTAGTTGTATTCATCTAGTTGTATTCATCTAGTTGTATTCATCTAGTTGTATTCATTTAGTTGTATGCATCTAGTTGTATTCATCTAGTTGTATTTATCTAGTTGTATTCATCTAGTTGTATTCATCTAGTTGTATTCATCTAGTTGTATTCATCTAGTTGTATTCATTTAGTTGTATTCATCTAGTTGTATTCATCTAGTTGTATTCATCAGTTGTATTCATCTAGTTGTATTCATCTAGTTGTATTCATCTAGTTGTATTCATCTAGTTGCACTCATCTAGTTGTATGCATCTAGTTGTGTTTATCTAGTTGTATTCATCTAGCTGTATGCATTTAGTTTTATTCATCTAGTTGTATTCATCTAGTTGTATTCATCTAGTTGTATTCATCTAGTTGTATTCATCTAGTTGTATTCATCTAGTTGTATTCATCTAGTTGTATTCATCTAGTTGTATTCATCTAGTTGTATTCATCTAGTTGTAATCATCCAGTTGTATTCATCTAGTTGTATGCATCTAGTTGTATTCATCAGTTGTATTTATCTATTTGTATTCATCAGTTGTATTCATCTAGTTGTAATCATCTAGGTGTATTCATCTAGTTGTATTCATCTAGTTGTATTCATCTAGTTGTATTCATCTAGTTGTATTCATCTAGTTGTATTCATCTAGTTGTATGCATCTAGTTGTATTCATCAGTTGTATTTATCTATTTGTATTCATCTAGTTGTATTCATTTAGTTGTATTCATCTAGTTGTATTCATTTAGTTGTATTCATCTAGTTGTATTCATCTAGTTGTATTCATCTAGTTGTATTCATCTAGTTGTATTCATTTAGTTGTATGCATCTAGTTGTATTCATCTAGTTGTATTTATCTAGTTGTATTCATCTAGTTGTATTCATCTAGTTGTATTCATCTAGTTGTATTCATCTAGTTGTATTCATCTAGTTGTATTCATCTAGTTGTATTCATCTAGTTGTATTCATCAGTTGTATTCATCTAGTTGTATTCATCTAGTTGTATTCATCTAGTTGTATTCATCTAGTTGTATTCATCTAGTTGTATTCATCTAGTTGTATTCATCTAGTTGTATTAATTTAGTTGTATTCATCTAGTTGTATTCATTTAGTTGTATTCATCTAGTTGTATTCATCTAGTTGTATTCATCTAGTTGTATTCATCTAGTTGTATTCATCAGTTGTATTTATCTAGTTGTATTCATGTAGTTGTATTCATCTAGTTGTATTCATCAGTTGTATTTATCTAGTTGTATTCATCTAGTTGTATTGATTTAGTTGTATTCATCTAGTTGTATTCATCTAGTTGTATTCATCTAGTTGTATTCATCTAGTTGTATTCATCTACTTGTATTCATCTAGTTGTATTCATCTAGTTGTATTCATCTAGTTGTATTCATCAGTTGTATTTATCTAGTTGTATTCATCTAGTTGTATTCATTAGTTGTATCATCTAGTTGTATTCATCTAGTTGTATTCATCTAGTTGTATTCATCTAGTTGTATTCATCTACTTGTATTCATCTAGTTGTATTCATCTAGTTGTATTCATCTAGTTGTATTCATCAGTTGTATTTATCTAGTTGTATTCATCTAGTTGTATTCATTTAGTTGTATGCATCTAGTTGTATTCATTTAGTTGTATTCATCTAGTTGTATTCATCTAGTTGTATTCATCTAGTTGTATTCATCAGTTGTATTCATTTAGTTGTATTCATGTAGTTGTATTCATCTAGTTGTATTCATCTAGTTGTATTAATTTAGTTGTATGCATCTAGTTGTATTCATTTAGTTGTTTTCATCTAGTTTTATTAATTTAGTTACATAATTCATCTAGTTGCATTCATCTAGTTGTATGCATCTAGTTGTGTTCATCTAGTTGTATTCATCTAGCTGTATGCATCTAGTTTTATTCATTTAGTTGTATTCATCTAGTTGTATTCGTTTAGTTGTATTCATCTAGTTGTATTCGTTTAGTTGTATTCATCTAGTTGAGTTTTATAGGGCCTGAGCTACACTCGTATGGCCCCGTCTCCATAGCTACATTCTTATTTGCTTCCTTACGTTTTTTATTTGCCTCATTTTTTTATTTGCTCGTGCTGTTTAAACGGTGAAAAAAGGTATATAATTGCACTTTCCTCTCCTCATAAGATGACTCAAGTATGTATTATCTCCACGTAAATAGGCCGGTTTGTATTTTGTTTTTATTAACATTATTTCCTCACCGCTTTTTTCGTATCTCTTACAGACTTTCCTTGTGATATAAAAAGACTAGGTTATCGATCCGTGTATTCGCGTATGTTAGCACTTGCAGCATAGTTCGAGGTAGGCAGCCGAATCAATCTGACATGCTCACTATTACACTGGGACCCGAATCAAGGTACGTGCAAGTTAGGCAGTAATTCATTTGATAGACTATAACTCGAGTATAGATTTTTTCACTTATTAGTTGTTATTGATGTGTTAGATTGATGGATAGATTGATGGAGATTATAATGATGATTGATGGATTGATGGATTGATGGATGATTGATGATAATGATGGATGTGGATTGATGGATTGATGGATGATGGATGGATGGATGGATGGATATAATTGATGGATTGATGATGATGGATAGGATGATGGTATGGATGGATGGATGATGGATGTTAATTGATGGATGGATAGATGAGGATGGATGGATTGATGATTGATGGATGGATTGATGGATGCTGGATGGATGATGGATGGATGATGGGATGGATGGATGGATGTGATGGATTGGATGGATGATGGATGGATGGATGGATATGATGGATTGGATGAATGGATGGATTTGGATGGATGATGGATGGATGATGGATGGATGGATTGATGGATGGATGGATGGATGGATGGATGGATGGATGGATGGATGGATTGATGGATGGATGGATGGATTGATGGATGGATGGATGGATGGATGGATGGATGGATTGATGGATGGATTGATGGATTGATGGATTGATGGATGGATGGATGGATGGATGGATGGATGGGATTGATGGATGAGGAGGATGGATGGATGGATGGTTGATGGATGGATTGATGGATTGATGGATGGATGGATTGATGGATGGATTGATTGATTGGTGGTTTGATGGATGGATGGATGGATTGATAGATGGAATGGATGGATTGATGGATGGATGGATGGATGGATGGATTGATGGATGGATGGATGGATGGATGGATGGATGGATTGATGGTTTGATGGATGGATGGATGGATTGATTGAGTGGTGATGATGGATGGATGGATGGATTGATGGATGGATTGATGGATGGATTGATGGATGGATGGATTGATTGATGGATGGATGGATGGATGGATGGATGGATGGATTGATGAATTGATGGATGGATGGATGGATGGATGGATGGATGGATGGATTAATTGATGGATTGAAGGAATGAGTCATGATGTGCGTAGATTAATTAAAGGAGTTAGATTAAGACTTTTTTTATGCCGTTTGAAGTTGAAGGTCCAATAGATTTGTATCCACCATTAACCCCTTCACACCCAGATCTTTCTTTTGCTATATAAAATCGTATGTTCTTAGCCATAAAATAACGAAAAGTAACTAAATGTACCAAATTAGTTAGTGGAAAAGGATACCAAACAGGTCATATCTATAAAATATTGCTTATATTCACACAAAAATCGTCTAATGATACCCAAATTACAATGGAAATTACGTTCTGGGCCTCAAGGGGTTAATGTTTCATGGCTCACAACCTTTCAGTATCGACGGTGGTTTTTTTTCGCCAAGGTTATATAATGCATGGCCAAGTGGTTTTAATTATCTTATTCACACACTCGATCTTGTCATTACTTTGTGCCTTGTTTTGTGCCTTGAATATGATCTCGTTCTCTGACACCTGACGTCACCCACAGAAAATTCTACGAATAGAAAGAATAAGAATGCTTACCAAGAATTTAAGATTTTTATATTAACTACATAAATGAATAAATATACGAAAGAAAAAAATAGTCTCCAATAGCGTTATATATTTGTTCATTTATTAAACTACGTATGTAACTATTAATTTGTCTATAAAATACGAGTATTATACGTGTAAAACTGCGTGGATAGAGATGTTAACAGACCCGCACGTACACACACACACACACACACACACACACACACACACACACACACACACACACACACACACACACACACACACACACACACACACACACACACACACACACACAACAACACACACACACACACACACACACACACACACACACACACACACACACACACACACACACACACACACACACACACACACACACACACACACACACACACACACACACACACATACAACATACATACACACACACACACACTACACACAAAACATGAAATAAAGCGTACGGAATAACACAACAAGACCCTTTTGTCCTTTACTTCTCCCTGTACAACTATGAAATAACTATGTAAACTAATTAACTATGTACAACTATGTAAAACAATGTAAAACTATGAAAACAGCCACAGCCACATCCTCACCCCGCACCTTACTAACTTTGAATAAACATACGATCACACCTACAGTAAGAAAAAAACAGACCTGGTGACTTAGTATGCTAATGTGAATACTGATTGGTGCTGAATGCGATGATGTGATAATGATGAAGGAAAAGGTCGAACACTAAGGACTATTGATGCTGTGTGTGTGTGTGTGTGAGAGAGAGAGAGAGAGAGAGAGAGAGAGAGAGAGAGAGAGAGAGAGAGAGAGAGAGAGAGAGAGAGAGAGAGAGAGAGAGAGAGAGAGAGAGACAGGTATTATCAATGTTTCATAGGTTAGGTTTTACAAAAGCCCGTCAAGTCTATCCACCACCCCACCCTCCCAGCCCCCCACCACCCCAGCCTCCCCCACCACCCCAGCCTCCCCCACCACCCCAGCCTCCCCCACCACCCCAGCCTCCCCCACCACCCACCCAGCCTCCCCCACCACCCCAGCCTCCCCCACCACCCCAGCCTCCCCCACCACCCCAGCCTCCCCCACCACCCCAGCCTCCCCCACCACCCCAGCCTCCCCCACCACCCCAGCCTCCCCCACCACCCCAGCCTCCCCCACCACCCCAGCCTCCCCCACCACCCCAGCCTCCCCCACCACCCCAGCCTCCCCCACCACCCCAGCCTCCCCACCACCCAGCCTCCCCCACCCCCCAGCCTCCCCCACCACCCCAGCCTCCCCCACCACCCCAGCCTCCCCCACCACCCCACCCCACTCCCCCACCACCCCAGCCTCCCCCACCACCCAGCCTCCCCCACCACCCCAGCCTCCCCACCACCCCAGCCTCCCCCACCACCCCAGCCTCCCCCACCACCCAGCCTCCCCACCACCCCAGCCTCCCCCACCACCCCAGCCTCCCCCACCACCCCAGCCTCCCCCACCACCCAGCCTCCCCCACCACCCCAGCCTCCCCACCACCCCAGCTCCCCACCACCCCAGCCTCCCCCACCACCCCAGCCTCCCCACCACCCCAGCCTCCCCACCACCCCAGCCTCCCCCCACCCCAGCCTCCCCACCCACTCCAGACTCCCCACCACTCCAGCCTCCCCCACCACCCCAGCCTCCCCCACTCACTCCACCAGCTGCTCCACTCCGGTTTGTGCCACTGCCACTTTTCCGAGAGAGAGAGAGAGAGGAGAGAGAGAGAGAGAGAGAGAGAGAGAGAGAGAGAGAGAGAGAAAAAAAGAGAGACAGAGAGAGAAAAGAGAGACAGAGAGAGAGACAGAGAAAGAGACGTAGATAGATAGATAGAGAAGAGAGAGAGAGAGAGAGAGAGAGAGAGAGAGAGAGAGAGAGAGAGAGAGAGAGAGAGAGAGAGAGAGAGAGAGAGAGAGAGAGAGAGAGAGAGAGTAAAGAATGGAGCGAAAAAGCTGGTTCGCACGTAAATGTTTGATGGCAGGATTCCCGCCTCGGAGGTGACGCGTGCAGGGTGAACACATGGCGGTTGAGGGGAGCAAGAAACAAACTGTGACCTGTCGCTAGTGGAATCTGGAAACCTATAAAAAAAACTGTCTATAAAACTATGTCTATAAAAATTTAAAAAATCAAGGAAATCGCCTGTCTAGCTAGAGTGGAGCGCAAAGTCACGAATCCAGAAAATGATCCAGGAAAATCCAGATCCAGGAAAATCCAGATCCAGGAAAATGCCTAAGACCTGGAATCAGTAAGGGCATGAGCAGGCCTCGAACCCATGACCGCAGCATGGCGTGCGAGAACATTACCGCTGACCCATGCAGGCAGTGTGTGTGTGCGTGTGCGCAACTCACCACCCTGATCCATCTCACCTGCATTTCCTTGATTAATTTTTTTAACTTTAACTTTATTGCGTTGCTTTGCCCTTTGTCTATATCAGGGGTTCTTAACCTTTTCAGAGGCACCGAACCCTAACGAAGGCCTCCGCAGACTAGCGGAACCCCTCAAATATGTGAAGAAAAAAAAAGGAATACAATTTTTTTTGAAAAATTGCTTCAAAATTCAAGAGTACGTATAGTATTTAGATAAGAAAAATAAATTCCATTTTAATTGATACAATAATGTAAGAAAATTTGCCTCAAATTTCAAGAGTTTATTTGAATAAGAAGAAGAAGTGAAGAACTCAGAAGCAGTGGCGTATGTAGGTCCTTGAAAAGGGGGGGGAGGGCACAGATGTGAATCCAGGATTGTTTTAAGGGGGGGGGGGGGCGAAGCAAGCCTCTACAGCCGGGGCTTGGAGGAGGGGGTCAAGAATTTTTAGGGGCATTATGAGGCCTCAGAGGGGATATATTGCATTAATTTGATATTCAATGATAAAACAATTATCATCCCTTTGGGACAAAAGGAGGGGGCCATAGCAGAGTGCCCCCCCTCCTTTCCCCCCTATATACGTCACTGCTCGGAAGGAAGAGGCGGGCGAACAAAGAATGCAATGTAATTCTGGACACCTTCATGTGGCATATTCATAAACTAAAAAAATCATTCGGAAACAAGAACATATAAAAGTGAGAAATTTATTTTTCATTTGCAAAAAAAGGCAGAAGAAAGACAAAAATATAATGCATGTGATAGTCGTGACGCGTGACCGCCAGTGAAGTAAGCATTAACAATGTGCAGTGATCAAGTAGACAATAGCATTTGTTTCTTTTAACCAGTCCTGTCTAGGATCGATATGGGAGCTCTCTTAAGGTCATGATAAAGGAGTGAAAGGTGTCATAATAGAACCCTTAGAATAGAAGAACGGCATTAAAGCGGCACAGGGATTAGCCACTGAGCTTATACGTGGATTCAAGGTACGCTATCGGATACCTGCGACACTTTTTAGCATATGACGATATGGGGTACCGCAAACTGACACGTACTAGGTAGGAAGCTAAACGTACTCTCTCTATACCATCAACGAAATGTAAACATGGCGAGACTAATGATGAAAGCTAAGATCAAACCCCAAGATAAAAAAACAGTAACTTCTTGGAGGTAATCGTACCTGCCAATGTCTACGCCACAACTCATCACGAAGGGCAAAGACGCTCTGATAGTCTTCCATAGCTAAGATTGAGAACTTGACAGGATCCTGGCAACGGAGCTAGAGCAAAGGGGATTCACTTTGATCCTCCACCATACATAAATGAAGGCTACGGAGACACTTATATTTTGCGACAAGGTAGAACAACAGGCCTTCAACAACACTCTTCTCGACATCGCTGACGATATTGATCTCTCCCAAGAACAGTTAAGGGTACGCAAAATTCCATCAAGTTTCCAAATACCGGAAATTGTAGTAACGTGATGAAAATGCAATGTGATTCTGTATCCTTGGCAGACAAGGCCTCCACACAGGGACTGAAAATTTACTACGTCTATCGCGCCTCACCAGACAGACAAGAAGTGGTACACAAAGACATAATAACTGTAAGAGTTGCTTTGTAATAGACCAAAAGGCCAAAACCTAGAAAACATAAGATTGTGCCTTAAGTGCTCCAGTCACGACCACACGTAGACAGTATGCAATCCTGAAAACAAAAACAAAACACACAAAAAGTGTAAACTGTGGGAAGCACACTGAACGTTGGCTTTTCAGGTAAGAAAAGTTAAACAAATTCGAAGCTAAAAGTGAAAAGAAAAATGTACTGTAAAGGATGTTAAGCTTCCATCCTAAGATTTGTATCGTGCGTTGTAAGAGGCTTCTTGAGTCCTTCACGTGAAAAGTATAGGCAAAGTTATTTATTTTTAACTCACAATACAGAACACTTTAGTCTCTTCCCCATGATTTATACAACACTCGTAAACCAACATAACAACGTGCTTTGTGTGTTCCTGAAAACCGTACCGGCACCACTTATTTAGGGCAAAAGTGAGTAAATAAAGGTGAAATAAACAGGCTTCAACACACACACACACACACACACACACCGCGCTCTTTGGTAGGCTCCTACAAAACTGGATATGCTGACTGGCTGCAGTGGCCAAGAAGGACGCAGAGGACCCAAAAAGACCTTGAGTACTTACAGGTGAGAACTGTGCAGTTAGATAGTCCCGTCTCCACATGATTAGCCTAAAAAGGGAAAAATATTGGACGTAAACAAAGATGGAAAACCCCCCGCGATCAATTTCGATGGCTTCAATACCAAAGAAAAAGACATATTAGAGCTGAAAACGAACCGGAAAAGAGTCTCAATGCTAGAAAATGTAGTTCACGAAATGATGGATAGACTAGAGAAGATGGAAAAGAAAGTGTTCGTACTGGAAAAAGATAATACTATTTTGAAAAAGAGAGTGGATGAATTAAAGGGTAAACAAGACGACGAAAAGGTAGTGAAAATGCATGCAGAAATTAATGCAGTACATGAGAAATGGAAAATGACACAAGAGGAAATGAAAGATGAAAGAAAGACATGGAAGATAGAAAAAGAAAAAGACCAAGAGAGCTTACGCCAAATAATTGAAGATCAAGAAAATGAAAAGAAAAATCTGACCAAATAAGTAGTAAAAGTGAAAAAACAAAAGGAAAATTTAGTTAGAGATACGGTGGACAAAAAGAAATGTGTCATCATTTTTGGTTTGAAGGAAAAAGTGCTGCTTAAAAACATAAGAGAAAAGGAAGAAAAGAAAGTGTCAAAAGAAATATTTAAAGTAGTAGAAGAAAATACGGAGATAGAAGAAGAAATAGAAGAGATACATAGGTTAGGCAAATATGAAGAGGGAGGGGCCCGCCCCTTAAAATATAAGTTTAGGTCACAAAATACAGCACAAGATATATTGTCTAAGGCAGTGGTTCTTAAACCTTTTCAGAGGCACCGAACCCTAATGAAAACCTCCGCACACTGGCCGAACCCCTCAAATATGTGAAGGAAAAAAATAATTAAGAAGAATTGTTTCAAAATTCAAGAAATATTTGAATAATAAGAATACATTTTGATTTAATTGCTGCAAAAACTAGAAAACAATTGCCTCAAAATTCAAGTGTTTATTTGGATAATAAGAAGGGAAAAAGGAAGGACTCTGAAGCAGTGGCATATATACTGGTAGAGTCCTCGGAAAGGGTGGGGGGGGGGGGGGCACAGAGGTGAAGCCAGGATTGTTGTAAGACGGGGTTGGGCAAGCGAAGTGACCTCTACAGCTGGGGTCTGAGAAAGGGGTCAGGAAATTTGTTGAAAATCAAGCATTTTTAGGGGCATTTTAGGCCTCAGGAGGGATCTATTGCACTAATTTGATATTCAATGGCCAAACGAGGCCGTGCCCCCCCCCCCCCCTATACGTATACATCACTGCTCGGAAGTGAGAGAGGCGGGCGAGCACACGCACTTATACACACCCACACATGACTCCCTCCACGGCGCTGCTTAAATTTACGTTAATTTCGCGTACATTTACTTTGGTGAATAATCTGGAATTATAACAATAGCAAAATTGCAATGTTTTTCGGAGGGCCTCCGCCGAACCCCTGAGACTGGCTCACAGAACCCCTGGGGTTCGATCGAACCCAGTTTAAGAACCACTGGTCTATATCGAGGGCTTTTCTTAGAGCGGCGAAGAGTGTTTTATGCATAGTCAGGTGTTGTGTCACGTCCTTGTCATGTTTACCTTCACAGGACTCTCTTTGTCGTGAGGCAGTGTGTAAGCTGTAGGGGCGCTGCTCTCCCCTTCATGTAGGCGCCTTTGTACAGGTGAACGTGATACCTGCTCCTCCGTAAGATCAGCAAAGTGTACGTATATACAGTTATTATCTCATCACTTAATAAGGGTACAAAGTTGCATCCATAAAGGTGCATAGTTGCATCCCTAAGGGGGGTTGCACCTTAAGAGGTGCAACTATGCACCCTTAAAGGTGCAAAATGGGTGAAATCATTTTGCACCTTTAAAGGTGCAAAGTTGCACCTTTTTTTCTTAGTGTGTAGACAGTGGCCTCCAGGGGTGGGATGGCAGGCCCTGGAGGTTCACTTGAGGGCTATGATGGTTGGCCCTCGCCCGTGGTGGCGCAGGCAGGATTTTTATAGTGACGGCTGTGATTTTTTTAAATATTATATATATATATAATATATATAATATATATAATATATATATTTATTTTTTTATTTATTTTATTTTTTATGTTGGAGCCTATAACCGCCGCCTGTAGGCTTATAGAGGTTTTGATGTTGGTTGATCTCGCCCGTTGGTGGCGCAGGCTGGATTTTTATAGTGACACCTGTGGTCTTAGGTGAAGATCCCGTTTTCTCTGACGTTTGGATCTTCAGTTTTAGGCTCACGCTGTCCCTGGAGTTTCTTCGTTGCACTCGCAGACGGAGAACAGGTTATAACAGCATGCGGGTTTCTTCAGCCACTCGACGATGGATTTGACAGTTGCTCCTTGGTGGGACGTGAACTCAGGACCTTCTCCTCCCCTACCAGGCTCTTGAAAGAGTTGCCCCCGGCAGGATTCGAACTCGGGACATTGAGCTGACCACTCCAAGACGCTAACCACGGCCACGCCTCCCTCCCGATTAGAGGCTCATGCCGCCCCCCTGTGTCCTCCGATGCACTCGCAATCGAAGGTAGAGTTAATGGGCAGCATGTGGGTGTTCTTAGGCCACTCGACGGTGCAGAAAGATCTTAAGTGGATTTTGGTTCTCATCGGGGATCGAACTCGGGTCACAGAGCACGTCACTCGAAGACGCTAACCACTCTGCTATACGCTCCCTTAAAGAGATGTAGCCTTAACTCCTGTACTACTCCTGAACCCGTAGCCCTTAATTTAGTAACAGATAAGCACAAGACACCCAAGCACCCCCTCCCCCTAGCACCCCCTGCCCCCAGTATCCTCCTCCCCCCAGCACCCCTTCCCCCAGCACCCCTGCCCCAGTACCCCTCCCCCCAGCACGCCCCTGCCCCCAGCACCCTCCTGCCCCCAGTATCCCTCCTCCCCCCAGCACCCCCTTCCCCCCCAGCACCCCTGCCCCCAGCACCCCCTCCCCCCAGCACCCCCTGCCCCCAGTATCCTCCTCCCCCCAGAACCCCTTCCCCCCAGCACCCCCTCCCCCCAGTACGCCCCTCCCCCCAGCACCCCCTGCCCCCAGCACCCTCCTCCCCCCAGCACCCCCTCCCCCCAGTACGCCCCTCCCCCCAGCACCCTCCTCCCCCCAGCACCCCCCCCCCAGTACGCCCCTCCCCCCAGCACCCCCTCTCCCCATTACGCCCCTCCCCCCAGCACCCCCATTACGTATGCATGTCGGCGGCGGGCATACGGCAGCATCAGCGCGGCACCACAGAGCAACGCTTGGAATATTTTCTGGCGCCATGTGTCAGCCATCGTGTTGCATCCCATGGTGTATGATTCATCAACTCCCCTTCCTACCCCTCGTTCCCCCCGCCCATCCGCACCCCCCCCTCCACCCCGCACCCCGAAACAGACGATCACCCATGTCCCCCGTCGCCCAAACAACCGCCCAGTGATCTCTCCCCACCCACACAAGGGAAGAAAAAAAAAAGGAATTAGCTGAAGAATGTGATGTTAGTTTCGTTCTTATCTTGATTTTTTGTCTTTTTTGTGTATTTTATTCGATTATGTAATTTCTAGTATATTAATTTATCTATACTTTGTCTAGCCACACGGGTTTACCAAGTATATCTTTAGTATTGTAGAATATAATATTATGCACTACTGGGATCTTATCTTAGTTGACCTAAATTCATCTTATCCAGCGAATGACCAACACGTTAGCCTCTGTCTATGAAGGATGAATTTGATCAAGTCTTCATAAACGAAATTCCTGCAAATATAATCATTACTTTGCTTTGGGAACATTGAGAATATAAAACTATATATGTTACTGTCAACGAGATGCAAAGAATT
Source organism: Chionoecetes opilio (assembly GCA_016584305.1). Classification (NCBI taxonomy): domain Eukaryota; kingdom Metazoa; phylum Arthropoda; class Malacostraca; order Decapoda; family Majidae; genus Chionoecetes; species Chionoecetes opilio. The sequence goes on along the minus strand of JACEEZ010006444.1, from coordinate 266,329 downwards.
ACTGTTACTTTTTCGAACAGTGTCTGAACATCTCTGATCTGTCGTCGCCGCAATTCTGAGTAAAGAATTGAGCTTCACGCTTCGCACTTTATTTTACAGAAATTTAGTGGACATTCAAGTCTGTCAGCTTTTACCAAGAGAAGAAAAAAGATTTCTAGTCATAATTATAACCTTTTACCGAGTGTGATTTGTGTCTGACGTGTGTGTGTGTGTGTGTGTGTGTGTGTGTGTGTGTATGTGTGTGTGTGTGTGTTGTGTGTGTGTGTGTGTGTGTGTGTGTGTGTGTGTGTATGTGTGTGTGTGTGTGTGTGTATGTGTGTGTATTTTATGGATAACAACAGAAGATTTTATATAGCAAAGGAAAGATCTGGGTGTGAAAATGTCAATAACACAGTATTCTGAAACACGTCATGAATCTTGACAACCGCGCGTGGCCTTTATTGGAATGCCTCGCGTGTCTGACTTCTCCACGCTGCTTCTTCTCTCATTTAAGTAAAGCACGAGCTAATTATTGGAGTCAAGTATTCACTCCTTTTACTGATGTGCTTTGGAATAACGCATTTTTTTCCTTTTACTTTCATACCCATCACAAAAATATTTCACTTGATGGTTAATCTGACTATACTTCGGCGATCGGTATTAATGAAAGGATGGTTTTTTTCTTCTCTACCGCCTGCCTTTATGGAGTGGCGTTACAAGTACCATTTTTTTCCCACTCATTACTTATAAGTGTGTCGAGATTTGTGTATGAGCAGAAAATATATATGACGGAGTTTTGCATGAAAGGTGTTAAGTGTCTTTCTTGGGGATTACATATTGGCCGCTTTAGTAGTGGATTTCCTTTATAATATGAAGTCACTTTTAAATCTTTCCTGAACGCCCGTGTGTTGCATTTATAAAATAGGATTAAATGAAGGGTTTTTAATCATACTTCTGACATTTTTTTCTAGTTTGGTGAATGAAATGTATCTTGTGTATCTTTTTTGAAATGATTTAGTTTTAGATGTAACATAAATAGACATGATATCGCATTATATATCAATACTTACTATAATTTCCTTATTTTCTATTGTAGCGGTTTGACTTTTTGTGTCAGAATAAAAATGGCATATCTTTTTTGGCCTTTATAAGAAAAAAAGGAAGTTTGTAGTTTGATTTTTGTTTATACTCCTGTGAGAAATTTTGTTTATATTTTGTTTGTATTTTGACAGAAAACAAGGTACGTATGTATTCTTTCCTTGATTGTGTGAATCATATAAAGTTTTCATCAGCTAATCTGTTATTCTCAAACTTTTTGGCTTTCTGTGTTCAATGTTTCTCTCTCTCTCTCTCTCTCTCTCTCTCTCTCTCTCTCTCTCTCTCCTCTCGTCTCATCTCTTCTCTCTCTCTCTTCTCTCTCTCTCTCTCTCTCCTCTCTCTAACCCGTTCATCAATCGATCATCTCTCTTCTCTCTCTCTTCTCTCTCTCTCTCTCTCCTCTCTCTCTCTCTCCTCTCTCTCTCTCTCTCTCTCTCTCTCTCTCTCTCTCTCTCTCTCTCTCTCTCTCTCTCTCTCTCTCTCTCTCTCTCTCTCTCTCTCTCTCTCTCTCTCTCTCTCTCTCTCTCTCTCCCCCCCCCTCTCCATCACTGACATCTGACTGACATCTCCTTCACCTACTCCCGACATTTTGGTACGAAAAGACCAGGACGAGGGAATAACATGAAATTAGCTTCAAAAAACTTTTAACACAACTAGATCATTTTTTATTGTGAAAGGAAAGTTTTGCTGACACGGAGCTGTGTGCGTCACGGGGCTATAGCGGCGTCAGGGGTGCATCATTGATCAAGGCGTCCTGTGGCATTTCCAGAACACATAAGAACACACGAACAAGATGTTGATAGCATTGATTTTGATTGGCATTTATTTGCATTTGTGGTTTGGCTCTAGGGTGTGACAGTAACCTTTAAGATAGCATTCCACTTATAGAAGGATGACGAGTAGGAAGACCTTTGTTGGTAGAGGAGGAGTCTGCGTCCACTTATAGAAGGATGACGAGTAGGAAGACCTTTGTTGGTAGAGGAGGAGTCTGCGTCCACTTATAGAAGGATGACGAGTAGGAAGACCTTTGTTGGTAGAGGAGGAGTCTGCGATACAGTGACGCATACGTAATGCCTTTGTTTAGAGATATTTCCTTATAGAGCTTATTCTTTCTTTGAGTAGGTAACTGATACAGTGTCCATATAATGCTGTTTAGCTATTTTTAGATCCTTATTTTTTTTATGTTGTATCTGGAGGTTGACATACTTTTACTTTTTTTATTTTGACAGTAACTTTTTTTCTTGAGATTCATTGTCTATCGGAAGAGTAATCGACTTTTTTAGGAAGACTTTCTTTGGGTATATTGAATGAGAAGGAAGAGGTAGGCAAAGGTGGTGGAATAGAGAATGTAGGTAGGAACTTAGGACCGTCGATCTATTGTTTGGTCAACATATAAATTATGCAAAAATATATTCACTGACTTTATATTGTCATTTTGATATACCTCTTTGTACTTAAAGTTCATATACCTTTTTTACGTGATTCTGTGTGGCTCAGCCTGGAAAGAGTAATACTGTATTAACTGTATTAACGATTGGCGTGTGTATAGCTGGAAAATTCAATGAGATTTTAAGTCGTGCAGAAGTTATGTTTTGTTATAAGTTTTGAGTGATAACAATGATTGACTTAGGAAACGTGTTTGTACCGTTGTTGTTACTCTGGTGATATTGGTGATGACGCCTTATGCTATGAGAGGGGTAGTTTTCCCGCGAGATAGATAGTATGGCACTTCTTGATAAATAGATAGAGAGGTGAACTGTTTACTGACCACAAGACGTAGGTAGCACTTACCTAATTTAAGGGAAGGGGTACATAAGAACATTAGAACATAAGGAAGCTACAAGAGGCTGGGAGACCTACACGTGGTAGTTCCTGTTACTTAACACTACCTACATCCACCTTTCATCCCCATCCATTAAATTGTCTAGCCTCCTTTTAAAACTCCCTATTGACTCGACACTAACTACCTGACAACTGAGTCCATGCCAATAATTTACCACCCTATTTGTGAACTAATTACTCCCTATTTCTTCGGATCTCTGTCTCATCGAACCATTGATAGTCATAGCCGCTAACAACATGAATATTGATGCCTCCTCCCATGTTAATACCAAAACCCTTGATCGTTCCATCGGGGGCAAATAGTTTATGGTCTCTGATATTACATGGTGAGGATGTAGAACCATTTATTTATTCAACACTATCATCCCAGGAACAAGCATCGTAAGTTTGTTGATCTTCTTCTTCTTCTTCTTCTCTTCTTCTTTTCTTCTTCTTCTTCTTCTTCTTCTTCTTCTTCTTTTCTTCTTCTTCTTCTTCTCTTCTTCTTCTTCTTCTTCTTCTTCTTCTTCTTCTTCTTCTTCTTCTTCTTTCTCTTCTTCTTCTTCTTCTTCTTCTTTTCTTCTTCTTCTCTTCTTCTTCTTCTTCCTTCTTCTTCTTCCTTCTTCTTCTTCTTCTTCTTCCTTCTTCTTTCTCTTCTTCTTCTTCTTCTTCTTCTTCTTCTTTCTTCTTCTTCTTCTTCTTCTTCTTCTTCTTCTTTCTTCTTCTCTTCTTCTTCTTTCTTCTTCTTCTTCTCTTCTTCTTCTTCTCTCTTTCTTCTTCTTCTTCTTCTTTCTTCTTCTTCTTTCTTCTTCTTCCTTCTTCTTCTTCTTCTTCTTCTTCTCTTCTTCTTCTTCTCTTCTTCTTCTCTTCTTCTTCTTCTTCTTCTTCTTCTTCTTCTTCTCCTTCTTCTTCTTCTTCTTCTTCTTCTTCTTCTTCTGCTTCTTTTTCTTCTTCTTCTTCTTCTTTCTTCTTCTTCTTCTTCTTCTTTCTTCTTCCCTTCTTCTTCTTCTTCTTCTTCTTCTTCTTCTCTTCTTCTTCTTTTCTTTTCTTCTTGTTCTTCTTTCTTCTCTTCTTCTTTCTTCTCTTCTTCTTCTTCTTCTTCTTCTTCTTCTTCTTCTTCCTTCTTCTGTTCTTCTCTTCTTCTTCTTCTTCTCTTCTTCTTCTGCTTCTTCTTCTTCTCTTCTTCTTCTTCTTCTTCTTCTCTCTTCTTCTTCTTCTTCCTTTTCTTCTTCTTCTTCTTCTTCTTCTTCTTTCTTCTTCTTCTTCTTCTTCTTTTCTTTCTTCTTCTTCTTCTTCTTCTTCTTCTCTCTTCTGCTTTTCTTCTTCTTCTTCTTCTTCCTTCTTCTTCTTCTCTTCTTCTTCTTCTGCTTCTTCTTCTTCTTCTTGCTTTTCTTCTTCTTCTTCTACTTCTTTCTCTCTTCTTTTGTTCTTCTGCTTCCTTCTTCTTATTTCTCCTTACTTCTCTTTTCTTCTTGTTCTTGCTTCTTCTTCTTCTTCTTTGACTTTTCTTCTTTTCTATTGACTTCTGCTTCATTTCTTATTGCTTATTCTCTCTTTTCTTGTGACTGTTGACTTGACTCATTTCTCTTCATTCGTTCTGCTCATTTTTGTGCATTACACTCTTTTTATTCGGTTTACTATCATGTGATGTCTTTTCCCTTTCTCTTATCTTCATCTTCTTATGTACTTTGATCTCCTTATGTATCGCTTATGTCTTGGACTTATTACTCTTTCGATGTACTAGTATCTTATGATCTCATTTATTCTTGTGACCTAGTATTACTGTGACTCATGTTTTCTTGTTATTCTCTTATGTTTCTCTTATGTGTACTGTATCTTGATGACTCATTTTTATGTGATTGTTTGATGACTCATTTTGATGTCTGGTATTGATGTATTTTATGCTGTATTGACTGACTATTTTATGACTGTATGTGCTATTTTTATGGACTGTATTATCTCATTTTGATTCTTATGTATTCATTTACTGTATGTTATTCTTTTATTCTTATGATCCTATGTTTTGATGTATTCTATTTTTCTTGTTATTCCTTATGTTATTCCTATGTTATTTCTTTGTTATTCTTATGTTATTCTCTGATGTTTTCTTTGTTATCTTGTTATCTCTTATGTTATCTCTTATGTTATTCTTGATGTTATTCCTTTGTATTCCTGATGTTATTCTCTTATGTTATTCTCTTATGTTATTCTCTGATGTTATTCTCTTATGTTATTCTCTGATGTTATTCTCTGATGTTATTCTTATGTTATTCTCTTATGTTATTCTCTTATGTTATTCTCTTATGTTATTCTCTGATGTTATTCTCTTATGTTATTCTCTGATGTTATTCTCTTATGTTATTCTCTTATGTTATTCTCTTATGTTATTCTCTTATGTTATTCTCTTATGTTATTCTTATGTTATTCTCTTATGTTATTCTCTTATGTTATTCTCTTATGTTATTCTCTTATGTTATTCTCTGATGTTATTCTCTTATGTTATTCTTATGTTATTCTCTTATGTTATTCTTATGTTATTCTTATGTTATTCTTTGTTATTCTCTTATGTTATTCTCTTATGTTATTCTTTGTTATTCTTTTCTTATTCTGTTATGTTATCCTCCTATATATATTATTCTCTCCCTGTTCTGTCCAAGATGAATGATAGTTACAAGGGGGAAGCTACTATTTTACAAGCTTATATATTTCTATGAATGCTACTGGCGCCAAATAGTTAGTGATTAGTTACAATACACTCTTGTTTCTGTTGATTTACTTGACCTCCATGACCTGTCCAAGTAACAGTTACACGAGGGAGTTACTATTTCTCAAGCTCATGTATATTAAATTATGGTCATGTAAATTTTATGAATGCTACTGGCGCCAAATAGTTAAGTCATCTTGTTTAGTTTCAGTGGATCTGCCTCGCTTCTCTGCTTTTTCTTTTTCTTTTGCCTCAGTTTATCCATCTCGAGCCCTTTCTAGTCTAAGGAACAGTTATTGTACCCTCTATTTAATGAATATTTTAGGATTTTACTTATTATTACTTATAGTACTTTCACGGGATCTTCACCTAAGACCACAGGTGTCACTATAAGAATCCAGCCTGCGCCACAAACGGGTGAAATCGACCAACAGCAAGACTCTCCATAAGCCTACAGGCGCTATAGGCTCCAATAAAAAATTAAAAAAAAAAAAAAAAATATATTACTTAGGATATTTATTTATTACTAGCCGCAAAGCCGCCCTCCGGGCGGACTTTTTGGCTAGCTCCTGCGGAGGGCTATTGGTGGGCCTTCGGCCCACCAAACACGGACTCTCCAGATAGCCCCTTCTAACTTTCCTGAAATCATGGATGTAGAAATGTATGTATTCCCCCCACCCATTCACTCACACATTACCCATCACCCCCCACCCATTCACTCACCCAT
>JACEEZ010006444.1:255000-257500 GCA_016584305.1 Chionoecetes opilio | reverse complement strand
TGAGTTACGATAACTACCTATATATATAATGAATAAAAAATGACAAAAAAAGGCTGAAAAAATGTAACCCCCTTAAAACATGCAGAATAATGGAAGAGGAGGAAGAGGAGCAGGAGGAGGATTACATAGGAGTAACAGACACCAGGAGACCTATTGGTCCATAGCGAGGGTATCTGCTGAACTACATACTACTAACTATCAACTACTTGTAAGAAAACAGTTGGAAAATGATACCATGTCCCTAAAGAGGATAGGAACATGGAAGTTTCATAGTGCAGACTGATAGGATATGAAAAATACTAACTACAACTACCACTACCACTACAACTAATCGATACGGGGGACTAGATACGAATTCGCACTATCAATACCCATTTACTTTACAGTGCGCGTCAAGTCTGTTTTTGAATGTAGTTATTGTGTTGGCTCCGACAACATTTGCTGGTAACTTGTTCCATCGATCAACGACTCTAACATTGAAATAATTTTTACGGAGATCGGTGATGCAACGTTGACCGTTTAGTTTTAAACCATTATTTCTTGTTGTCACTTGAGTTGAAAGCTCGAATAGGTCCTCTTGATTAATGACATCAAAACCTTTTAGGATCTTAAAGGTTTCTATCAAGTCCCCACGGATTCTACGATCCTTTAAGGAAAACATATTAAGTTTCCGCAGTCTCTCTTCATAAGATGAATTTCGCAGAGATGGAATTTGTTTGGTTGCTCTTCTTTGCACTGATTCCAATTTGGCTTGATCTTTTACGAAACAGGGCGACCAGAATTGAACGGCATATTCCAAGTGCGGCCTAACCAAGGACGTGTATAATTGTGTCATTACTTTCGGAGTTTTTTGTTCAAAGTTACGTTTAATAAAGCCCAACATCATATTTGCCTTTTTACTGGCAGCTAGGCAATGCGAACTGGTTTTCAGATCATTACTGATGATGACCCCTAGATCCTTTTCCTGCTGTACTTCAGTTAACGATTTATTTTGCATTTGATAGTTATATTTGAGGTAATCGTTGCCTATATGCATTACTTTACATTTATCGGAATTGAATTTTAATAGCCATTTATCACTCCAATCTGATAGTTTGTCGAGATCACTTTGTATGAGTTCGCAGTTTTCTCTAGTATATGCTTTACCGCCTAATTTGGTGTCATCTGCAAATTTTGATATTTTAGATACAAGTCCGCAGTCCAGATCGTTGATATATATCAGAAAAAGAGTAGGACCCAAGACCGAGCCCTGAGGCACCCCACTAGTGACATCTAACCAATCAGATGCCTCACCATTTATTACTACCCGTTGTTTACGATTTGAAAGCCAATCGCCAATCCATGAACATAATTGCTCTCCTATGCCATGTGCCCTTAGCTTGGTCAACAGTCGCTTATGTGGAACTGTATCGAAGGCTTTCTGAAAATCAAGGTATATTACATCCGAGGGAATTTTAGCGTCCCAGTTTGAATAAATGACATTAAAAAATCCAGTAGGTTTGTTAAGCAGGATCTCTTATTTCGAAATCCATGCTGGGAGTTTAGTATTGAGTTATTTTCATCGAGAAAAGACACTATTTTATCCCGCAATATTTTCTCAAATAGTTTAACAATCACGGACGTTAGACTAATTGGGCGATAATTACTTGCGAGACTCTTACTCCCTTTCTTGAATATCGGTGTAACATTAGCTAATTTCCACATACTAGGAACATTTTTTTCACATAGCGATTTATTGAAAATAATCTTTAATGGGAGCGAAAGTTGACTGTGACATTCGCGAAGTAGTCGCGGCGAGAGGAGGAGGGGGAAGAGGAGGAGGAAGGAGGAGGAGGAGGAGGAAGAGGATGAAAAGGAGGAGGAAGAGGAGGAGGAGGAGGAGGAGGAAGAGGATGAAAAGGAGGAATATGGATAACCTAACCTAACTTAACCTTATAACCTAGCCCAGACAAATCTAACCTACCCTAACCTAAACAAATCTAACCAAAATCTAACTAAATCTAACCTAACAATTGCGTATGATTATTTTGAGTAATTACTTTAAGAGTTGGATGTACTTCTTTTCGTAACCTGCAACACCTTTTTGTCATAAGGCCTATTAGCGGAGGTAGGTGGAGGTGAGGAGGTTAAAAGTGGGAGGTAGGAGGAGATTGGAGAGGAAGGTGAAAAGGAGGTATATTGCTGGTAGGTCTAAGCTAATTACTTATTAGGTAGGCTAATTAACCTAGCCTGCTAGAAAAATTTAGATTATAAACTAGCTAGAATTGAGGTAGGTTATTTTCGCAGGTAATAACTTGTAAAGATGTAGATGGTACTAATTTGAATGCAACCCCTATTTTTTATGCCCTCACGTCCTACTTCTAACCCCGGTTCGTTAGTTTAGTTGGACTGTTAAACGTTGGTCTTTGTTCTAGTAGCACTTCTAATTTGGTTCAATCCGTCCTAACCTTCTGGCAATCCTACCGTCTACGTTGGAACTTAGGTCAACGTCTGGCAGTCC
>JACEEZ010006444.1:235000-250000 GCA_016584305.1 Chionoecetes opilio | reverse complement strand
CCTCCCTACCTCCCTTCCTCCCTCCCTCTCAGCTAAGCCTCTCCTCCCTATATTCAACTTTCCCTCTTCCTTAGCTGGTCGCCGCGACTTAACAAGGAAAGAGACTGTGCTATTAGCATTATGAATGTTGAAGGAATTAAGGGGTGAAGGGTTGTTTGGCTCGCTAAGTACTGGTTGCATTAACACCGAGACTTTGTGGTGAGGGAAAGATGATGGGTTCCTGCTTCCCCTGTACCTTTGTTTTACTGTGTGTGTGTGTGTGTGTGTGTGGGTGTCCTCTATAAATCTCCTGGTAAAAAAAAAACATTGAAAAAAACGAAAACATTGGAGTACAGAAGCGGAAATTTGAACACTTAAATGGAAAGAGAGTTAGAAAAATAGTGTTGTTTAAAAATAAATACGGAGATAGAAAGGAAATAGCTGTTTCAAGAGGAGGAAGGGACAGAGAATGACCAGAAGGAATACAAAGGAATGCAAAGGAAGACTTAAACAACACAGAGCTCTTGGATTTAACGAGACTTAACCGGAACAACAGGAATATGTTATTATAGTAAATTTACGTTCAACTTGCCCAGAAGCCACGCCCCCTACTTTTCCACCCTTTTCTACGTGGCAGCTGATTGGTGCATTCCTCGTATCATCACAACCACTCTCAATATCCTCACTACACAACAGCGCGTGACCACTGGGCAGAGCATTCTTCACTACAAATGTAATTAACTTTTGTAGTAAGGATAACGTGCAGTACACACACTCCTGTTGGCCAATATTTACACTACACCCTTTGTAGTGAAGATTGCTCTGCCCAGTGGTCACGCGCTGTTGTGTGTATAATGAATATATTGTGTTTGGTAGTGATGATACGAGGAATGCACCAATCAGCTACCACGAAGAAAAGGGGGGAGCGGCAGGGGGCGTGGCTTCTGGGCAAGTTGAACGTAAATTTACTATAGTTTATATTATTGATCTACAAGCAAGGAATAAGGAGGACAAAGGGGAATAAGGATGCACAGAGGTGGAGGTGAAAAGGTGAAGGAGAAGGAAGGAGATGAAAAGACAAAAAGAGAGAGAGGGGGAGGGAAGGGAGGGGAAATATGAAGGTTAGGTAGAATGTGTAGAGTGAGAGTGATTGAAACTTTACTGCAGAGGACAACGGAAGATTAATGAAGTGCGGCTGCTCTCTCTCTCTCTCTCTCTCTCTCTCTCTCTCTCTCTCTCTCTCTCTCTCTCTCTCTCTCTCTCTCTCTCTCTCTCTCTCCTGTTATTCCTTCTCCTGCTTCGTCACTTGTCTTTACTCCTTTGCCTCTGCCAGGTCGCATTGTCAGTGTCATCTAGGCTTCTTAAAGATACGACGAGTCATACGTTAGGCCACGACAGAGCTACATGCCAGTCACTTCTATCAATAATAACTTCCAACAGAAGCAAGTGTTATTCTACCACTACCCAATATTCTGGAAAATTCTGAAATAATCCTTGGAAAATTTCGCGACAAACACATTTTCCTTAATATCTCAAGAACCATGGCAACTAGGCGAACACTTCATAGAGTTAAAAAGATGCAACGCGCGATTGTCTTCCCCGTGGTATGTAAGCCCCGATTAAAATATCATTCATAAATAATCCAGTAATTCAAAGTTGTGTGAAAGTAAAAAAAAAATTGATTTACTAAGAAAATACCGATAGATGCGTAGGGTAGATCTCGGCAAGCTAGATTAGATTAGATTAGATATTTATTGACCACAAAAAATACAAATATACGATGCGGCAATTTTGGCATGGTCCGTGGTCCATATATTAACCATAAAAAACTACATTTGCAAAACAAGAAGACTTAACGTAACAAAAAACAAAAACAAAAAACAACCTCACCCATAATACTAAAATAATGTATATAGATACAAATCCCACTTTCGCAATAAAAGGGGATAAAATACGAACATTTCAAGTAAAAAGTAAAAAGAACCTATACAAAATAATTAGCTTAACACCAAGTAAATTTTTAGCAGTTAAAATAGCATACTCGCATTAAAAGACAACAATTTTAGACATAATTTATTCTATTCATATCTCGTCTAGGGTCAATAGTTTCATATTATCAATAGTAACAGATGCCTCAAGGTTGTTAGAATGAGGGTCAATATGAGATGACATGATGACCTTACATGACATGACCTCGGGAATAATCTCATAGCCTGGCGTTGAAGAGCGGACGTCAGGATTTATTATTCAAGGCCACACGATGAAGCATGTCGTAAATCAATATCATACGCAATAAAAAGGTAATTCTAGGTCGTAAGTATTGGAATTCGACGGTAATTTTTTTCTTCCTGTTGCATTATCGATATTGATTGAGTTTTTTGGCTATGATTGTATTTTTTATGAAGTTTTTTTATGGAGGTTTTTTAGTATAGTTTTTTACTAAGGTTTTATATTGTAGTTTTTTCATTAAGGTTTTTTTATTGTTCTTATTTATTAAGGTTTGGTATTAAATTTTTTTTAATTAAGGTTGTTTTTGAGTTAAAGTCATTTATGTAGTATAGAGTGTGTGTTATTTTTTTTAATTTATTTAGATGAGTAAATTTATTGAGTTGATCGGAGAGGAGATGAGTGAGGCATAGTGTGAGTAGAAGTGAGTAAGTGGATAAGGGGATAAGGAAATGAGTGAGTGATGGTATGAGTAGATAAGTGAGTGGATAAGGAGTGATAAGTGGAGTGAGGAAATGAAAGAGTGGCTATATACGAGAATTTACAGATGAGTGAGTAAGTGTGAGTGTCTGGGAGAGGGAATGAGTGCGTTCACGAGTGTGTGAGTGAGGCGCACCGACACACACACCCACACACACACACCACACACACACACACACACACACACCACACACACACACACACACACACACACACACACACACACACACACACACAAACACCGGCTCGCTACCTTAATTGCATTTTGTGTTGCATTTGTGTGTGGTTCCGGACAGGCAGGAATAACAAGAGTGTGGCTGTCTATCCGCCTGTCTCACTCTGTCCGCCTGTCTCACTCTGTCCGCCTGTCTCACTCACTCCCCTCGTATGAAATGAAACTTAAGACTCATGTGAGGTATTTTCCTGCAGTTGTCAGGTAAAAGTCGCATTTGCTCGCGCCCTCCAGATCCTCAAAACACATGTTAAAAAAGTATCGTTTAAATTGAGAATGGTGTAGAATCCCGAAGTAAGTTTTGCGCTGCTGTGTGTGTGTGGGTGTGGGTGTGGTGTGTGTGTGTGTGTGTGTGTATGTGTGTGGGTGTGGGTTTGTGTGTGTGTGTATGTGTGTGTGTGTGTGTGTGTGGGTGTGGTGTGGGTGTGGGTGTGGGTGTGGGTATGTGTGTATGTGTGTGTGTGTGGGGGGGGGGGGGCTGAGTATGGCATTAGAGGCTCACGGAATCTCATGCACTTTGATTACTTGCGATATATTAATATAGGAAATATGAAATTGAATAGGAAAATTACTATGAAACTTGATCCATTTTTTTTCTCTCTTCCTATATCTCTCTTTTACACACACACACACACACACACACACACACACACACACACACACACACACACACACACACACACACACACACCACACACACACACACACCACACACACCACACACACACACACACACACACACACACACACAACACACACACACACACACCACACACACACACACCACACACACACACACACACACACCACACACACACACACACACACACACACACACACACACACTGGACAGGAACTCCGTAGTGTAAGGGATAGCACGCTCAGCTCACAACCGAGAAGTCCCGGGTTCGATCCCCGGGCGGAGCGAAGACAGACAGGCGGTCTTCTTAAAACCCGAGCCTCTGTCCACCCAGCAGTGAATGGGTACCGGGTGTTAGCCGGGGGTTTGTGACCTGCTCTCCGGGGTGGTGGCTTCAGCCAACACTAAGCACTAACGATGAATGATGAAATAAATGTTGATATGGAGACGGGGCCATACGAGCGTTGCTTAGGCCCTGTAAAATACAACTAGATGAATACACACACACACACACACACACACACACACACACACACACACACACACACACACACACACACACACACACACACACACACACACACACACACACACACACACACACACACACACACATTTTAGATCGTTTATTGACCACAGCAAGTATAAAGTTTATAAAGTTACATAACAAAACACAACACAAAATTTAATATCCACACGTAAATCCAAGTAGTCTCACATCTGCAGGCCACGTATTTCTCCAACAAAGTTATGATAAACATAGTAATTTACAAACACTGGTGACCTGAAAAAAGCTCCTAATAGAAAGTTGACAAAATCAGATAAATTATTTCACATGTCATATCTGGTGTAAAAATGTCACTAAACAAGTCCTCGATTGATCTAAAGTATAAGTGTCTCTAATATGATAAGTCAATATACAATCCTCCACTACATGTCTTTCTGATTGTACCTCACCACACGAACACAGTCGTTCTTCTTGGGGTAGTCGACCGCGTTCTTCATGGGGTAGTCGACCGCGTTCTTCATGGGGTAGTCGACCGCGTTCTTCTTGGGGTAGTCGACCGCGTTCTTCTTGGGGTAGTCGACCGCGTTCTTCTTGGGGTAGTCGACCGCGTTCTTCTTGGGGTAGTCGACCGCGTTCTTCTTGGGGTAGTCGACCGCGTTCTTCTTGGGGTAGTCGACCGCGTTCTTCTTGGGGTAGTCGACCACGGCCCCGCCTATTCCACCTTTCTGTCTCACACGTCAAGGAGTGCCCACTCACACGGAACCTTGTAGAGGACAGTCTATGTTTTTCACTGCCTGTGTGCTTTACTCTATAAATGGTATGAACAATAAAATTGGGGTTTATGTCTTTATATGTTAGGCGTCTGGAAGAACCACTGCGTGCAATGCTGTGCACGACATTTTCCCTGACACTACTTAGGTTCTTTGGGTCGTTGTTAATGAACTCTCGTACTAACCTTCCTGTCACTATATTTGTATTACTGACTCAATTCATCACAAAGAACAAAGGATCATCATTATGGCCAGATCTTTCCTGCCACATAGTACGAATGAATGTATGTTGCTTTGATTCAACAAGATCTTTTATACCCCCTTCACATACACGGATTTTTCTTAAGAGTCCTTACGGATCGCACAAATTCACGGATCCTTACGATTTGGCCACTTTTACGACCGATTTAAGAGTTATTACGAGTTATTACGAGCTATTTACGGTTTATTACGGATTATTACGAGTTATTACGATGTATTTACGGCAAAATTCCACGATTTGTTACGAGTTGTCACGGATAACTACGAGGAACTTACGGGCATTTTACGAGCTTTTTACGGATTGTTACGAGTATGTTACGGAATGTTACCATTCATCGAAGCTTTTACGTGTAGTTACGACCTGTTTACGTGTTGTTACGAATAGTTACGAGTTAGTTACGAGTATTTACGAGTCCTTACGATTTTTTGCCAAAAAATATATAAATCCTGCAAATCTCAATGTATCATCATTGGACCACTGACATCCAGAGAGACAACATGGCATATGAGAGAAACAGATTGCAGTTATATCAACAATTTCTACAATTGCTCCTTCAACTAGCCCAGAGGGAAGAGGACGAGGCCCAGCAGCTACCAGATATTCCTCGACCGAGGCGGAGGAGGCGTCCAGCTCGCAGAAGGGTTTGGTGCAGGACCTGGCGGGCCCGCAGGACCCTCTTTGGACAGTATGATTCATCTCCTGCATGAGCTGAACCGAGAAGACCCTGCTAGCTACAAGAACTTTCCCCGTATCTATTCGTAAAGTACTCGTAACTACACGTAAAGTGCTCGTAATAACTCGTAACAATCCGTAAAGCCATCGTAACACGACCCGAATGAAATCGTAAACAACACGTAAGCACGCGTATTAATCCGTAAATATCCGTAAACAAATCGCAAACTAACCGTGACAAATCGTAAAAAAAATGGTTACGAGTCATTTACGGATTCTTGTGAGCAGTTTACGGATGGTTACGTGTTGTTGCGAGCCGTTTACGATACTCACGGATTGTTACGAGTTATAAACGGAAAAATCAATCCGTGGACAATCGTAAGAAGATTTTTGACATGTCAAAAAATTTGCCTCTCCTTTCACGGATCCTTAAGAGTGTCTGCGAGTTGTTGCGAGTTGTGAAGAGCTATTTACGGATACCAGCGAGTTATTTACGGATGCTTGCGATTGACTACGAGTTGGCGATCCGTAAGGACTCGTAAGAAAACTCCGTGTATGTGAAGGGGGTATAAGAGGTAGATACCCCGTGTATGTGAAGGGGGTATAAGAGGTAGATACTCCGTGTATGTGAAGGGGGTATAAGAGGTAGATACTCCGTGTATGTGAAGGGGGTATAAGAGGTAGATACTCCGTGTATGTGAAGGGGGTATAAGAGGTAGATACTCCGTGTATGTGAAGGGGGTATAAGAGGTAGATACTCCGTGTATGTGAAGGGGGTATAAGAGGTAGATACTCCGTGTATGTGAAGGGGGTATAAGAGGTAGATACCCAGACTCTACACAACACACGTCATTACATGTAGATCGCCTCACTCCCAGCAGTGTTTTCAAGCTCCAATTATACAGTTTTATCATAGGTTTCATATCCGCCCCTATCCATGACTCGCATCCATATATTAGTGTCGACATGAGTGCTGCCTCGAACACGCGCCTCTTCACAGTGTAAGGGATATCATTATTATTCTTGATGAAGGATGCACATTTTAGTACATGTGGCATTTTCACACACACACACACACACACACACACACACACACACACACACACACACACACACACACACACACACACACACACACACACACACACACACACACACACACACACACACACACACACACACACACACACACACACACACACACACACACACACCCTGACTTCCCCACACAAACATTAAAAAATTATTTACTAGACTCACACTTCCGTGCTCAAAAGAAAAAAATGTCCTTAAATCTCAGTGGTAAATGGAACACCGCACTGTTATTGGCTACTGTATGTCACGTGCAATTGTTTTAAATAAGAGTGTAGGTCCTGAGACATATAAGGGCGTGCCACCTCGGCCTTGCTTCACCCTGCGTTCCTGGTCACTATACTGTTTTTTCTAACGCGGTGAAAAATCCTGACCCCTTGCTGCTTTTACTGACTGATATTTGATGCCAGGAGAAGGAAATACTACGCTTCTGCTAAATTTCAGTTGTATTTGTATCATAGTTCATATTCTCAGGTAAATACAGGCATAATTTTAAGCATGTTACCTTATGATAGAATGGAATTTTCACCTCGTTAAAAAAAGGAGACTATAGTAAGTGCAATCATTAGAACATAAGAACATAAGAAAATAAGGAAGCTACAAGAGCCCGTGAGACCTACACGTGGTAGTTCCTGTTACTTAACACTACCGACATCCACCTTTCATCCCCATCCATGAAATTGTCTACTTCATTTTAAAGCTCCCTAACGACTCCGCACTAACTACCTGACGACTGAGTCCATTCCAATCATTTACCACCCTATTTGTGAACCAGTTTTTCCCTCTTTCTTTTTTTAGATATGTTCATCATCCTGGCCAATACTTCCTTCCCGCGGTCGCAGCGGTGGTGAGGCAAAGTTACCCTTGTGTTGTGAGGCGAGAAATCGATCAGTCTTTGCAGGTAGTGTGACGCTGTGTGTAAATATCGCTGCAGTGCTGACGTGGCGACTGAGTATTAGTGGATATTATTGCGACCATCATGTGTGTGTGTGTGTGTGTGTGTGTGTGTGTTGTGTGTGTGTGTGTGTGTGTGTGTGTGTGTGTGTGTGTGTGTGTGTGTGTGCGCTTAAAGGTGTTTTAGTTAGTTAATACGATGTGGGTTCCATGCCATTTTAAGGAGTGTTGTAAAGCTCTGTCACTTGCTGTTGTTGCGCGAATGAAGTGTTGCAAATATATTAACATATACAAACTATCATGAAAATCAACACCAAGGTTTATCATTTGAGTTAGTATTTTATGTTTTGATGTTCAACTTAGAGAGAGAGAGAGAGAGAGAGAGAGAGAGAGAGAGAGAGAGAGAGAGAGAGAGAGAGAGAGAGAGAGAGAGAGAGAGAGAGAGAGAGAGAGAGAGAGAAAGAGATACTACTACTACCATCACTATTCACTATACTACCACTTCTACCACCACCACTACTACTACTACCACCATAACTACTACCACTACCACCACTACTGCTACTACTACTACCACTATCACCACCACTACTACTACCACAAACACCACCACTACTACCACAACCACCATTACTACCACTACCACTACCACTACTACTACTACTACTACTACTACTACTACTACTACTACTACTACTACTACCAACACTACCACTACCACCACTACTACTACCACCACTACTAGTCTACTACTACTACCAAATCTACCACAACCACCACTACTACAACCACTTCTTCTACTACTACCACTACTACTACCACCACTACTAGTCTACTACTACTACCAAATCTACCACAACCACCACTACTACAACCACTTCTTCTACTACTACCACTACTACTACTACTACTACTACTACTACTACTACTACTACTACTACTACTATTACTACTGTACCTGATGTAAGCCAAATAATGTTTCACCCGAAGGTTTTAATATTCACCCGACAAGGTCCTGCGATATTAAACCATCTCAATGTGCTCTACCGCGGAAGGCATCATAAACCCCTTCCCCTCTCTCCCTCCCCTCCCTCCCCTCCCCCCTTCCCCTCTCTCCCTCCCCTCACTACACTGTAACCATGGCAACCTTTGAGTATTTGACTTCTGAATGGTTAATTCCCCTCTTTACTTGTCACTCTTGCTCGTCCTGTTTTATTCTTGCTTATTTTGGTGTTGTGATAAATTTCTCCCTTTAAGATCCGAAGCTAGCGGGGATCGAAAGTCCGACTCATAATGGCCTGACTGGCGCTCTATTCCTCTTGGCCACGCAGACAAGTGTGTGTATGTGTGTGTGTGTGTGTGTGTGTTATTCACCCATGGTCTTGTCCAGGCGAGCTAGCTCGCGATCGTCAGTTTCACCCTCTCAGTGTGAGCTTTGGGCAGTGCTGGGACCTCACACACCACACCCCCCGATCCCCTATCTCAAGGGGGACAGTACCGCCCGAATTTCACAGTGGAAAAATCCCCGAGAATGAGCGGGGTCGGGGATCGAACGCCGGACCACAGAATGATGCCGGGCGCGCTAACCAACTGAGCCACACGGACGTGTGTGTGTGTGTGTGTGTGTGTGTGTGTGTGTGTGTGTGTGTGTGTGTGTGTGTGTGTGTGTGTGTGTGTGTGTGTGTGTCTACATTCTACACCCTGGCCTAAGGGGTTAAGAATATAGAAATAATATCAAAATCATCATTTTACATTTCTTCAACTAATAAATAAATTGAATAAGCCTGGCTGAATATAGTATACAAGCCATCCCAGGGTGACCTTAATCTTGGCTGAAGGGTGGAAATTGGGACAGAAATGGCGGAGCCTTAGCGGTAGAGACGGACAGACAGACACGTCCATTCGGTGGATTATTGTAAGGTTATTGTTATTATCAATATTATTATCAATACTATTATTATTATTGTTATTATTATCATAATAGTCATTATGCATCCTTAATGCCTCCAGCCACTTGGTCGTCGCTGCGGGCAGAACAGAATGATGTGCTGCTTCCCTCTTTATGTTTCCCCCGTTTATTAATTTACCATGAAATATGACAAAAGATTATAATTATTTGTTCTTTGTCCGTGATGGCACAGTCGTGCGATGCTATATCACTTTTTTTTATGAAATCCATTTAACCACCGTGATTAAATTGTCATATCCTTTTGTAACCATTTGATGAACTAATCATTCCCATGTGAGTGTCTGAATATCCCTTTGCACATATTACCTCAGGCTTAACAGAATGAGAAGCAAAGGTATCAGCGGTAATATTTGTTTCATCAGGTAAGGCAAGAGTGTTCCCATTGATTCTTAGTTTCCCATCTCACGCACACCTCAATCTCCTCCCTCCCATCCTCTCCCTTGCACCCATAGACTGCAGCATCTCTTTACAAGGGTCTGGCCTTTGAAGCACCTTGATCTCACCTGGCAATCACGATCCCATAAGATAAGAAGCTAATCACGTAAAAAACAGACGTGCCGGCGGGTCAGTCAGGTAACTTGTCAGTGGTAATGTTTGTTTCAGGTAAGAAGAAAGCATCAGTTTTTAGAGTCTGGCGGCCGATGAAGCCCCTTGATCTCACCTGGCAATCACGATCCCATAAGATAAGAAGCTAATCACGTAAAAACAGGTGTGTGTAGGCGGGTATGAACCTTATAAGACTTGCATCGCTCGGCCTTCACTTCACCGTGCCTATACATCGACTCACCCCGAGACACCATCAACACCTTCACCACCTTCACTCATCTATAAACATAACCTCCACAGCACCCCTCGCCCCATCACCCTCGCGCCATCACCCTCTGTACCGCCGCTCCACGCCACAACTCACTGCCACATTATCATATTGCGCCATAAATCTTGCCCATCCCCTGTACGCGTCTCCGCTCTGCCACTGCGACCTGGCGTGACCTGGCCTGTCTTCCTGCCGCTCAGCTCTCTCTGCCTATCTCTCCCTGCCATCCAGCCCCTGCCAGTGCCACCCCCGCCACGCCCCTGCCAGCCCCCTTCCCCCCTGCCCGCCCCGCCCCGCACCCACACACCCACACGCCCCACCCCGCCTCGCCTGGCATGGATGTATGTACGTTGTTTATCGGTGAATCAATCAGTGAATAGATGAATGACCTGAAATGAATAACAGATGGATGATTAATGTAAATACACACACACATATATACACACACATACATACACTCACACCCACACACACACACACACACACACACAGACACACACACACCATAAGGGTACTCCGTAGTGTAGGGGTAGCACGCTCGGTTTACAACCGAGAAGTCCCGGGTTCGATCCCCGGGCGGAGCGGAAACAGTTAGGCTGTTTCCTTAAAACCCGAGCCCCTGTCCACCCAGCAGTGAATGGGTACCGGGTGTTAGCCGGGGGTTTGTGACCCGCCTCCCAGGGTGATGGCTTCGGCCAACACAAAGCATGAATGATAAAAATGTTGATATGGAGACGGGGCCATACGAGCGTTGCTCAGGCCCTGTAAAATACAACTAGATGAATACAACTAGATGAATACACATACACACTAACACGCACAGACATACACACACACACACACACACACACACACACACACACACACACACACACACACACACACACACACACACACACACACACACACACACACACACACACACACACACACACACACACACTTACGGTAATTAATCTAGGCATAAAATACAATAATATACTCTAATGCAGATGGAATTTGATCTAAATCATTGAACATGAAAAATTACCTGCATGATAAAGATCCATAAATATTTATATAACTGAAACCACAACTAAAAAATGTTAATTGATACTCTGAGTATTTGGCATTATAATTAGAGGAGAGACAGAAACATGGCAAAGTTGTTGTTATACTAATATACTAGTACTAATAATACTATGTCATACTAATAGCGTCGTAATACTAACTAGTAAGAAACTGAGAATCAAGGTAATAGTCTCAAATTCACTCCCAATAATAGAATCAAAACCCACTAACTTTATTTTACCTCAGGGAATCACATTTCTAGCAAAACATACACAGGCAGACCCAGACAAGCAGACAATCACACAGATAAACACACGTACGCAGCCGATACTATTTAAACATTGAAGGACGTAGCGTGTGACATTTTTTTCCATCACAGTTCCTTTTATCCTTTAAGCCTTCCCACGCACACTATTTTTGACTTGTTGCAGCTGGAGAAAGAAAGAAGGTTAGTGCCGTCGACGCATGTGTGTGTGTGTGTGTGTGTGTGTGTGTGTGTGTGTGTGTCATTCACCCATGGACTGGTCCCATGGTCTTGTCCACGCAAATCGATTGCCAGTTTCACCCTCCCGGTGCGAGCTTGGAGCTCATTATTACCAATTTTGTGTAATGCTGGGACCTCACACACCACACCGCCCCATCCCCTTGCTAAAGGAGGGACAGTAACCGCCCGAATTTCTCAGTGGAAAACCCTCGGGAATGAGCGGGGCCGGGATTGAACGCCGGACCACAGAATGGTGCCGGACGCTCTAACCCACCGAGCCGTCCAGCCGGTATGTGTGTGTATGTGTGTGTGTGTGTGTGTGTGTGTGTGTGTGTGTGTAAGCATGTATCATTGTACACACATGTCGGATCGTAGGAGGTTGAACCCATGGCTTTCATTTGTTAATGGGCTGCTGTCACCTATCGCAATAGACCAATGACGTTATCGAGCGGTATTCATTTCGCTAATCAAGCTTAAGTAATGTGCTTGCCCTAACCTCCTCCTCCTCCTCCTCCTCCTCCTCCTCCTCCTCCTCCTCCTCCTCCTCTGGGGTGTGATCAGTAAGGATCCTGACAGTTAGTGACCACCATCGGGATTTAAGGTACCAGGGGTCACTGCTGCAGGAGGCATTGACGTGTACGGCGTCCTACATGGAAAGTACACAATCCGCAGTGGATTGAACGGAGCTGGGGCCTGATTGACTGCTGCCTCCCAAGAAAGCGCCAGGCAAGGCTGCCGCACCACCCTTGAACCTCCACACTGTGTTCCCACCATTACAAAACACACATAACATGACCTATCTATCAAGCACTAAACCTACCCCCACAAACTAGTAGTAGTTAGCCATAGCTTACAGCTTTCAAACTTTCCTCACAAATTCCATGCAGTTTTTCTATATTGCATGGTATCACTTCATTTCCGGCCAGCTTCGGCTGGAGGGATGGGTGGGTGGGGAGGAGCCTTCTACTTTCCTATCCTTTCTCTCTTATTATCTAGTTAGTGTAGTGTAGTTAAAGCAAACAGCCTTGTAAGGACCTATCGGTCTGTTGCTGTTTGTGTTTCCTTTGTAATCCTTTGTAATCCTTTGTAATCCTCCTATCCATAACTCATTGTTTGCTTTAGTTGTGTTCGGTCCATTTTTTTCCTTTCATCTTACTATCAATATTTCCTCTCCCACCTCCTCCTCCTTCTCATTTTCTTCTCACCTCCTATTTTTTAAGTCTTTCTCTTTGGCGTCCTCTCAACCTCTTCTATTTCTATTTTCCTTTGTTCCTTTAGTTTCTTCTCTGTATCTTCTTCCTCGTTCTTGTCTTCGTCTTCGCATTCCTAGTTCTCGTTTTTCTCTCGATATCTTCGTAAGCTATTCTGAGTTACGACATGTGACCTCCCAATTGTCTTTTTTTATTTCCTATTTAGTGGTTCCTGTTTTGCTATTCCCTCTTTAGTGTTGTCTCCGTCAGGCAGACTCTACTTCTTCTTCGTTCTTGTCTTCGTCTGTAGCAATTCTAGTTCTCGGTTTTCTTTTCTCACTGTCTTCGTAAGCTGCTCTGAGCTACATCTTGTGACCTCCCAATTATTTTATATATCATATTTAGTGGTTCGATTCTTTTTATTCTCTCCCTGGTGTTGTATTTCATTTTATATCATATGTTGTGGCTCCTTCCTAGCTATTCTCTCCTTCGTGTCGTCTCCGTCAGGCAGGTATGGAGTGTTTTCAAGGTCGTCCTCTCTTTACCACGACTCGAGGCAACGCTCATCCTCGAGGCACGCCGAGACCTGTGAACGAGGCTCTTTTATATTTGTCGAACTGAAGGCTTGATGCAAGTATGTCCCCTTGATTAGAGACTTTATAAAATGTAACTAATGATTCATTAAGTCAGGGAACGCCGCAGCTTTTCTCTTTCTCACTGTCTGTATCTCATTATTTCTCTGTCTGTCTCGCTCTCTATGTCTGTCTGTGTCTCCCTCTCTCTCTCTCTTTCTCTCTCTGTCTCTCTCTCTCTTTCTCTCTCTGTCTCTCTCTCTCTCTCTCTCTGTATGTCTGTCTGTCTGTCTGTCTGTTGTCTCTCTCTTCTTCTTCTCTTCTCCTTCGTCTCTCTCTTCTTCTTCTCTCTCTCTGCTCTCTCTCTTCGTCTCTCTTCTCTCTTCTCTCTCTTCTCTTCTCTTCTCTCTCGTCTCTCTCTCTCTCTCTCTCTCTCTCTCTCTCTCTCTCTCTCTCTCTCTCTCTCTCTCTCTCTCTCTCTCTCTCTCTCTCTCTCTCTCTCTCTCTCGCTTCTAACCTGGGAAGAATGTTGTCCATGGCATTACTTATTGGTGTGGCCTGAAGGTGGCGACTAAATCAATTACATTATCGACTTACATCACCGTGTTGTAAACGAGACATGGACAGGTTTGGGGAAGGGGGGGAAGGAAGGGAGGGATAAGAATACATAGGAAGAACATATACTAGGAGACCTATTAGTGTTATTGGAGGAGGAGGAGGAGAAGAAGGAGGAGGAGGAGGAATATATAGGAATACATAGGAAGAACAGATACCAGGAAACCTATTCTTCTATAACGAGGGTATCTGCTGAACTACATACCACTATCAAACTGCATGTAAGAGAACAGTTGGAAAAGGATATCATGCCCCAAAAGATGATAGGACATGGAAGCTTGGTAGTAATACAAAATGGAAGTTGGATGGATGGATGGATGAATGGATGGAAGGAGGGAAGGAAGGCGGTAAAGGATACTAGGAATATAACTAAAGGAGATAAAGGAGAAGGGGAGGACAAAGGTGGTTAAATGAATGATGAAAGATAGAGTTTATTGGTGCAATCTATACAAGGATATGAAACCTTGAGCAAAAACACAGCAATGCACATGTAAAAGGGAACAATGCAAGACCGTTTACAAAATTTTTAATTCATCATACGTATATTTTAT
>JACEEZ010006444.1:222500-230000 GCA_016584305.1 Chionoecetes opilio | reverse complement strand
GAGTTGAAATAAGTTGTGGTAAATATGGCAAATGTATATATGTCCCGGGGCGTCAGCCCAAAGATAGCGGGCTTCTTTGCACACCACCACTACCACCACCACTCGTTAAATAGTTCATTATCCTCACTATAATGAAGGATTGAGGTTGCTTAACATTATTATTATTATATTTATCATTATTTATTACTTTTTTATTATTATTACCATTATTATTGTTATTATTATCTAGAAAACGCGTTGGAAAAGGGTTTGTCCGCTATGACTGATAATAAGAACTTACTTTAACCGATTTATTCTTGTAAATGTAATGGTTGTTTGTTTTGAATTGAAAAATATTAAAAAAAGGTTTCAGAAATGGGGCTTTTAATCTACCATTGCTATGAAAATTTATTTTATATTTCTTTTATTTTTAGGCAGTGGGAAGGAAACACAAACATAAGAAGTCAAAGTATGGGCAAAACACTTGTAGGCACCAAGGACATCGATGATAAGGAACTCTCTCTCCTCCTCTCCTCTCTCTCCCCTCTCTCTCTCTCTTCTCTCCTCTTCTCCCCCCCCCCTTTCTTCCTCTCTCTCTTCTCCTTTTTCTCTCTCTCACCCCTTTCCCTTTTTCCCCTTACTTTTGCGGCGTTCCATCCCTTTCCTTTCTTTTTTCCCCCAATAATGGAACCGCAAGTCAGTGTTTTAAGAAGACCCGACTCACCCTCGTGCTTCGCCTCTTACCCGTCGCTCAGAAGCAGGGGGAAAAGGTGAGTGTGGCGGTAGAACATTTTACCACCAAGCTTCTTGGGGGAAATATTTACAGAGGGAAATTTTCCCCTAATGTAGCAGGAGGTGAAATGGAGTTATTCAGGGGCCACTGCACTCTATATTCTGCAAAATTGCTGTGGTCGTGGGCAAGGGGGGCCACTCTGAACCCCTTAAGGGCTGTCACAATAAATCCTTAAGAGGCTTTGGGGCTGCCCAGGTGGGGCAGCTCGTCCCTGGCTTTCGCTGGGAAAGGGGGAACAATTGGATTGATCCCGTCGAACTCTGTGTTTGCTTAAGAGAGGTGGAGTCCCTACGAACTCCACATCACCTCTGTCAGGCAAACTCGGCCTATTATTGGACCTATCAACAGCGGGGGCTGGGTCTGTGTTTGTGCCCGAATTTGGGGGGAGACGGGGGTCCATGTATGTTTAAACCCTATGTACTATATGCACTTTGATATAGGTCCCCCAATGTGCCCCTTTAAATTTTAATTTTTTTTTTTTTGCTCTAGTACTTTAAGTTAATCCTGTTTATCATTGTTTCTTTTTTGTCTGATGCCCCTGGGCGATAATAAAATTTTTTATTATTATTATTTTTATTATTTTTTATTATTATTTAAAACCCCCCCCCTTTAACCCCCGATCTTTCCTTTGCTATATAAAATCGTCTGTTTTCGTCAAAAAAAAATACGAAAAATAACTAAAAAAACCTTTTTCGACTAAAAATTTGGTTTTTTTTTAAAAGTTACTTTTCGTAATTTTTTTTGGGGTCGACAACATTTTTCATTTTTTTTGCAAAGGAAAGTCTGGGCGTTTTAAGGGGTTAAAAATCAATTTATTTAGGGCAAAATTTACGGTACTGAGGGCGAAAAAAATGGTTTCCAAAGGGCGTTCCCTGACTCGAAAGGGGCCCCACCGATTCGTTTACCACCCGGGCTGTAAGCCCCCGGGCTTTTTAAAATTTTAAAAAAAAAATAGGGAAAAACTGGGTTTTACAAATGGGTGGTAAATGATTGGGAAAGGGTCAGAGACAAGGGAGTTTTGTGCGGAGTCCCAAAAGGGAAACTTTAAAAAAGGGGCTAGATAAAATTTATGGAGGGGATGAAAGGTGGATTTTAGGGAGTGTTTTAAAAACAGGGGAAATACCTCGTTTTAGGTCCGGGGCCTCTTGTAGCTTTCCTTATGTTCTTATATTCTTAAGTCTTCGTAAAGGCCCGGGATCCAAAAACCCCCGTATACTGGGGTTCGGGGGGGGTGATGCTGGGGTGCTTTGGAAAAATGAGACAAATATGCCCAAATTTAAAGTAATAAAATGGCCCAGAGTAGGGGGAGGAAGGAAAGGGAAAAAAGAATTTGAAGGGGGGACAGAGAAGAGAAAGGAAGAATAAAGGTTTTGGGGAGGAGAGGAGAAGGAAATAATGGCCCAAAAATTTGGAGGAGGACCATAGGAAATAAAGGGAAACACAAGAGGTGGGAGGGGAAACCTTTACGTGGTAGGTTTCCGGGGAGACATGAGACCCCAAAATTTTCTTCTTTTCACCCCACTCTCTTCTTTTTTTTCTCCCCTCTCTCTTTTTTCTCTCCTCTCCCCACTCCTCTTCCTCTTCCCCTCTCCCCTCTCTCGTCTCTCTCTCTCCTCCTCTCTGAAATGGGGGTGGAAGGATAAAAAAGGGGGGGAGAGGGGGGGAGAGAGAGAGAGGGGAGAGAAGAGGGGAGAGAAAAGAGAGGGGCGGGGAAAGGAAGGAAAAAGGGGGAGAGAGAGAGAGAAAAGAGGAGAGAGAGAGGGAGAGAGAGAGAGAGAAAAAAGAAAAATTTAAACACGGTTTTTTTTGTGTACAAAGCCATTCGGATTTTCTTTCAGGGGCATTGGTTTAACGGGTAACTTTTGCTGGTCTGTTTTAAAAGAGGCGAAATCATGAAAAAAGAGCATAATGGGTTTAAAATAATTGTATCAAAGGGAAAGGGGAAAAGTTTAGGATCAAAAGACCAAATTTACTTGGGCCACATACTAAGGAAACAAAACCCCGAAAAGGGGACAAAAACCCGGGAATTGATATAATTTATGAGATTGAAAATAATACTTGAAGATAGATATGATAGGTAGGGAAAAAATAGTTATATACGTGATTTTTGAGAGTTTTTATACTTGAAAAATTTAGAGATATATACTTGATAAAATAAATAAAATAGAAAAGATAATAATAGATTAGATAGATAAAATAGATAGATAATTTTGATAATACTGAATTTAGAGATAAAAAACTTGATACCTTTGATTTAAAGAAGAGTTGGAAAAAAGAATACCCGTGATATTTGATATTTTTCCGGGGGGGGGGTTGTGGGTTTCAGGGGGAAAGTGATTTTCAAAGGGGGGGGTGGGGGGGACGTTTTTTTCAGGGGGGGGTGGAGGAAAGTGATTTTAGGGGGATGTGATTTCAGGGGGATGTTTATTTCAGGGGGGGAAAGGAGGATGGTTTTTTCAGGGGGGTGTGATTTCCCGGGGGGGGGGGGAAAGGATTTCAGGGGATGTGTTTTAGTGGATGTGATTTCAGGGGGGGGGTGGAGGATGTTATTTCAGGGGGTGTGAAATTTTAAAAGGGGGGGGGGGGAGTGATTTCAGGGGGGGTGATTTTAGGGGGGTGTGATTTTAGGGGGGGATGGGGGGGATGTAATTTCAGTGGGGGTGACTTTCGGGGGGGAAGGGGAAATTTTTTGATTTTAGTGGGGGGTGATTTCAGGGGGGGATGGAGGATGTGATTTCAGGGGGGGTGATTTCAAGGGGGGGTTTGGGGGATGTGATTTCAGGGGGATGTGAAATTTAAAGGGGGGGGTGAGGTTGGATTCAGTGGGTGTGATTTTCCCGGGGGAGTGGAGGATGTGATTTTGGGGGGTGTGATTTTTAGGGGGGGATGGAGGATGTGATTTTTAGTGGGATGTGAATTTTAGGGGGGGGATGGAGGGTGTGGGTTTCAGGGGGGGTGTGTTTTCAAAGGGGGATGGAGGATGTGATTTAAGGGGGTGATTTCAAGGGGGGGTTTTTGTTTCAGGGGGGGTGTGGAAATTTTAGGGGAGGGGATTTTTAGGGGGGGTGTGATTTTGGGGGATGGGATTTTTAGGGGATGTGATTTAAAGGGGGGGTTGAATTTTGGGGGAAAGTGTTTTTAGGGGGGGTGGGGGAGGAATTTCAGGGGGATGTGATTTCAGGGGGGGGAAAGGGGGATGTGATTTCAGGGGGGTTTTGATTTAAGGGGGGGGGGGGGTGGAGGATGTGATTTTTAGGGGAAGTGATTTCAAAGGGGGGGGTGGGGATTGATTTCAGGGGGATTTGGGTTTCAGGGGGGGATGGAGGATGTGATTTTAGGGGGGTGTGATTTCAGGGGGGGATGGAGGATGTTTATTTTCAGGGGGGTGGGGATTTCAGGGGGTTTTGTGCTTTTTAGGGGGATGTGATTTTTGGGGGGGGTGTGATTTTTAGGGGGGGATGGGGGTTTTTTGCTTTCCCGGGGGATGGTTTAGGGGGGGGTAGGGGGTGTGATTTCAGGGGGATTTGATTTTAGGGGGGGTGTGATTTCCGGGGGGGGATGTGATTTTAAAGGGGGTGTGGGGTGTTAAATTCCCGAGGGTTTTGGGGTTTTTCAGGGGGGGTGGGGGAGTGTCCTTTTAGGGGGTTGGGGTTTTCAGGGGGATGGGGATAAACCCCTTTCAGGGGTGAGGTTTTTAGGGAGGTTGGGGGATGTAGTTTCAGGGGGAATTTGGGGGTGTTTTTTGCAGGGGGGGTTTGTTTCCCGGGGAGATGGGGGTGTTACTTTCAGGGGGTTGGGGTTTCAGGGGGGTTGGGGGAAAATTTTCCCCTTTCGGGGAAAAGGTTTTCAGGGGTGGGGGGGGGGGGTTTTTCCCGGGGGATGTGGTTTTCCCGGGGGGGGTGGGGGTATCACTTTCAGGGGGGGGGGGATTTCAGTGGGTGATAAAGGGGGGTTACTTCCAGGGGGTTGGGGGGTTTAGGGGGATGGGGGGTTACCTTTCAGGGGGAAAGGGGGTTTTTTATGGGGGGGGTGGGGGGTGTTATTTCATGGGATTTTGGGGGTTTTTGGGGGGTGGGGGGTGTTAATTCCCGGGGTTTTTTGGTTTTAGGGGGGATGGGGGGGTCACTTTTTTCCCCCGGGGGTTGTGGTTTCAGAAAAGGGGTCCTTTCATTGGGTTGGGTTTTCCCAAGGGGGGGGTGGGGGAGGGCACTTTCCCGGGGGTTGTGGTTTTTAGGGAGGGATGGGGTGTTTACTTCCAGGGGTTTGGGGGTTTTATGGGGGGAAAGGGGGATGTCACGTTCAGGGGGTTTGGGGGTTTCAAGGGGGGGGGTGGGGGATGTCAACTTTTAGGGGGTTGGGTTTTCAGGGGGGGGTGGGGGAGGGCACTTTTTAGGGGGTTTTTGGTTTTTAAAGGGGGGGGTAGGGGGGTTACTTTCCCGGGGGAATTTGGTTTTAAAGGGGGGGGAAAGGTGGGGTGTCCACTTTCAGGGGGTTGGGGTTTAAGGGGGAATGGGGGTGTTACTTCCAGTGGGATGTGTTTTAGGGGGTGGGATGGGGGGGGTCACTTCCAGGGGTTTGGGGTTTCAGGGGGAGGATGGTGGGGGTTGTCACTTTCAGGGGATATGGTTTTTAGGGGGGATGGGGGTTTGTCACTTTCAGAGGGTTGTGGGTTTTAGGGGGGGTATGGCGGGGTGTCACTTTCAAAGGGGGGTTTGGGGTTTTAGGGGGGGGGGGGTGTTTACTTCCAGGGGGATGTGGTTTCAGGGGGATGGGGGTGTTACTTCCAGGAAGGATGTTGTTTACGGGGTGGGATGGGGGGTGTTACCTTTTAAGGGGGTTGGGGTTTCAGGTGAGGGGGGTTTCAGGGGGGGATGGGAGGGTTTTTACTTTGGAGGTGGGGATTACATTGGGGGAGGGAGGGGGGGCTTTGGGGTTCCTGAGACGACACTTGATGTTTCCCCAGAGGACCAAATTACCTTAGGCTCTGGGGTTTTCAGGGAGGAGGGGGAAATGGCGGCGTTCTGAGGCGACACCTGTAAACCCCAGAGGCCAATTACTTTCGGCTCTGGGGTTTCCGGGGGGTAGGGGGGACTGGGGCCGTTTCTAAGGCAACACCTATGTACCCAGAGGACCAAATTATTTCGGCTCCTGGGGTTCGGGGGGGGAGGGAGGACTGGGGGGAAATGCCGTTTCTAAGGAACACCTATGTACCCCGAGGGCCAAATTACTTTGCTTGGTGTTTTGGGGGGAGGGGACTGGGGGACTGGCCCTTTCTAGAGACAACACATGTACCCCAGAGGACCAAATTACTTTGGCCCCTGGGGTTTTCCGGGGAGGAGGAAGAACTGGGGGACTGGCCGTTCTGAGGCAACACCTATGTACCCCAGAGGACCAAATTACTCTCGGTTCTGGGGTTTCCGGGGGGGAGGGGGGACTGCCGTTTCTAAGGCAAACACCTATGTACCCCAGAGGTCCAAATTACTTTCGGCTCTGGGTTTCCGGGGTGGGGGGAGGGGGGACTGCCGTTTCTAAGGCAACACTATGTACCCCAGAGGTCCAAATTACTTTCGGCTCTGGGTTTCCGGGGGGGGGAGGGGGGACTGCCGTTTCTAAGGCAACACCTATGTACCCCAGAGGTCCAAATGACTTTCGGCTCTGGGGTTTCCGGGGGGGAGGGAGGGGGACTGCCGTTTCTAAGGCAACACCTATGTACCCCAGAGGACCAAATTACTTTTGGCTCTGGGGTTTCCGGGGAGGAGGGGGGACTGGGGGGACTGCCGTTTCTAAGGCAACACCTGTGTACCCCAGAGGACCAAATTACTCTTGGCTCTGGGGTTTCCGGGAAGGAGGGAGGGCTGGGGGGCTGGCGTCTTTGAAGAGAGAATGTTCCCCCGGGCCAGGAGACCCTTGCAGCGTGGTGGCCGCGCCTCCAGGAGGATATGACACCCGTAGCTGGGTGGGACTGCCCGCTAGGGGTGAAGGGGTGCTGGGGGCGGCGCCTCTGTTGATGACCGAGGCTTGCTGGCGAAGGCTTTCTTTGGGCTGCGGATGAACCTCCACAACAAGGAAGCGAGGGTGAGGGATAGGTGTAGGAATCCCCACCCAAGAGACAGGTTTGCGTAAACCTCAAATATGTCTCTGTTAGCTTCTCCTGGTTGTGGAGAACGCAATCCCAGAAGCTTAGGTGGCGGCGACTGTCCAGGTAGCGCCCCGCCACGGGCACCCACCCCCACCAGCTGCCCCCAGGCGCCGGGCAGCCCTCATACAGGTGCTGCACTGGGGGGCTGGAACACCCCGAGCCACCACAGCCCTCCGCGCCTTTCAAACGCTCGGACTGTCGACAAGATGCCGTCACGAGGGCTGTAAAAGTCGTGGTGAGCGTGCAGGGCGACCCACGCGGCCACCACCACCAGGCTCCCCGCCATCAGGGCCTCGTGGCTCCCCCGGCGTCGCGGCGCCCTTGACCCTGCACGGCGGGGGTCAAGCACGGCGTGTAACGCAAGGCACGCCAGCACCGTGAGCGGGACGATGCACGTTATGGTGACGCAGGCCGTGAGCAGAGGCATGTTTGATGTTGTCGGTCCTGTACGCGACACTCTTCTATACTATCATAGGGCCCTGATCCATTATATAGGCTCGCGTCAGACCTTAACTCCAAGGTACCGGCCGGGAGGTTGGAGTTAAGGCATACTGTTGTTAAGTCTCATTTTGCAAGGCTAAAACCTCAG
>JACEEZ010006444.1:195000-217500 GCA_016584305.1 Chionoecetes opilio | reverse complement strand
GAGATGGGGGGTTACTTTCAGGGGGTGTTGGGGGTTTCAGGGGGATGGGGAGTGTCACTTTCAGGGGGATGGGATTTCAGGGGATGGGGGTGTTACTTTCAGTGGGAATGTGGTTTCAGGGGGGGATGGGGGATGTCACTTTCAGGGGGGATGTGATTTCAGTGGAATGTGATTTCAGAGGGGATGTGATTTCAGGGGGGGATATGGGGGGTTACTTCCAGGGGGTGGGGTTTCAGGGGGATGGGGAGTGTCACTTTCAGGGGAATGGGGTTTCAGGGGGATGGGGGGTGTTACTTTCAGGGGATTGGGGTTTCAGGGGATGGGGGCTGTTACTTTCAGGGAATTGGGGTTTCAGGGGATGGGGAGTGTTACTTCCAGGGGTTTGTGGTTTCATGGGGTATGGGGGATGTCACTTTCAGGGGGTTGTGGTTTCAGGGGGGGATGTGGGGTGTTACTTCCAGGGGTTTGTGGTTTCATGGGGGAATGGGGGATGTCACTTTCAGGGTGTTGTGGTTTCAGGGGGGGATGGGGGATGTCACTTTTAGGGGGTTGTGGTTTCAGGGGGGATGGGGGATGTCACTTTTAGGGGGTTGTGGTTTCAGGGGAGATGGGGGATGTCACTTTCAGGGTGTTGTGGTTTCAGGGGGGGATGGGGGTGTTACTTCCAGGGGGATGTGGTTTTAAGGGGGGGGATGTGGGTGTTAGGGGGGGTAGGGGATGGGTGGGGTGTTACTTTCAGGGGGGTTGTGTAGGGGTGGGAATGGGGGGTGTCACTTCCAGGGGTTGGATCGGGGAGGATGTTGTCTTCAGGGGAAGGTAGGGGGATGGGGGTTGTCACGGTTTTCAGGGGTTTGGGGGTGTCATTTCAGGGGTGGGGTTGGGGTGGGGTGTTCACTTTCCAGGGGGATGTGGTTTCAGGGGTGATGGGGTTTGTACTTCCAGAGGTGTTGTTTAGGGGAGGGGGGTATCAGGGGTGGTCACTTTCAGGTGGGGGGGTTTAGGGGGTGGAGGGTGTTACTTCAGGGGGGTGATTCAGGGGGAGGGGTTGGTCTCTCAGACGGAACTTGTTGTACGGAGGCAAATCTTGGTGGGTGTTTCGGGAGAGGGGGATGGCGTCTCATGAGGCGGGTACCTGTGTAGAGGACCAATGTTACTTTGGCTGGGGTGTTCGGGGGGAGAGGGGGGCTGGCCGTCTCTAAGGCACACTTGTACCCAGAGGACCAAATTATTTAGGCTCTGGGGTTTCGGGGGGAGGAGGGGGGAACTGCCGTTCTAGGCGAACACTATGGTACCCCAGAGGACCAAATTACTTTCGCTCTGGGGTTTCCGGGGGAAGGAGGGGGGACTGCCGTTTCTAAGGCAACACCTATGTACCCAGAGGACCAAATTACTTTTCGGCTCTGGGGATTCCGGGGGGGGGATGGGTGAGGGGAACTGCCGTTTCTAAGGCAACACATTGTACCCCAGAGGACCAAATTACTTTCGGCTCTGGGGTTTCCGGGGAGGAGGGAGGACTGGGGGGACTGCCGTTTCTAAGGCAACACTTATGTACCCCAGAGGACCAAATTACTTTCGCCTCTGGGGTTTCCGGGGAGGAGGGAGGACTGGGGGGACTGCCGTTTCTAAGGCAACACATCTGTACCCCAGAGGACCAAATTACTTCGCCTCTGGGGTTTCCGGGGAGGAGGAGAGGACTGCCGTTTCTAAGGCAACACTTGTACCCCAGAGGCCAAATTACTTCGCTCTGGGGTTTCCGGGGGGGAAGGATGGGACTGCGTTTCTAAGGCAACACCTATGTACCCCAGAGGTCCAAATTACTTTCGGCTCTGAGGTTTCCGGGGGGGAGGGGGGACTGCCGTTTCTAAGGCAACACATGTGTACCCCAGAGGTCCAAATTACTTTCGGCTCTGGGGTTTCCGGGGAGGAGGAAGGACTGGGGGACTGCCGTTTCTAAGGCAACACCTATGTACCCCAGAGGTCCAAATTACTTTCGGCTCTGGGGTTTCCGGGGAGGAGGGGGGACTGGGGGGACTGCCGTTTCTAAGGCAACACCTGTGTACCCCAGAGGACCAAATTACTCTTGGCTCTGGGGTTTCCGGGAAGGAGGGAGGGCTGGGGGGGCTGGCGTCTTTGAAGAGAGAATGTTCCCCTGGGCCAGGAGACCCTTGCAGCGTGGTGGCCGCGCCTCCAGGAGGATATGACACCCGTAGCTGGGTGGGATTGACCGCTAGGGGTGAAGGGGTGCTGGGGCGCGGCGCCTCTGTTGATGACCGAGGCTTGCTGGCGAAGGCTTTCTTTGGGCTGCGGATGAACCTCCACAACAAAGAAGCGAGGGTGAGGGATAGGTGTAGGAATCCCCACCCCAAGAGACAGGTTTGCGTAAACCTCAAATATGTCTCTGTTAGCTTCTCCTGGTTGTGGAGAACGCAATCCCAGAAGCTCAGGTGGCGGCGACTGTCCAGGTAGCGCCCCATCACGGGCACCCACCCCCACCAGCTGCCCCCAGGCGCTGGGCAGCCCTCATACAGGTGCTGCACCCTGGGGGGCTGGAACACCCCGAGCCACCACAGACCTCCGTGCCTTTCAAACGCTTGGGCTGTCGACAAGATGCCGTCACGAGGGCTGTACAAGTCGTGGTGAGCGTGCAGGGCGACCCACGCGGCCACCACCACCAGGCTCCCCGCCATCAGGGCCTCGTGGCTCCCCCGGCGTCGCGGCGCCCTTGACCCTGCACAGCGGGGGTCAAGCACGGCGTGTAGTGCAAGGCACGCCAGCACCGTGAGCGGGACGATGCACGTTATGGTGACGCAGGCCATGAGCAGAGGCATGTTTGATGTTGTCGGTCCTGTACGCGACACTCTTCTATACTATCATAGGGCACTGATCCAACATATAGGCTCGCGTCAGACCTTAACTCCAAGGTACTAGCCGGGAGGTTGGAGTTAAGGCATATGGTTGTTAAGTCTCATTTTGCAAGACTATAACCTCAGAAAACACTCTTATTGCTAGACTACACTAAAAGTTCCAAGATCCAGCAGCTCGGAGCACAGCTAGATCCTACCTCTGCTACTCACAACAGTTCCAATATGAATCACGGAGCTTGGAGCACAGCCAGATCCAACCTCTGCTACTCATAAAGGTTCCAAGATGCAGTAGCTTGGACCTCAGCCAGATCCTACCTGCACTACGCCAAGATGGAGTACTGAGCCTCACAGTTTTGCCAGATCTCTCACAACCTTTCCCATCCTGTAGTCTTTGCATTTGTCCTGCCCCTTCACTTACCCCATCACCCATCACCCACTCGCCTATCGCTCTTCACGGAACGAGCTGCCCCGCCCCATCACCGCCCATCCATCCCCTTCACTGATAACACCCACGGGACTATTATGTTTATCTACCATCATCGCCCGCCCACATTATTCTTATATAATAATACTTCTAATTGGCCCACCCGTCACCACACTCACGTGGTGTATAGAGCATGCCACACACACGTTTCTCATTATTCCAAACCCATTTCTTCTTAAAATAAGACACAAAAATCATCATCAATATCACCATCACTACACCCATCACCATTTTCCCTGCAACCCTCATAGTTATAGTCACATTCATAACAGTGCCATCATTATTCCCATCATTATCATGTCGAAAAAGAGAGAGAGAGAGAGAGAGAGAGAGAGAGAGAGAGAGAGAGAGAGAGAGAGAGAGAGAGAGAGAGAGAGAGAGAGAGAGAGAGAGAGAGAGAGAGAGAGAGAGAGAGAGAGAGAGAGAGAGAGAGAGAGAGAGAGAGAGAGAGAAATATCATTGGAGAAAGAGAGTTGGATCGATTGTATGAATGAAAATGAGTGTATATGAGATGATGAATACGAGTGATAAGAGATATGAAGAGCAAGGAGAGGAGGAGGCTGGTCACATTTTAGCGATCCAACACTAGAGTAGGAAGAGTTGAAGGTAAGAACATAAGAAGAACATAGGAAAATAAGGAAGCTACAAGAGGCCGTGAGACCTACACGTGGTAGTTCCTGTTACTTAACACTACCTACATCCACCTTTCATCCCCATCCATAAAATGGTCTAGCCTCTTTTTGAAACTCCCTATTGACTCCGCACTGTAACTACCTGACGACTGAGTCCATTCCAATCATTGAACACCCTATTTGTGAACCAGTTTTTCCCTATTTCCTTTTTAATTCTACGCTTTTCCAGCTTGAATCCGTTACTTCTTGTTCTATATATTTGTTATATATACTTGTTATAGATTTTTTCTTCCTCTTCTTCCCCTCCCTCTCATAATCGCCCAGGATGTGTCTTTATACACTCTCGTCTCTCACCTTTTCATAACCTCATTTTTCATAATCTCAGCCGCTTCTCTAAACGGGAACGCTTACTATGGTATTTATATATTTTCATTCTATTGTTTGCAGTGTTTTCTATTTTGATTTGTTCATTGTAAATACATGATGGCTTATTCCTGAAAAAGATCACACTAATATTATACCTAAAATAACCCAACCTAACCGAAAATACCCTATAATAAACCTAAAATAACCTAAAAATAAACCTAAAATAACCTAAGAAATCTCATTATTACTATTGCTATTTTCACTGATATTTCGGCTGCAACATTTTTTTCATTTTTTATTTGAATATAAACTAAAACTGACGATTCAAATTTCTGTGAAGTGAGTGCATCCGTAACAAGGAAGCGATAAAATTGTATCATCGTAAGATCACCGTAGAAAGATGAATAAAAAAAAATATAATTGAATGCACCAAAATTTTATCATAAAGCCTTTTCTCAGTATCTTTTACTTTGATCTTTAGAAATGGTGTGTCCTTTGCGACCATACTGAGTCCGCGGCAAAGGTGAACCTCGGCCTGACATTACGGAATTAAGGTTTATGTCGTCTACGTAAATAACACCTATACAGTTGTCCAAGGGTCGCGCGTACCCAGGGCTTGAAACACACACATACACACACATACACACACACATGCACACACACACACACACACACACACATTCACACACACACACACACACACATACACACACATATTCACATACACACACACACACACACACACACACACACACACACACATACACACACACACACACACACACACACACACACACACACCTCCCAGGTCTTGACACACACACATACACACCGCCCAAGGATGCCCGTGCACACACAGAGGACGTAGCAGCCAGTGTTAGCACCGAGCCAAGAAAACGCGAGTCTGGATGTTCTCCTCAAAGCCATAGCGAACAATGTTTTCTTGGTATAATGTTGTTGACGAGAGCACGGCGCTGTTCCCGTCCCTTCGGCTTCCATTTAGGTTTTTTTTTTTATCAAGATCTTTGTTTTGGATTTTATGGGTTTTTAAGCGGGTGTGAGGCGTCAGCAGAGTGTTGGTGTTGGCCCTTAGCGCGGGGAGGAGGTGGTGGCGCGCTGCCTTATCTGTGTCAGCGTGCAGCACACGCCTGGCTGTGGCGGCGGTGTGGCGGTAATGAGTGAGTGATGGGTGTCATCCTGATGCAGGCTAGGGTCACACCAGGGAAGGAGGAATGATAACATCTGAATGATGGTTAAGGGAGAGGCGCCGCGCGTGCGGTGACCTGTTGCCGCGGCGTCCGCCAGGTGAGGCTGTGGTGGTGTGGCGGCGGAGGATGCGAGGCGCCACGGTTCACCAGCGGCGAGAGCGTTGCGTCGCCAGGCAGTGATGTTCAGAGTGTGTTTGGGGAAGCACGTCGCATCGCCTCTCCGGCCACCCGTCCCACGCTGACTCCGTGGCTCTCGCTCTGAACACTGTCGCTCCTACACGGTAGCTGTGCCGCTGAGGATTGCTCCGCGATACTGCTGTGGAATGTGATGGTTCAGTAGCTGTAGTGATCTCTGCCTAGTCGTGGAGTGTGTTTGCTTTGTGACACCTTGAAGATACATACAACTAGTGGCAAGCCGAGTGTACTTAAGTGTAACGATGCCTGTACAGGCGATTATTACCGCTGGAAAAGATTGATTGATTGTGTTAGTAGTGCTGTGAGTGTTGAGAATAGTTATACTGCCTGCATCAGTCATCACCATGCGAGTGCTAACACCTGTGATGGTGATGGTGGTGTTGGTGGTGACGGTAGTGGTGAAGGGGTCACCAGGGCGGGGTGGAGGCACGCAACACCTGGTGAGGGAAGGGCTGAAGCTGGTGAACAACGGCTACGACGGCGTGGTGGTGAAGGTGGACGAGCGTCTCCCGGAAAGCTGGTGTGCCAATGTGCTTCTCGGATTAGAGGTGAGTGTTAATCTTGAGTCTTGACCTTGCTTCCCAGGCCTCCATGCTGACCCTGACCTGTCACGGGTTGTTAGCTGGACGGAGATTAAAGGGACTAAAAAGTTATTTCGTAGTCTATATGAAACCATAGTTGTTTTGTACACTCAGCTCAGAGTTGAACTTGATTACTAGAGTTACGAAATGACACCAGGTATGTACGAAAAAACTCAAAATCAGTGTACGAAACAACTAACAAACCTGGGTACGAAACAACTTGTGTACGAAACTCTCTGTAACCGATTAAAGTGACTCGCCCTACTCGACAAACTTGATATCATTCATGTTTTGGGGTGAGAGTGATGAGTGGTGAGAAGTGTGGGCTTCGTAACTCGCCTTTAAGATAACCAAACCCGAAATCTTGGTGTCGTTGCGTTTCTTGTTTGTCGTGTGTCGCGTCCGTCTTGTGGTTGTCACTCCCGGACGTCGTGTGTCCCTACGTGTGTCTGTCTGATGGTCGACGCGTGGCTCATGCTGTGTTGTTAGAGAGTTGGTAGCACTCAACATTCAACATTCAACATCAGGAACTATCTCGTGTAGGTCTCGCAGCCTCTTGTAGCTTCCTTATTTTCTTATGTTCTTATGTATTGCGTTAAGACTTCAACTCATGGCATACGATTGTTGGCGTTATCTTTGTCATCCATAAACAATCAGTCACCTCAAGTGGGTAACATGATGGCAAGCAAAAATTGTTATGAAAATGTCGAAAAGGCAAAGTAATCGTTCAACTCTGAGGATGAAAATTTTAGAAATGAAAAGAATCCAAATAATGATCTTATTATATGTGTTTGTGTTTGCCTCGGTGTAGTGGGTGAGTGTGGCGGTGACGGTGGCGTGTTGCATTCTTCCCAAAACTTGAAACCCACGTCATGGAGAGGTCTGAGGTCGATCTCCAAGACACAGAGATGAGGCAGCGACATAAACTACAAGGTTACAGGGAGTTTCGTACACAAGTTGTTTCGTACCCAGGTTTTGTTAGTTATTTCGTACACTGATTTTGAGTTTTTTCGTACATACCAGGTGTCAATTCGTAACTCTAGTAGTCAAGTTCAACTCTGAGCATGAGTGTACGAAACGACTATGATATCATATAGACTACGAAACTACTTTTTGGTGTACGAATCTACTAGTGTACGAAACAACTTGTGTACGAACTGACTGCACCCCAACTACATAGATGCGTCATTTTGTAGCTGTCCTGCCTGTGTATCCTGTTATATCATGTATTGAGTGTATTCGTGAAAGATATTAATAATGAAGATCTTAAATAAGACCAAATCGGTTTTATTTTGAAAGATAATGAAAATAACTGATTCGTTAGTTACAAATGGAACTTGAGCTAAGTCATCAGGCCGAGCACTGTGAGGCTGTGTGTAGCAGAGCCGGCCTGAACGAGCAGGAATTTAGGTTCTGGCAGTCAAAAGGAAGCAAGCGTTGCCTCGCGTCAGAGCCGAGCATCGGGGTAGGGCGGCGTGCATGGAGAGTTTTTGGATGACCAGAGAAAATAAGAGGAAAGAAAGAGATATAAATTAAAAGACAGAATAAAAGAAGACAACTAACTAAAGACCCAAACAGCAAGAAACACGTCAGGGAGTGCCGATTAAAAAGGCCAGACTCCCGACCCACAACTGTACTGAACTGAACTGGGGACCGGGCAGCATATTCCCCAACTCTATGCGAGTATGTGGTTTACTATATATAGTGAAGACGCTTGGCTGTAGCTTCGAAACTAACCATAGGATTATCTCGAAAATATCCCACACAAAGTTACCCCTTTAATAAATTCAGGAAACCTAACCTAACCTGACCTGACCTGACCTGACCGTAGCCTAACCTGACGTGACGAGAGTAAACGCGACATACTGTTCCGGAAAACGGGAATGTGCGTCCTGGAAGACCTGTGTGGCGGGGCAGAGGCGCTGGGAGGCATTAAGTTCATTCCCTCGTCTATATATTATGTTGTTGTTTTCCTGTATGCCTTCGGGTGAGAATAAAATTATTATTATTATTATTATTATTATTATTATTATTATTATTATTATTACTAAGTGATGCTGTAGCCGTGAGTGTCCCAGACCTGACATTGCAGACTCGATGCACTTCACGTCAATTGAACTGCCCTCATATACGTAGTGCTTACGAATTACGAATAATAAATACGTAGATATATGACACACACACACACACACACACACACACACACACACACACACACACACACACAGATAGATAGATAGATAGATAGATAGATAATAGATAGATAGATAATTTATTGACCACAGTGTACATAAATCTTAACATTAACACATAATCTTATAACAATACATACTGTTAGTACTAATATAAACAACACAAATAATGCAATCTGCAGTCCACATAATTATATTAAAACAAAAACAACATCAATTGTCGGTGCACGAACAGAACAGAACACACACACACACACACACACACACACACACACACACACACACACACACACACACATGTATATATCTACAACTATATGATGCTGTAGAATGTATTATTATTTCAACACCAAAATTCCTTTAATTAAAGTGTGGGAGCGTGCGTGAGGGTGGGCAGTGTGCGGCAATGCTCCGCCGCCGCCACTAACACGCGGGACGTTAATGCCGCCGCGCGTTGCATTCACGGTTTTGTCTCGGGAGAATTAATATTTTCGCAATATGACTGACAATACACTTGTCGAATGTGGCTTCAAAGGCCTGAGTAGCAATGCACCACCGGCCGCTCCGCCACTCAGCCCCCGGAACAGCGCAGCATCGCAAACATTCTGTACAAATTAAAACTACTTACAACCACACCGATGCTACAGAAAAAAAAATACTTTCAGCCTCACCACGATGCAAAATAAAAAATGCCGCTGTTGAGTTGTTACACGTTGCATGTAGCTATTCCTCGGAGATACGATGCGTAACTTTCTCTAAATATCTTCCATGTTGGGTGAAAGATTTATTGAAGTAAAGTTTAAACACAGCAACTCTACCCACTTGCTAGCCAGGAAAATGAAAGTGTTAATTGTGTTCGGTGAAAAGTTTACTGCAGTGTAATGGAGAACTTCGTATACATTACCACTGCTTGTTTTTGTGGCTACTCTAATTGTTTTTCATTTCGACAACGACACACTGGAATGGTAACGCTTTAGTTATATATTGATATAATATTATAGAATGGTGCTTCAGCGATCATCTCCCGACCAGGGGATGAACGCAGCGAAGCACCATCAGTAACGCTTCACTTATAAGAACATAAGAACATAAGGAAGCTACAAGAGGCTGTAAGACCTACACGTGGTAATTCATGTTACTGAACACTGCCTACATCCACCTTTCATCCCCATCCATGATATTGTCTAGCCTCCTTTTAAAACTCCCTATTGACTCCGCACTAACTACCTGACGACTGAGTCCATTCCAATCATTTACCACCCTATTTGTGAACCAGTTTCTCCCTATTTCTTTTTCTTATCTAATAATAATAATAATAAGTTATAAATTGACGAGGTCCTCACTGAAGTCGCACAACCTCACGCGGATTACCTACAACACATCCCACAACTCTAGATCAAATGACTTTTAATAGAGTAGTTAAGTTACTATACATAGGCAGTTAATCTTGCCACAACAAACAATATTTTTTCGTCCGTTATCAATTCATATCTCTTCATTCCCGAAGTCGCTTTTTTTTTTACTCATATGCTTCAATATATTTACTAGAACGAAGCGATAGTTTGGCATAATTCATATTGCATTATGCGAATAACAACGTGTTCTTGACATTCCTTCATTGGTGTGTGTGTGTGTGTGTGCGTGTGTGTGACTCATATCTAGCGTGAAATAATTGCCTGTTACGAAAATTTTCACAACAACGACACCAAACATTGACAACACACTCAAACACACACACACACACACACACACACACACACACACACACACACACACACACACACACAAGCAAAAACTTATCCTCTGTGTTTCACCATTTTGTATCTAGTTTGGTGGTTGTCTAATAGAGACTTGAGGGCGTACAGGTTTTCTCTCTCTCTCTCTCTTCTCTCTCTCTCTCTCTCTCTCTCTCTCTCTCTCTCTCTCTCAAACACTTTACGAATATTTTTTTACTCGAAATTGATGAAAAGTTTCCTATTTCAACGTATTTTTCCCTGTTATTTCTGTAATTTATTTAGTTATTAATGACTACTACTATATTTTCATTATTTCTCTTATCTCTTCATTTATAGAGTCATTTATTTATTTATGGAAATCATGTGTAGTCGAGGCAGATTATATCGTTGCCATGAGCGAAAGGGAATTTTCATTGTGATTCTATTTATGGTGACTCGTTATCTTTATTATCGTTAATTTATTGTTATTAATATTATCATTATCATATCGCATAACTATCATTATTATTATCTTTACTCATAAATGTATATTATTATTAATTTTTTTCTTTCTTCACGGTATGCCTTCGGGTGTAAATTGAATTAGTATTAGTATCTTTGTAAAAACAGGTGATAAAGGAGACACGGGCTGGGATTATTATTATTATTATTATTATTATTATTATTATTATTATTATTATTATTATTATTATTTTATTATTATTTTATTTTATTATTATTTTAGTATTATTATTATTTTAGTATTATTATCATCATTATTGTCATTATTATCATATCGAAGTGAGAATGAAAATGTTTAGTTCTACCATTTTGCTGTCATTTGTTGTGCCCTGGTTTCCTAAGGGGTGCCGTCAGAGCCATGTTTGTCCCCCCTTCCTCCTTTCCTCTACACACACACACACACACACTCTCTCTCTCTCTCTCTCTCTTTTCTCTCCCCTCTCTCTCTCTCTCTCTCTCTCTCCTCCCCCTCCCCCCTTCCTCTTTTCCTCAACACACTCTCTAACACTCTCCTTCCTCCTTTCCTCTACATACTCTCCTCTCTCTCTCTCTCTCTCTCTCTCTCTCTCTCTCTCTCTCTCTCTCTCTCTCTCTCTCTCTCTCTCTCTCTCTCTCTCTCTCTCTCTCTCCTCTGCACACTCCCATCACCACATTAAAGTCGCCAGTGCTGATGGAGGTATTTATCTTGAGCAGGACGATGTTATTTAGGGAGCTTAGGTTTGCGTGCTGAAGGTGCTGGAAGGGAGGGGAGAGGGGGTGCTGTTGTGTGTGTGTGTGTGTGTGTGGTTGTCGGGGGGGGGGATACTAGTAGAGTTATCGCACGCACATTTTCATATTTTTTCAGTAAATTTTTTTTTGTATATGTGTATGATGATTTCTAGCTTCGTCTTTCCCCCATTTTTCAACAGCATTATTATTAGTTCATTCTTATTTTGTTTTGTCGCGCGCGCACATAGGCTACACACACACACACACACACACACACACACACACACACACACACACACACACACACACTCACAACACACACATAAACACTCTCTCTCTCTCTTCTCCCCCTCTCTCTCTCTCTCTCTCTCTCTCTCTCTCTCTCTCTCTTCTCTCTCTCTCTCTCTCCTCTCTCTCTCTCTTTATATTTACCTATCTATCTATCTATCTCTCTCTCACACACACACGCACACACAAAAAACACACACACACGCGAGGTGGAGACGATGCCTTTCCTGATTTCATTTCTGCGGCAGAGGGGGAGGTGAATTTTGGCGTGAGGCTTGCGTGTGTTGTTTGGAAGGTCTC
The DNA here is from genome assembly GCA_016584305.1 of Chionoecetes opilio. Classification (NCBI taxonomy): domain Eukaryota; kingdom Metazoa; phylum Arthropoda; class Malacostraca; order Decapoda; family Majidae; genus Chionoecetes; species Chionoecetes opilio. Next base: position 205,445 of record JACEEZ010006444.1, on the reverse strand, counting down.
ATCTCCCGGCCAAAACCACCACAGTACTTAGAAAGGCGGCTGGGGCAGGTGCTGAGTGGGGGTGGGGGGGGGTGCTGCGTGCTGACCACTCCTCTCGATCAGCTTTTTCTTAGTCTGCTACTCTGACTTAGTATCTCGCGGTGCTGAGTTAAGCCTGTGCTCTTATGACCGTCAGTGGCAGGTTGTAAACGTGAGTTCGCATGTCAGCTCCCTGTGATTCGTCCGGTTTTGAGTCGACCTAGTTCATTACGTGCGCGCTTTTTATCATACCTTGTAGTTGGTATTGCAAGTGTTGATAGGTGAAATTTATCTTGTGTCTTATCTGCGTACTCTCTCTCCTCTGCTCCTGTGGTGTTTTTTCTTGTTTAGGTGAAATTATTGCCTTCTATTACGACGGTGAGTTTTGTTATATGTTATGGAGTGTTGTTCCTCTTCCCTTCTCTCTTCTCTCTCCTCCTTCCCCTCTCTCTCTTCCCCTCCCTCTCTCTCTCCTTCTCTTCCTCTTCTCTCTCCCTTCTTAGCACACACAACACCACACACACACACACACACACACACACACACACACACACACACACACACACACACACACCGCACATACACACACGAAAAAGAAATACATAAGTCGAGCAATTAAGCAAATTTCATGACAAAATTTAGTTCAGGATATAAAATTCTCACTTGTTTCCCTGTCCTCCCCCCCCCCCCCCCCCGACCATCACCATCACTATCACCACCACCTATTAGCCTCAACGTAACACGACTATTCTTTGAACGACTAACTGCCTAACATGGATATACTGTGTGTGTGTGTGTGTGTGTGTGTGTGTGTGTCCCAGATATCTGATGCAGTATGTCAATTCTCCCGAAATATATATTTTTTCATACATCTATATTTTCTTAAGCTTCACACATGGATAGAGAACATGCGTCGCCGTGAGGATGAATATTTCACTTGGATAGTTATGTATTAAAGACATTACACGCTCTACGAATCCATTCAGGAGACAATAGAGATTCCTCCTCCTCCTCCTCCTCCTTCTCCTCTCCTCCTCCTCCTCCTCCTCCTCCTCCTCCTCCTTTTCTTTCTCCTCCTCTTTCCTCCTCCTCCTCCTCCTCCTCCTCCTCCTCCTCCTCCTCCTCCTCCTCCTCTTCTTCTTCTTTCTTCTTCTTCTTCTTCTTCTTCTTCTTCCTCCTCTTTTTTAAGCTGTCTTCTTCCTAACGACTGTGTGTAATTGAACTTTAAGAAAAACATCGACTATATAGACATTACTGACCACGACTTTGCATTTACATTTAGGTGCGTAAAACGAACAGCCGTCATGAGACAAACGGGGTTGGTTCTCTGATTAACTTTGGGTCGCCAGGTTGGATGGAAATTATGGCGCTGTAGACGGTATGCCGGGAACTTCAGGTAACAAGTGGTAACGCCAGTGTCATCCGAGTTACGTGGCTGTGAGTGGCGTAACAGGAGTCATACATACTTTGATCCTATCTAGACACTTTGCAAGTACCAACGACAAGGTTATTGACTAAACAAAGCGCCACCACGCCAGGACGAACCTGGTGGGCTCGAACCGCTGACCGAATGCAGGGACCTACACGCGAGCCCACAGCTCTACAACCGAGCCACCTTGACGGGTGTAACATGAGTCAAACAAGGCAATGTTAGGTGATGTGTCTGTTTGGTGGGACAGAATGTTGGCTTGTAGTGTATTCGTGTCTCAGAGGTGTACAGGAACTACCACGTGTCTATGTCTCACGGTCTCTTGTAGCTTCCTTATGTTATGTTCTCAGGTGATTCTGCGTCCTCCGTTCTCACCTGTCTGGCACTCATTAGTGCGTGAGACGGTGACGTTGCTATGCCCTCCTGGCGTCACCTCAACTCTTTTATTTTGTTATCATAATTTTTTATTTTTTTATTTCTCTGTATGTGGTAATAGTTTCTTCTTACTAAAATCATGTTTATTGGCTTTACTTACTGCGTTGCTGTGTGTGCTGGAAGAGACATGGGATCGGGTTCATATTGAAAATACGTGTTTTATGATACGTTGATATTCGCCCTTATGCAACTCAGAACCAAGGTCTATTTATTGGGTATTTCGGGGTAGAAGAGACGTCATGTTTATTTATTTATTATATTTTTTTTTACATCACAAAGGACTGACCAAAAAAAGAGGTAACAATTAGCCCACTATGTTGCCAGTCCTATAAAGAAGACAGTAAGATAATAATGATAAGTAGGTAATCTTGCCTTCCTGATGTGTTATTTACCACATGGATAAAGTGTTGTGTCAAAATCGGAGAGAACATAAAAAAAAAACTGTTTCCTCGCTGTTCTTGTGTTGTGTCTCCATGACGTGTATTATTCTTGTCACGGATTTGATGAAGAAATTTATTATGAAGAAGGAATTAGGGATGTTATTTATGAAGAAGGCTTTATGAAGTATTCGTGTGGGCGGCGTCAGTGTGTGTGGAGGAAGAGGCGCGTCTGTCTCGGCACCGCCCGACACCAGCTGGACGGGAAGAGTGCATCGGTCAATTTATGAAATTTGTGGCTGGAAAAGGGGGGATTCAGGGGGAATATCATGTTAAAGTGTGTGTGTGTGTGTATGTACGTGTGTGTGTGTGTGTACGTGTTTGTGTATGTATGTGTGTGTGTGTGTGTTTGTGTACGTGTTTGTGTATGTGTGTGTGTGTGTGTGTATGTGTACGTGTACGTGTGTGTGTGTGTATGTGTACGTGTGTGTGTGTTTTGTGTACGTGTGTGTGTGTACGTGTGTGTTTTTTTTGTGTACGTGTTTGTGTATGTGTGTGTGTGTGTGTTTGTGTGTGAATTTGTGAGTGTGAAATTGAGAGAGAGAGACATATAGAGTTAGGGAGACACCACACAGACAGACATACAAAGCTGCCCCCTTGGTCGTTGAGGCTCTAAATCACCAGGTGCAACGGTCACCTCTGTCTGCCTCCGTGTGACTCTCTTTTTGGGCCCCGGCGTGCAGGGAGGCGGGGAGGCGGGGGTGTGCGCCTACCTGGACACTGATTGGCGTAGCTCTGATTTTATCCCACCTTCTTATTGCCTTTCCTTCCGTATTACCTTTGTGTTAAATGGCTAATTAATTGTTAGTTCACCCGTACACACTTAGGTTTTCCTGTTAACCTCTTTGTTACATCTGTCTTTGTGTCTGTCATGATGTGTATGTTGTGAGTGGATTACCGGGAAAGTGATTGGCGGAGCTCTGATTTTATCCCACCTTCTTATAGCCTCCCTAAATGGCTAATTCATTGTTAGTTCATCAGTACACACTTTGGTTTTCCCGTTAACCTCTTTGTTACATCTGTCTTTCTGTCTGTCATGATGTGTATGTTGTGCGTGGATTTTATTCGTTCCTTCAGACGCAGAGATAAACTAGACATGTAAATAGGGAGAGGATAATTATTGCAAAACGGTGACAGCTACATAATTCTGACTTAGCATGTGTTGTCAGGCCGAGATAGTAATGCTTTTTTTCCCCCTAACATCACAAAGGACTGGCCAAGGGCAAAAAAAAAAGAGGTAACAAAAATCTCGCTTAGTTGCCAGTCCCTATAAAGAAAATAGTAGGAGTCGCTAAGAGTAAGAGTAACAGTAAAGAGCTGCTTTAAATCGATCAACTCTCTGTAAAACTCGTGCAGTATGTGGTATATGTGTCTCCATTGATGGGTTGATTAATTATTATAGCATTAGTATTGTTATCATCCTCCTATATATAATACACACGAAGAAAGCTGCTACAAAACAGGGCAAGGCAGATATAGTGGGCATAAATTAAACTCTGGAGCTCTCTTCCTGTTTATATTTTTCCCCCTTCCTACGACTTAATTTTTTTTTTAAGAGAGGAGTAACAAGACTCCTCCCGAACTAAATTGGTCCACCCCCCTTTCTTTATTCTCTTACTGTCTTCTTTTATAGGGATTGACAACTTATGCGGGTTTTTTGTTACTTCTGTTTTTTGTGTGCCCTTGACCAGTCCCTTGTGATGTAAAAAAAAAAGAAGTGAGAGAGTCAATATTAGGGCAAAAACATGTGGTTCTTGTTTGTCTGTGTTGTTATTGTTTAGAAGGGTAAAGGGTTCTAGATCTTCCTCTGTTAATCTCTGTCTGCTCGTCTGTTCTGGTTGTGTTTCCCCGTATTGGTAGTTTTCATACTATAGCCTATTTTCTTTTATGAGGCGAAAATTCCATTCTATCTTAAGGTTTAATCCCGCTTAAAATAATGCCTGTATTTGCCTGATAATATGGTTAGCTATGATAAAACACAACTGAAATTAAGAAGAACCGTAGTATTCCCTTCTCATGGCATCAAATATCAGTGAGTAAGCAGCAAGGGGTCAGGATTTTTCACCTCGTTAAAAAAAACCGAGTATAATGCCTCATTCTCTGTCGTGGTCTTGGTTTTTGCTTTCCTTCCCCGAGCTGTGTTGTATCACTAATGCCCGCCTGTCCTCAGCACTGCGCCTAACACTGTCCTCGCCCACTGATTTTTCTTAAAGGTGACATGAGTATCCTCCCTCATGTTTTTTGTCCATGCTATATTTTCACCCATGCCATTTTCCTCATTGTATTCTTCATGCTGTTCCTGTTCTAGGTTTTGGTGGAATGCTAATTGTGTGCTATAAGCTATGCCTTGTGGAATACTCTAATTATGTACATCGAAACAAAAAGGGTGAAAGAATGATTTTAAATGTAGCTTTGATGACATTATTAGGTAGTATCTCATATCGATGTTTGCTTTTCTCATTCATGATTTATCGTAATTTCCACATCCTCATTCCTAAGTCAAAAAAAAAATGCCTATCAAGGGTGTATTTTCTCGTAATTTATTATTATTATTTTTGTACACGATTCAAATAAATGTGTTCCTCTTCTTTAACCATTAAATCATCTGCAGCTTTTATCTTAGTAAGGTTTTCATTAATCATCAGTTTCATCATCTTCAGACCAATTCTAGGATCTGTCTGAACGTCTGAATCACTCACAAAAGCATCGACAAACCTTAAGTTACTAAAGCATTCCGCATCACTTTCTATTTCTATTTAATTTCAATCTCCAAATTTAAGAATAAGCGAAGATAGATACACGATTTCATGACCGTTTCTGTCTAGCATACAGTGAGAGACAAGATGAACACATTTGAACAACACAATAATAAATCTAGAAATAAGGGGAGAAAGATGCCCGATTTAATTACCTTTTTTTTTATTATACAGTGAGAGACGAGATGAACCCATTTGAACGACCCTCCTCCTCTTTTTCTTTCATTTCCTCTTCTCTCATCTTCTCTAGTCCCAAATGCAGCACTTTATTCCTTCATCTTATATAAACACAGCTTTCTATGGCATTATTTTTTTGGAGGGGGACCACGCGGCCGTCTTAGAGATCGCAGCTGTTAAACGCCGTGCAGCAGTTTGAGTTGAAGGTCACGAACACAACTAGGATAGAGCTCGGTGCAATGACAGCAAAGATAATAAGATCGTCCTTGTTCCGCTGAGACACGCACTAAATGTGAGAACGTCCTGTTGTGTGGCGGCTGGTGGGTGTCACCTCGCCAGCCATGACGAGAGAAGGCAGGACAGGGAAAACAAGAGGAAATCAAAGGACAAAAAATAAGAGAGTGAAAGAAGTAAAGGGAAAAAGAAAGAAAGAGAAAGTGAAAGAAATAAAAGGACAATATAAGAAAGACAAGAAGACAAGACCAACAAACTAAAGACCCAGACAGCGAGAAGAGACACGTCAGGGAGTGCCGATGCAAAGGCTAGACTCCCGACCCACGACTGTACTGAACTGAACAAAGTGTATGGGTGGGGGCACTGGGGGGGTATGGGTGTGTGGGTGGGGGGTATGGGTGTGTGTGTGGGAGGTATGGTTGTGTGTGGGGGGGTATGGGTGTGTGTGGTGGGGTATGGGTGTGTGTGGGGGGGTATGGGTGTGTGTGGGGGGGTATGGGTGTGTGTGGGGGGGTATGGGTGTGTGGGGGGGTATGGATGTGTGTGGGGAGGTATGGGTGTGTGTGGGGAGGTATGGGTGTGTGTGGGGGAGTATGGGTGTGTGTGGGGGGGTATGGGTGTGTGTGTGGGGGTATGGGTGTGTGGGTGGCGGTATGGGTGTGTGTGGGGGGTATGGGTGTGTGTGGGGGGTATGGGTGTGTGTGGGGGGGTATGGGTATGTGTGTGGGGGGTATGGGTGGGGGTGGGGGGGTATGGGTGTGTGTGTGCAGGTGGGTTATGGCTCGGCGCTATGAGGAGATCCGTGGCGCTCTTTCTCTGCTCTCACTAATTCTATTTAAATGAACCAGGTGTACCCTTCCCTCCCCCCCTACCCCTCCCACGACCCCCTGGAAAGACTGGGGTCACTTAATTAGTTGATGGAATGTAAATTAATTAATAACATGAGTGTCCTATACATGGGTCTACTACCTATATATACAGCAGCAGTTTTGTGTCATTACTCATTTTGTACATACTAGTTTCCCTTCACAAACTTTTTAGAGACATGGCAATAGAGGAAGTATTATTAAAATCAAACCATCTTGTTGCATCGTTTTCTCACACTAAAAAAAACGTAAGGAAAGAAGGGCTAAAAGTCTCTATATAAAACTGTTTTGTGTCATTACTCATTTTGTAGTTTCCCTCCAATTTATTTTAGAGGCTTGGTTATAAAGAAAGTATTGTTAAAATTTACCCACCTTGTTGCATTGTATACTCACAACAAAGAAAACATTGAGGTAAGAAATGCGTGAGAGAAGTTGTATTTTTTCCCTCTTTCGTTATCAAGGTCAGTTTAACAGGTGATTTAAAGGCCAAATGTCGACTTTTAGGGGCTTGGTTTTAAAGAAAGTATTATTAAAATTACCCACCTTGTTGCATTGTATTCCCACAACAAAGAAAACATTGAGGTAAGAAATGCGTGAGAGAGAGAGTTGTATTTTTTCATCTTTCGTTATCAAGGTCAGTTTTAACAAGTGATTTAAAGACCAAATCCTCCCAACGTAACCTATACAAAAATTATTGGGCCAAGAAAAATATTAGGTGTAAACACAAATATTTGGTCTACAAAAAATATTAGGTCTACAAAAAATATTAGGTCTACAAAATATATTAGGTCTACAAAAAAATTAGGTCTACAAAAATATTAGGTCTACAAAAAAATTAGGTCTACAAAATATATTAGGTCTACAAAAAATTAGGTCTACAAAAAAATTAGGTCTACAAAAAATATTAGGTCTACAAAAAATATTAGGTGTACAAAAAATATTAGGTCTAACAAAAAAAATTAGGTCTACAAAAAAATTAGGTCTACAAAAAAAATTAGGTCTACAAAAAAAATTAGGTCTACAAAAAAATTAGGTCTACAAAAAAATTAGGTCTACAAAAAAATTAGGTCTACAAAAAAATTAGGTCTACAAAAAATACAAAATGTTATACAAAATCACCACAAAAATCGAAATATTGGTATCTGATTTCCTCCCTTTTCTCTTCCTCCTTTTATTCTTCCTTTTCTTTGTCCTATGTTCGTACTTCTTCCTGTCTCATCCTCTCCTTCTATATCTTAATATTTAACAGACATTATTGTATTTGTTATTTATTCACATGTTTATTCTTTCTACATTTTGGTCTGCATGTTTCTTTGTTAATTTACCAGTGTAGTCGTGTCCTTGTCTCCCTGTCTGTCTGTCTGTCTGTCACTTTCACTCTGTCTGTCTGTCTCTGTGTTGGTGTCGCTCTGTCTGTCATTGAGTTTGTGTGTCTGTTTGTGTATTCATCTATCTGTTTGTCAGTTTGTTATTTCTTTCTCTCTCACACACACACACACACACACACACACACACACACACACACACACACACACACACACACAGTATATTTGAGCAGTTTATTTTTTGAAAGGAAGAAAATAGGAATGGTAAAATAGCTAAGAAGGAGCAGTTAATTTATTGAAAGAAAGAAAAACTGAAAAAAGAAAGCTTGATTGATAGGAAGGAAAATAGTTTAATTGAAGGAAATAGTTGGAAAGGTACAAAGCATGAAAAATGAAGGAGGCATATGAAGAGAAAATGTAATGAAGAGAGATATGTACAAGAGACGGAGATGAAAAAGATGAATGCGCGAATGAGGATGAAAAAAAAGCGCGAATGATTGATTGATTGATTGATTGATTGATTGATTGATTGATTGATTGATTGACTGTTTATTAGGCTTAACATAACATACATGAAGTTGATTATACATTAATTATTATATACCAGCCGCGGTCCATTGAGCCGAGACTCTTTATGGACCTGATGCCTTAGAATGAGGATAACTAAGAAGATAAGATAGGAATATGAGGTGGAAGAATAAGAATATGAGGTGGAAGAATAAGAATATGAGGTGAAAAAGCAGAATATGAGGTGGAAGAAGCAGAATATGAGGTGGAAGAATAAGAATATGAGGTGGAAGAATAAGAATATGAGGTGAAAGAAGCAGAATATGAGGTGGAAGAAGCAGAATATGAGGAGGAAGAATAAGAATATGAGGTGGAAGAAGCAGAATATGAGGTGGAAGAATAAGAATATGAGGTGGAAGAATAAGAATATGAGGTGGAAGAATAAGAATATGAGGTGGAAGAAGCAGAATATGAGGTGGAAGAATAAGAATATGAGGTGGAAGAAGCAGAATATGAGGTGGAAGAAGCAGAATATGAGGTGGAAGAAGCAGAATATGAGGTTGACGAATAAGAATATGAGGTGGAAGAATGCAGAATATGAGGTGGAAGAAAGATAATGAGGTGGAAGAATAGAGAATAGTGAGGTGGAAGAAGCAGAATATGAGGTGGAAAGAATAAAGAATATGAGGTGGAAGAAGAGAATATGAGGTGGAAGAAAGAATATGAGGTGGAAGAAAGCAGAATATGAGGTGGAAAATGAAGAATATGAGGTGGAAGAAGCAGAATATGAGGTGGAAGAAGCAGAATATGAGGTGGAAGAAGCAGAATATGAGGTGAAGAATCAGAATATGAGGTGGAAGAAGCAGAATATGAGGTGGAAGAAGCAGAATATGAGGTGGAAGAAGCAGAATATGAGGTGGAAGAAAGCTAAAGAATATGAGGTGGAAGAAGCAGAATATGAGGTGAAAAGCAGAATATGAGGTGGAAGAAGCAGAATATGAGGTGGAAGAATCAGAATATGAGGTGGAAGAAGCAGAATATGAGGTGGAAGAAGCAGAATATGAGGTGGAAGAATAAGAATATGAGGTGGAAGAAGCAGAATATGAGGTGGAAGAAGCAGAATATGAGGTGGAAGAAGCAGAATATGAGGTGGAAGAAGCAGAATATGAGGTGGAAGAAGCAGAATATGAGGTGGAAGAAGCAGAATATGAGGTGGAAGAAGCAGAATATGAGGTGGAAGAAGCAGAATATGAGGTGAGAAGAAGCAGAATATGAGGTGGAAGAAGCAGAATATGAGGTGGAAGAAGCAGAATATGAGGTGGAAGAAGCAGAATATGAGGTGGAAGAAGCAGAATATGAGGTGGAAGAAGCAGAATATGAGGTGGAAGAAGCAGAATATGAGGTGGAAGAAGCAGAATATGAGGTGGAAGAAGCAGAATATGAGGTGGAAGAAGAAGAATATGAGGTGGAAGAAGCAGAATATGAGGTGGAAGAAGCAGAATATGAGGTGGAAGAAGCAGAATATGAGGTGGAAGAAGCAGAATATGAGGTGGAAGAAGCAGAATATGAGGTGGAAGAAGCAGAATATGAGATGGAAGAAGCAGAATATGAGGTGGAAGAAGCAGAATATGAGGTGGAAGAAGCAGAATATGAGGTGGAAGAAGCAGAATATGAGGTGGAAGAAGCAGAATATGAGGTGGAAGAAGCAGAATATGAGGTGGAAGAATAAGAATATGAGGTGGAAGAAGCAGAATATGAGGTGGAAGAAGCAGAATATGAGGTGGAAGAAGCAGAATATGAGGTGGAAGAAGCAGAATATGAGGTGGAAGAAGCAGAATATGAGGTGGAAGAAGCAGAATATGAGGTGGAAAAGCAAATATGAGGTGAGGGAGAAGAACAGAATAATGGAAGAAGCAAATAATGAGGTGGAAGAAGCAGAATATGAGGTGGAAGAAGCAAATATGAGGTGGAAAAGGCAGAACAGAGGACAGGACAAACATTAAAGGAGACAGACAAGATAAAATGGAAGAAGCAGAAGGAAGGAAAACGTGAAAGAGAAAAAATAGGAGGCTATAAAAAAATATATATCTACAGAAGAGAAGAAATATAGTACTACAGAAAGATATACTGAATAATACACTAATGATATACTAAAATTATATGCTAAACTAAAACAAGATAATTTTTATACTAGTCTATTTTTTTAACAAGGCCAAAATTCCATTCTGTCTTAAGGTCTCCTGGTTAAAATGATGCCTGTG
>JACEEZ010006444.1:180000-187500 GCA_016584305.1 Chionoecetes opilio | reverse complement strand
ACCCTGAACTTTGGAGATTTTACATTATTACGAAGGACGTCAAATTACCTACCAAACTTGTGAAGAAATTTGTGGAGTTACATTTCTTTGCAGTATTTTTTCGGATATAAGCTGAAAAAGTTTTGGAACACACACACACACACACACACACACACACACACACACACACACACACACACACACACACACACACACCACACACAGTCCAGTCACTCACACACACAAACACACACACCACACACACACACACGCACACACATACATTCACACACACACACACACACCCACAGTCACACATACACACATACACAGTCACACACAATCCAGTCACTCGCACACACACACACACACACACACACACACACACACACACACACACACCACACCACACACACACACACACACACACACACCACACACACACACACACACACACACACACACACACACACACACACACACACACACACACAGGCTAGCAGTGAATATATTCCTGCAAATGTCAGGTCGTCATGCAGTGCACCGTGAATCTGTTGCAGAGTAAATGAATTTCCTTTCCTTTTTACATACACGTTCAATTAGAAGACTTTGGAGGGGAGGAGCAACAGGCCCTTCCCTAACAACAGACTAAGTTACTAACAACAGACAACAGACCCTAACAACAGACTTACCTACATAACAACAGACAACAGACCCTAACAACAGACTTACCTACCTAACAACAGACGAACAACAGACAACAACCCTAACAACAGACTTACCTACCTAACAACAGACTAACAACAGACAACTAACCCTAACAACAGACTTACCTACATAACAACAGACTAACAACAGACAACTAACCCTAACAACAGACTTACCTACCTAACAACAGACTAACAACAGACAACTAACCCTAACAACAGACTTACCTACCTAACAACAGACTAACAACAGACAACAGACTTACCTACATAACAACAGACTAACAACAGACTAACAACAGACTAACAACAGACTAACAACAGACTTACCTACATAACAACAGACTAACAACAGACTAACAACAGACAACAGACTTACACATCAGAAAAATGTAGGTTTGTGGGTTTTTTTGCCGGGACGCTCTTTATATATTTTTATTTTACACCACAAAGGACTGGCCAAGGGCAAAAAAAAGAAGTAACAAAAAGCCCGCCTAGTTGCCAGTCCCTATAAAGAAGACAGTAAGAGAATATATTCTTCTTTATGTTCTAATATAGAAAGAAAGGTGGGCCAATTTAGTTCGGGAGGTGTCTTGTTACTCCTCTCTTGAAAACATTGAAGTCGTAGGAAGGGGAAAAAATAGAAACAGAAAGTTCCAGAGTTTACCAGTGAAGGCGATGAAAGAGTGAAACATACTGATTAACTCTTGCATTAGGGAGATGGACAGAATAGGGAAAATAGGGACATAATAACATGCTCATGCAGAGGTATTTTATTTTGACTTGTTTTATTGCAGTGTAGGAGGAACAGCTTTATTTTCTTCAGATTTTCAACGAAGTTCTTAAATTGTTATAATGTGTATTCAAGTAAGTACAGTACGTATTTGTGCTGTACGTTCTTCACGAATTTTCAACGGAGTGCTTAAATTGTTAATCTGATAATAGCAAACTTTATCGCTTCCTTCGTGGGGTTGTGTAGAAAAAGTGTCTTGATTGGGGGGCTTGCACAAAACCGTCACAGAATATTCAAGCATTGCCTTCACTCACAGCGCTCTCAAGTAGGAATTATCGTTGCGTTACCCTGTTGGCAGAAGATCAGAGCGGTCGGTGTGTCTTCTCATCAATAATGTCACTGGTGATTTGATTCTTACCGCTGGGTTGGAAAAGGAGTCGCGCTTTTCTTGTACTTGCTTTTTCGTTTTCTTCTGGGTTAGAAAATGAGTTTAGTTTACAAATTTACAACTTTATTGAGAAAAGGAAGGGAATTACAAAGAGGGGGGGGCTGGGGGGCAAGGATACAAAAGATACAGACGAAACAAAGACACAAATAAGTCACGCCTCTCTTGTTGTGCTTGCTTCTCCGTTTTCTGAGGTAAACATCGACTTGCCTATAAGATCTTTAGTGTTATTTGCGTCACTAGGCTATTTACTGTATACATGTTACAGAAGGTGTCACACGTAACCGATAGAAAATTTCAATAAAGTATCGTATTGGTTATGTTATGTAGGAATAGAAGAGAAATCAGTGCAAGAATGGCATGCAGAAAAGCGACAGAAACAATATTTAGCTTGGAATAATGATATCAAACGATTGTCGAACGATGTAATTGAATTTTTTTTTTTTATGCTAAAGATTTGCTACATACAAAGAAGGAGAGAGAGAGAGAGAGAGAGGAACAAAGAGAGAGAGAGAGAGAGGAACAAAGAGAGAGAGAAATGTACGGGGGGAGGAGAGAGAGTGATGGTGTGTGTGTGAGAGAGAGAAAGAGAGAGAGAGAGAGAGATAATCTTGTGAGTATATAATTTTATAAATGCTGTATATCCGGCATATATATATCGGTAACATTAATTTGACACATGCTACCATCATATCAAGAACATTCTATGCAATTCGAGGGCACATTAATATTCAAATGTAGTATTTTTTCTCATTTATGAAGTCCGGAAAAAAGCTACATTTATTTTTTTGTCGGTGCAAAACTAAATTTAATATAAAATTAATGTCGGTTGTTTGTCAGCAATGTGTGTGTGTGTCTGTGTGTGTGTGTGTGTGTGTGTGTTGTGTATAAGTGCGTGTGTGTCTGTGTGTGTGTACGTATGTGTGTGTGTGCGTGTGTGTGTGTGCGCATTTCACGTTGGTAAAAGGTCAGCTTATTTTCACAATCATATGACTATCATTCTTTCATCATCATTTCATTTAACATGCAGGAGATATACGGCAGTTTTTTTTATTTCAGGTAGACAACGCAAACCTTCGTATTCATTTACTGCATCACTGAATGGCTTATATATTCCATTCATTACTGTTACTGTTCTGCAATGGTACGCTTTTTGTTTTTGTTTTTTGTTTTTTACATCACACAGGACTGGCCAAGGGGGAAAAAACTGTGATGTACTGTACGTGTCTCCATGGCGTATCCTCTTCCTATCTCACTCCTTGCCTCCCATCCTATCCTCATCCTCCTACATCCCCTTACTCCTTCCTAATCATTCCTCATTTTATATTTCGTTATTTTTCTTATATCCACATAATTTTGCCCTCCTTTATTTATTTATAGGCATTGAATTCACTCTTGACACCCCTCTCTCTCTCTCTCTCTCTCTCTCTCTCTCTCTCTCTCTCTCTCTCTCTCTCTCTCTCTCTCTCTCTCTCTCTCTCTCTCTCTCTCTCTCTCTCTCTCTCTAGCCCATCATTGCTTTTTTTTAGTCCTTTCCTCACACCTACATCATTTTCCTTCTTTATTTTATTTATTTATAGCCTTTGAATTCACTCTGACACCCTTCTCTCTCTCTCTCTCTCTCTCTCTCTCTCTCTCTCTCTCTCTCTCTCTCTCTCTCTCTCTCTCTCTATCTCTATCTCTCACTCTAGCCCATCATTCCTCTTTTTTCAGTTTCTTTCCTTATATCCACATCATTTTCCTTCTTTATTTACTTATAGCCTTTGGGTTACCTCTACTTTTTTTTTTCTCTCTCTCTCTCCTCTCTCTCTCTTCTCTCTCTCTCTCTCTCTCTCTCTCCTCTCTCTCTCTCTCTCTCTCTCTCTCTCTCTCTCTCTCTCTCTCTCTCTCTCTATCACTCCTTCCCTTCACTAAACATTTCTATTACGTAGGAGAGAGAGAGACAGACAGACAGACAGACAGACAGACAGACAACAGGAAAAGAACGTGTATTGGGATGATAGCCTTGAAAATATAGAAGCCAACGAGATTACTTGGAGCTGATTAATCACCAACAAAATAAAGAGTTTTTTTACGTCGTGTTGTGTGTTTGTGTGCGACGCGTGACACAGGGAACGAAGAGGAGAGTAATGGTTTGGTTTTCACCTTCTGGTTTTCCGAAGATGAAGCCTTTTTTTTTGTGTTTCCCTATAATTTTCCTTCCCTTTTCTTCACCTTTTCCTCTGTACCTTCTAGGTCTCCAACACGCTCCTTTACTATTTTTTTTCCTGTAAATTTTTGACGTACGTACAAAGGAGTTAACAATGTATAATATATATCGTTTGTAGTATATTGTCTTACTCGAATCCTTTGGCACTAAAGAATACTTATAAATTACGTAAGAACCGCTCGACCACGTTTAGCCCATATATACCACTTTATTTGACGTGTACCTCTGGGCAACGAAGCAAGTTACCAGCCCGTCAAGAGGGCGTCATCCGGCAATCACCCTTTACAGGTTAGTCAACCAGTATCAACATGGAGTGAACCATAGACCACACTGTATATAGTGGTCTATGAGTGAACCCGTTATCCGTAAAATAACCATCCTAAGAAGGGTAACAAATGTGTATGTGTAACGCGTTTTATTCCTGTTCTATGTCTGTTCCGTACTAGTTCTGATTGGGTATATTTGTTAGTTGTATTTCTAGTTCTTGATAAATGTATAGTTTGTGTTTAGGTTCTGGTCTAGTTTAATACAGGGTTTGTTTTGGTTCTGTACGGGTTCTGTTCAGGTATGTTTGATGGTTGTATTTTAATTAAACCCTTCACGCCCAGATATTTCCTTTGCTATTAAAAATGGTCTGTTGTGGAGTCATAAAATTACAAAAAGTAACTGAATATACCAAATTAACTAGTAGACAAGGATACTAAACAGGTCATAGCTATAAAATATTGCTTATAGTCACTAAAAATCGTCTAATGGTAGCCAAGTTACAATGGAAATTACGTTCTGGGCCTCACGGGGTTAAGTTCTTGGAAACTAAATAGTTGTGTTTACGTTCTGGTCTGGTTTGATACAGGATTTGTTTTGGTTCTTAACGTGTTGTGTACGGGTTCTGTTTGTGTTTTGTGTGTGTGTACAGGCCACGTGCAGTGTTATTATGTGTTGTTTTATAGAGGTGATGAGATTGTACTAGATATAAAGTCAACACTTGAAAATATTGTTATTGTTGTTGTTGATCTTATTTTTTCTTTTTCTTTGTCTATTTTTTTCTTCTTCTTCTTCTTTTTCTTCTTCTTTTTCCTCTTCTTCTTTTACATCATCATCATCATCATCATCATCATCATCATCAAAAAAATCAAAATCATCCTTATAAATTCCAAAATATCCTTACAAACTAACCATTGAACAAAGAGAGAGAGAGAGAGAGAGTAGGGGGCTGTAGTAGAGAGAATGAGAGAGATAGAGTAAGGGGCTATAATAGAGAGAGAGAGAGAGTAAGGGGCTATAGTAGAGAGAGAGAGAGAGAGAGAGAGGAGAAAAACTTATTTCAATCACAGTATCCAACCTGATTTTGTTCACTGGACGGAGCTCAAAGTATCATTGCTCCTTGATATTTGTAGCGTCAAGGAAAAATGAAGTGTTTTGTGACCCTCCGTCAAATCACGTTTATTGCAACCTATGTACATCTACCACACAATAATACCCTGCATTAAAGATGGTCGTATATATATATATATATGACATTTTCCTGGCACGATGATGATAACAGCAACTTCTACTACCCACAAGTGCTGCTACTATTTGTTTTCTTCATTTTTGTCATTATTATTATTATTATTATTATTATTATCATTAGTATGGTCATCATTATACTACTAATATCTTCTACTACTACTACTACTACTACTACTACTACTACTGCTACTACTACTACTACTATACTACTACTACTACTACTACTACTACTACTACTACTACTACTACTACTTCTACTTCTTCTACTACTACTACTACTGCTACTACTACTACTACTACTACTACTACTACTACTGCTACTACTACTACTACTGCTAGTTCTACTACTACTACTACTACTACTACTACTACTACTACTGCTACTTCTACTACTACTTTACTACTTCCCACAACAACAACTAACTGCTTTTCAAATGTTAGAACTTTTAACTTTTTTTTTATCTCCTATACACTTCTATGAGACCATCACCGGACACAGTGACATTATATTTCGCATCCGCTTTGAAGTGACCGCAGTGCCTTTCACTTACCCATAACACTGATGCAGCAAGATTGATAAAAGACAGGTGGTCAAATGTGCGCCTTTACCATAATAAACTTCTCAAACTATTATATTTTTCATCTCTATTATTATATTAACTTCTTCACTATTAACTTTTTACTATTAACTTATTTTAACTTCTCTACCTCCTTCCTACCTCTAGTGTGATTCAGTACACTTGTTTTTCTCATACGTTAAAGTAAGGGAAAAAGCTTTACTACCTTTACTACTTCACTACTACTTCACTACTACTTTGCTACTACTTTTCTTCTCTACCTCCTTCCTACCTCCAATCCGAGCCAGAGGTAGTACACTTGTGTTCTCATAAGTTAAAGTAAGGGAAAAAGCTTTACTACTACCTTTACTACTTTGCTACTACTTTGCTACTACTTTTCTTCTCTACCTCCTTCCTACCTCCAATCCGAGCCAGAGGTAGTACACTTGTGTTCTCATTCGTAAAAGTAAGGAAAAAAACCTTACTACTTTACTACTACATTACTTCTACTTTAGCCTACTATAGCCTTACTACTTTACTTCCCTACCTCCAGTCCGATCAACGTTTGTGTTCTGATTCGTTAAAGTCAGGCAAAAAGAAAGCATCAATCACCCCACCACACGCGTCAGTTTGGAATGGCGAGTGAGAATGAAAAGATAGGACTGACAAAAACTGCACACGTATGGTATCTAGCGTATCCCTGTTGGGCAGCGTGACTTGTAGCGCTAATAATGCACACACTCGCCCTGAGGCACACGGCCAGCCCAACCCACCTGTCTGTGTACGCCAATATCCGGCAGGCTTTTTTTGGTTGCGGTTCAATCGGGTTGTTTTCTGGCCTCCCTTTTACGACCTTACACTTTGAAATATCCATCCATGTGTCTTCAATCTCTCTGGTTATCTACTATTAGTCTATTCTTACTTTGCGTTTCAGGTTCTTATAAGATAGTTGTTGTTTTCGTTATATTTCTTATCTTACTTATATTTGTGATTTTTTCTTTGACTTTTTGAAATGGTCGAAAAAATGTTCAAAGACCAAAATAAAAGTAGTAGTTTGTTTTGGTACTGGTTCAATGGGGTTGTTTTGTGGCCACCCTTTCGCGACCCTACACTCTGGAATATCCACGTGTCTTTTTTGTGTGATTCATGACGCTTAGTTGGTTGGTATGGTTGATTTTTTTTTTTTCGACCCAAGGACATGACGCTTGTTACATCTGTTTCTTTTGACAGAGGGTCTTATGTATTATGAGTCCATACAACTAGCTTCTTCGACAGGAAAGTTCTGATATTACACTATGCGCCAAAATATTCAAGATTAATGCACATACTATCTATGTACTCTATATACTATTAAAAGT